>VZRZ01004928.1:580850-655581 GCA_013398175.1 Climacteris rufus
CGGGAGCGCGGCGGGCCCAGCAGCGCCTTGAGGCGCCGGAGGTGCTCCCTGCGCTGGCGTGGCAGGCGAGGCTGCGGCCGCTGCTGACCCCGGGAGAGGCCGCGCTCCTTCCCTCTTCCTGCGGGGAGCGGCCGCCCGAGATGGCAGGGCCGGCAGGGAGCTCCCCTCGGGGCTCCTTTTTCTCTCCGCGCTGTCCCGCGGGCTGGGTATAAAGAGTTTGGGGTAAAGCACAGTGCACGTTTTCTCATCTTGCACGATTCCCATCACAATTCCCTGGGGAGTCTGTGCAGAGCGAGTGCTATTTTTTTGCCAAATTTCAGCCATAAGGAGTGGATTGAGGAGGTAGGCACAGGTACACAAATGTGTTCGGATGAGAAAAAAGCTTGCTGTAATTTCGAGCAGAAAAGGCAGTCCTATTCATACACGGGCAAACCAAGCTTAATTCTAATTTTTTAACAACATTAATTGTAACTTACATTTATATGCAGAGAAAACCACGAAATCCGAAATACCCAAACTACCGTCTGTTATTACTGTCTCACATTACATCGGTCATGGCTGTGCTCTGCCAGGAGGAATGTCACAGTCCCTGTCCCCTTCGAGCTTGATGGAAACAAACTGAAAAGCAGGTACTGCCTTCCTGTCACACACCTCTGGTTTATTTATTGTATAACCAGCAGTCATTTGGAAGGGAGATTAATTTTATGTTTGTTTATGGTGCTTCCTTGAAAAAGGATTTTGAAAGGATCTGGCAGAGAAAGCGGGATTGGTGTTTGCATAGGGCTCCCCCCCCAGATTATACACTTTGATTACGGTATGTAGAGTGAGACTAAAAGTACTGGGTAAAGCGAAAGAAATTGCCCAGAAACTGTAGCAATTAAGTGACCAGGATGAAAAAAAGTGAACCAGCACAAAGTTTGAGAGTTTTAGAGTATGTAAGAACATAGATTAACCATGCTCGATTTTAAACACAAAAGGGATGCTTTTCTAACAGCTACCCAATGTGGATGGCAGACCAAGAATCAGTTTATGTCTTTGATATCTTTCACTTTCCCTAGAGGAAAGTGCTCATTTGAGATGAAGTACTTAAAGTGTCACTTAATCAGTGCTGCCTAAGAGAGTCATATCACGTTACTTTAAAAAGTTGCCCTGGATCATACACTTGCGTGTTTAAAAATAACAGGAAAAAAAACCAAACACTCCTTCCCCCCCCCTCCCCGCCCCCCCCATTGCCTGTGTTTGTAACTCTTTGGCAATTTTTGTCATTAGTTCTTTTCACTGACAATTCCAAGAAAACACCATTTCGGACTGTTAATAAAAAACTTACAGCCAGAATTGTTGGGTAAAATACTGAAGAAAGGATTGGTGCACCTGGGATAGTATTTTTTCTGCACCTCAAATCACTGTGGAAGGATAAGGATGTGAGAGGAAAACTCAGATGAAGGTGGAAAACTAGAAACCTTTAGCATTGTGTGTGACAAAGCACTGCTTCATAGGTGGCTCTCTGGCTGAGTCTGTTCTAATATGTTACAAACAGATGTCTTCAGTATGTTGCAGTTGCAAAACATCCACTCAAAAAGCAGTAAGTCAGTTATCAGACTTTGTGTTAGTAACACAAGCCCGAGAAAGCAAAATCAGAAAATGGTGAAGAGGAGTGGTGAATAAAGCCATTGATTTTACAAACATCCTTCACAAAGAATCACATCTGAATTGAGGGCTCAGACAGAAACCTTCCTTGATGTACTGGGGGTGTGTTCAGAGGTTTCCTTTTGGTAAGATCTTTTCATCTAACCAAACTGTCTGTGCATTTCTAAGGGGGAGTGTTGAGATTGACAGATCATCTTTTAGCTGATGTCTGGAGTTGAGCTGTCTTGCTCTGGACCTTTTGTATGTGAGTATCATGGAAACAGATTAATTCCTGTAGTTATTGAGGAGGCCCTCAGGTGAACTCGTTCCCCCTTCCACAGCACCTGTTTCCACTCAGGCCACATGCCCTCATTACCTCCTCAGCAACTTTTTATTTCATCCTCCTTGCTCTGTGCATTTTTCCTTCCTTTTAATCTTCTGCCTTGACAGTTTCATCATACCAGCTTCTTTGCCCCTCTCCACGCTCCCGTCTTTGGTTCTTTATTGCTCTTCCTACCTCTGAGCAGTCACAGATATTTTGCATTGCTTTCTGAATGTTCCCACAGCTAAAAAGTGGGAGGTGAGCTGTTGCTGCCCCTGCTGCCTTCAACTAAGAGAAGCAACAGGTCAGTGGGCTCTCTCTGCTATTCTGCCTGCACAAAGTAGTGGGGATATTTTTGAGGGTGGAACATCTCTTTTCAGCAACACTGTTCCTTTATTTACCTTTTCTCTTTCCAACTCCTTTTCCAGTTCCTGTCTTCTGAGGAGCAGGGAGATCCTTCTCCCTCTGTAACAGTAAGGGAGGAATCCTTAAAATCTGATGTTTGCTGACTGTGGAACTATGTGAAATGCAGTTCAAACAAAATTGCAACACTGGTGTGTTAGGGGCAGCCTCCATGGCAGGAGGATACAGCCTTCAGCTACTAAATCAAGTTCAGTTCCTGCTAACTCACCTGTGGCATAAATTGTGTTGAAGACAATGTGCACACTGTGTTTATACAGACTTTTGAGCACAGTTCTTCTTCCGTTGTTAGAATTCAGCTGTAGAAATCACTTCAATGTAATTTCTTAACACTTCTGTCTTTTTCAAAGTCCTTCACTTTGGTTTGCATTTCTGTTCCCTTCTCCTCCCCAGCCCCTTGTTTACCTCTGAAGCATGCTATGTATTATTTTGACTCCTGCTCTAAGGTCCTTATGGTAATGGATGTTGCCAGTGTCTGGAGAACTGCCTCCCTGAAAAAGAGTCCTGCATGCTGATCTTAGCAGGTGACATTCTACTTTTGTCTGAAGACCAGCTGAAGAGGAGCAACAGGGATGTTGCAAAACAGAGTTTAACAGAACTGGATAGAGCAGGGAGTATTTGGCTTAGCTGTCTGCTCTCTGTCTGGAATAGCTGTGTGTAACCCATATCCTGGATTTTGGGGCATAGAATGGGTGAATGTCCCTGTTGTATTACTTGTCTGTCTTTGTGTACTTTTGAGTGCACTTTGCAGTCTGGAACTCTACAAAAAGCTATGGTGATACACAGTAGAAACAAACAAAATATACTTAACTGTGTCCAATATTATGCTACTGGAATAAGTGGTAATTTTTTGAAGCTCTTGAATTAAATAGAAAAGTTTGCTTATGATGGCATTTCCTGGAGATTTCTGGCCACTTGCACATAGCCTCAGTGGTCACAAATTCCTCAGGAAATGTGTGTGCCCACAAGGTCATTGAAAACAATTTGGGTTTTGCCTTTTATGAGAAACTTTTGACTTTAGCAAGTAAAAAATAAATAGGGGAAATATCTCAGCATATTTTTTCCTGCACATGACATTCAAAACAACAAGTAACTGCTGCTAACATGCAAAAACTTTTGTTTTCACATTTTCTAGTTAACATTAGAATGAATTTTATTTAAAGCTGAATTTGACACAGAGAAACATTACAACACTTTTATAGTGCTCAAAATATTCCTCTGAAAGTAGCTGTGGAGTTTTAATGTCACCTCTTACACTGTCAGTGAAATTGAGAGAAGAGCTTTCTATTCTAGTTGGTTACACTTCTCTTGGCCTAGTGAAGAACTTTGTGTGCAAAAGACATCTGGTACTTTGTTACAGAGACAGTCAAATATACTTTGAGCTAGGTCACTGTTATTCAACAAAATCAACTGTATTTCCTTAAAAACAACTCTGAAGAGCATGAGAAACATGAGTGGTAAAGTAGTATGCTTTATTTGTGTGTTTAGATTTTGGCAAATAACGTTTGACCTTGACATGAGTGTAAGAGGAGTGATGCAGAGACGTTTTCTTTACTTCAGTCAATGACAATATTTTCAAATTTCCACTCCTGTTTACAGCCTTTCCTGACAAGCTCCCCTTATTCCTTGCCATTGGGGTCTGTGATCCTTACAATAGGGAAAATAAACTTTTAATGCTAATAATTCTGTTCATAATTTATATTACCCTTTAACCAATTATTTGCAAGGGAGAGGGATTGCTTAATGATGCAGACCTGAGCTTCTGGTTCAGCAGGACACTAAAAATATGCCTGACTTTAAGTATATCAGTAGTCTGAATCTTACAGCTCCTTGCTTGGGTGAATAAACTTTCTTCTCAAGTGAATAAACAGTGCAGGTTCAGCTGCTAAAGGTGGTTGGACTGGAAGCAAACTGGCTTTAGGCTCAGACTGAGTCAGGGTCTGCCTGGCTGCAGGCTGCAGCTCCAGACTGGCAGAAGATCAGGCCGTGAATTCAAGCTCTGAATGTGTACCAGAAGTGGTTGAGAGGTGCTCTGCTGGAGTGCTAACAGTTTGAGAAGTGCTGCTAATGAAAAACTCTGTTGCTGGGAGGTCAGTGGAATTTCTCACCTCCTCTTCCACCTATATTTTAACTCTGTGTGTGCTAAATGAAAGAGGTCTCTCTAGAGAGGCAGACTGACTGCATTCACAGACACTAAGCTTTTCTTATTAAGAGACTATTTTCAGTAACAGCAGCTGTTTTAAAGCTTAACATTCTTCATCCCAAAACTATGTGCAGAAGAGCAGCATTAGTCAGATGGCGTTTATTTAGGCAGTAATAGTGACCAGACAACCAGATAAAATTTTTATTCTTTCTTCCAGGCTGACATGCTTATGATTAGTGGTAGGTATCCCTTTCCTATGTTCAAAGGACTAGGAAGCTACAGAGTTTTTCCACTGCTTCTTGCCTCATTTTCTGGAACTCCTGTTAGGAAAACCAAAATGCTTAATAAAATAGAAAATTTGAATTTAAAGTGGACTCCTTAATATCTGCACATATGGAGGAGCTGCAGCATGTATGTTGCAGTTTTTCTCAGTGAGCACATGCCTCTTATCATAAAAAATTGTGCAAATTATCCACCTTTGTTGGATATCATCAGTGAAAGCTGAGCTTTCTGATTTCCCCATATCAAAGGATATGGCTTTGGTAAGGCCAAAAAGGTCTTTCTTTTGTCCATTAATCAACTATGAAGAAAACTCCAGAAAGTTACTAGTTGTGGCATTTCACCAAAAAATAGTGGCCATCATTGTCACAGATGGTGTGACACTGGAGCACTGGAAGAGACTGCCTGCAACCAGGTGACTCCTAACTTCATTCTTAAACAAGAATTTAACTATTCTGTTGATGCTCCACATCTGCAAGAAGGAAGAACAGAGTTTTCATGGTTGTTCAGAACCATGGTTGTTCATGGTTGTTGAGATGTGACAACTAGCCAGACAGAAACAGATAAACACATGAGTAGGCAATGCAAGAACACAACAGAAAGTAGATTATGATACAGAAGATGGACCTGAAAGCTAAATAATGTAAAAGAATAAAACCCAACCTGGTATTTTAGAGTAACAAAAATCAGAAAAGTCATGGAGCAAATACAGTCAGGCAAGTGACCGCAGGATTTCATATGTTTCTGGATAATTTTGATGGTAAACTGTATTTTTTGAGGAAAATATCAACTTTTGAGCCCTCTTACTATGATATGTTTGCAAATGGTTTCTGTTAACATAAAAGTCTTCATCTATTTTGTCCTATTAGGTAACACAGACTATACTTCAGGAAAAAAAAAGGAGAATATAGGGTAGATGAGACCTATAATGAGGCATTTAGAAATGGAGGGGTGGAAAGAGAGGGCAAGGAGAATGGCATTTCCATGCCCAATTCATAACTCTAATTAATGTTAATTCATTTAGAGCTTACTGAACTATAATCTGCCCTCAGTGGGATCAGACATTCAAGGGAGAATGTCTTTTATGGGTTTCAGTGTGCAAACATTAGTGGGAGTTGACTGAACATATTAGGGCATTAACTGAGGTTATGTTCAGTAGTGGCTATTTACAGTCGTAGGATTTTGTTAGTTAGATAAGCACATGTTCTGTGGTCACAGAAATGTCTATATAAAACCAATGGAGACTGATATCTTAAAGTTCTGTCACATTCCAGTTCTGTTTTTGCCTTGCATATAAAACACAAAGCTAAAGCAAAATAAAAGGGTTCTTTTTTTCAGTGAACGAAAGTGAATATTGGAAACAACCGGTCCATTTAAAAGTTTCAGATTTATTCAAGTATTTGAACGAAAAAAACAGTTAAAAAATAGTTTTCTATTTGGAGAACACCTCTTTAATACAATCAAATCATGCCATCAATAGATTTTTAGAAGCTGTGCTTACCTTCAGAAACTGTAAATTTGTAAAAAAAGCATATTAAATCAATACTTTCCAAAAGAAAAAAAAGTAATTACCTTTGGAGAACACAAGGGACAAAAGTTTACTGCTATTGTTTGGCACCTATTTCATCTTGTGTAAATAGATATACTTTACTGTTTCATACTTTACTTCAGAAAGATCTCATAGGTCTTTAAAACTGCTTTAAACACAATGTGTGGCAGCAGTGATCCATGGAACACAACAGCTGCCTCGCAACCAATACCACCACCCTACATCTACTGAGAAAAGAAGCCTTATGTCCCTGTCATGAGTAGGTTCATTTCTCCCAAGTCTTCCCAATCCAAAACCCCAGTTGGTACACAAAAATTCAATGGGAAGGATTTGCCAGGTGTAAGGTTTGGAATTTGTGTGCTGCATCCTTAAGATATAGAATTTCTAGTTCATGCCTTTGATAATGGGCTACTGGTTGTATGCCAAACACTAACTCACATAGAAAAAAGAGTCATTCAGTCACTGCCTCAAAGCAACACAAAATGTCTTGCGTGCATAGATTTGCTCTCCTATGATCAAATGTACAACATTTTTTCCATTTGAGTTGTTTGCAGTACTGTGTATGTAGTGCTTTTAAATTGAAGTTTAGCTTCTTTCTCTCGTTTCATTTTATAAACAGATGCTTTGTGGTATGATGCCTCCCCATATTTTAGAAAGCCTTGTCCATTAATTTTCAGATTTAGGAGGGGTTTCAGACCAAAGAGCATGGGGAGAAAGAGGCAGTGTAAAAACACATTCCCATGAAGAGAGAGAACATATTTGTTTACCTGAAGCCTGGGGGTTTGGGTTTTTTCTTCAACTGCTTTTGGTAAAGTTAAGAAAATCTTGTAGAAATGGCATTGGGCAATAAATCTCAGGTGTTCCTCTCCTCGGCAGCTTTATGACAAGGTGACTTGGACTGAATAGTTTGAAAAGACAGTGAATATGAGCTAGTTCAAATCAGAGTAGTTAACAGAGTTCCTAAGTACAACACCAGCCATGAACTAGAGAAGGTTAAAGAAAAACTAAAACAGTAAAATAGAGCAAACTGGCTAAGGTGTCAAGCTATTTCACAGCCCCATTTATGCTGAAGGTGGAGTGAATAGCATATGTTTTTCTTGAAAGGAAAGGAGGGCTGTAGAATGAGGTGTTATCTCTGTCAGTGCTGCTGTAAAGGGGTAGCTGACAAAGCATACTGTGTGAATGAGGGAAACAGACCAGAAAAGAGATTAACTGAGGGAATACCATGGCTTCAAGTTATTTGAGCAACCATTTTGGTATGTTACATTATTCTTAATGCACCAGTTAAATCCACAGGCCATGTGTATGTGCAAGTAAACATAATTATTCTTCATTCTGCTTTCTAGTCAGTGTTTATTTTTTGACAATTTGGCTTGTTCATTTAGGTGTGCCATTCTGCTTCACTAAAACAAGATTTTTGTATTGCTTTTACAGAAAGAATTGCCTGTACTTCTAACTCGTGCCACATTCATTATTAACTTCTAAATCATTGTGGGAGTTTGAGGTTGACTGGAATGATATATTCCCACCCCAGGGTGCAGGTGGCTTAGATTTCACTGTGCCTGTAGCTCTCATGCAGTCCCTGTTAGCCTGGGGATTGGTCATGGCACACATAATAAAAATGATTATTCAACATAGCTGAGTAGGCTGTTCTAGGGCTCAGTTTCCTAGCTGATTGAAAGTTGCAGGAATTAGAGCTAAACTGTTTTTTTCTCCTGCAAATATGTGTGTGTCTGTGTGTGTGCTTCAAAAATTAGCAGGGTGAAAGGGAGGTGAGAAGGTATCTTTCCCTGTAGTCTGTGCTCAGTTCCTAGGCCATTCCCTCACTTTCAGTACCAGCCACCATTACAGGCAACCCAGTAGTACCAGTGACCTGGGAAGGCTGGTGTGCATGGGAAGGGGTGAGCACAGAGTGTGGGCAGCCCAAACTAATGTCAGCATCTTGGGAGGAAGGGGGTGTGAAGTGGAAAGACCTTGTGTGGGTGTGGCTGGAAAAGCTCATCAAAGCTGTGGGTTTGGGGGAAAGCCAGCTCCTGGGATGTGAGAATTACTGGGCCGTATAAAACTAACTTTGGAGGGCAGGGAAGGCTGCTCATGTTGTCCCTCTGAAGCCAAAAGTACAAGCCCTTCTTCTGTCCACTACTGTTCACCCCGTGCAATGTCTGTTTGCTGCTGGTTTTGTTACTTCTCCTTCAGTAGCTCTTTGTATTGTCTTCCTTGCTGCCCTCATCACCAACTTTTTTTCCTTATCATCCTGTTATCCTTCCTCTTCTCTGTCCCTTTCCCTGCTTTGTTCTCTGATGCTTTTTGCCCAGTTGTTCCTCTGATGGTTAGACTCTGTTATTAGTGACCCTGATACACAGAGTTACTGCAATCAATTCCTGTGTCTGTTGGGAAGATGGATGCAGTGACAGATTTCCTGTGCTGCTTTACAGAGTAGCTATCTTAAATAATATTCCCTGCATATTTTGGTAGGAGTTCAGAGGAATTCTCTCTTTACTTATTCCAGAAATTTGAAGTAGACTTTGTCTGGTCCTGGAGATTTATTGCAAGCTACATGGAAGGGCCAGAACCAGTGCAGATCCTTTCCACATGGGAACACTGATACACAGAGTTCGCAGAATGCCTGAATAAAAGCAGAGATGATCTGTGAGCTTAAATATACCTCTGAGAAGTCAGATTAACTAAACTCAGTTTAATCGTAGAAGCTGCTGCTCAGAATGGGTGAGTCAGGATACAACACATTGCAGAGAAACATTTTAATGACTACTTTAAAGCAATCTGCTGCCTTAAGAGGCACATGTTGATAAAGGTGATTAGGTTACTTTTTAAATGATTATCTGCACTTGAGCTGTTGCCTGATGCTGGCTGTTGAATTTAAATTGGTGGTGGCTGGAGTCCCATAGGAGAAAAATCTAAGGTATCGTGAGACAGATTTCTCAGACTGTTTCCTCACCGTGCCAGAAACCAGCTACACTCACTCAACACCCTCTCTCTGCCTCCAGGACCAGCAGCTGTCCAGCACAGCCTCTTTGGCAAAGCACGGGGCAGAACCAATGTACTTTGGAAAATCTGAGCTGGCTCCAGTGGGCCAGCTGAGGTGTCAATGCATCCTGGGGCTGAGGGGAACCAGACAGTGACAGTGCATCTCTGTCTTGTCTTTCTCCATGCTGTAGAGGAGTTTATCACCAGGCCTGTGTGCCACACACACACACCTGGAGCCAGCCAGGGCTCAGCAGTGGGCTTGAGCTGTTTACTGTTCTCTGGCTCCACAGAACTGTGAAACAGCCCAGGGCCTATGTGCAGCTGCAGGTGTCTGCTCAAGCTCCCTTGCAATCACCCAGTACAGCGTTTACTTGTTGGTTGGGTTTTGGTTTTTTCCCTGTGAAACACGATCCCCTTCAGGAAGGCCTGTTTTATTTTACTGTTTAAAAATTACTTAAGACCAGTAGTCATTTTTATTAGATATCAGCACTAGATAATTACAATATAAACTCCTTGTCCGGGGGGAAGCTGTGCCTGACAGCACCATCAAACAACTTTTCTGAGCTCAAGTCTTGTTTTAGGAGCAGATCCTCAATCCCCTCTGAAACCACTGCAGTCCCTGCAAGTTGCCCTTTTCCTTGCTGATTTTACAGCACATTCAAACAGATCCCAACTCCTGCAGCCATCCTGCAGACTTATTTTACGGTATAGAAGTCTTCGGATAGCAACCTCCTCTTCTTGATTGTGAATTTGGTTGAAATTTTGGAAGACTTCCATAAACATTTGCATTGTGGGTTTATTTATTTGTGAGGCTTTTTTGTTTGTTGTTTCCTTTCTGCCAAGCATTAAGACTGTGTTTGTAAGCAGCAGATAGACTGACACTAGTTGTTATTGCAGTAAAGTTTATTGCCAAGTAAGCATAAATGCGCTCACAGTAGGGAAGAAGTGTTCTAGACCTACCTTCTTCCCAAAGGTTCCAAAAAGTCCTTGCTTTAAATTTGGTAGGTGCAATTTGTAACCAGGTAGAAAAGTGTCACTACTTAAACAGGGGAGACAAATGAGTTTTCTTACTCGGCTTTCTCTGCTGCCATAACCAGTCCTGAGTGATGCAGTCCTGGTGAGTGCAATCAGACAGGAATCTTCTGGGGCAGAGTGTCAAGCTCAGCAAATCCATTCCAGCAGCAAGCAGCCTGGTTTATATTTTGGTACTATATTGCAGCAGATGCTATGTTTAACTTCTCACTTATTTTCCAGCTGTTGAATTTTTAAACAAAATCTTTACTGAGCTTAAAAATACCACTCAACTGGTCAGGAACCAGTCAACAGTTAGAAAAATGGCCCTCACCCCTGTATGGCCCTCACTTTTGAGGCAGCTTTTCCTTTGTCAAGAGTTTAACATGAGGAGTTACTGGATGCACAAAACTTGACAAGAGTCTGTGTCTGGCTTGGAAAGAATTTGATTAAAAATAATAAAATATAGATAGATTAATATTGGATAAACAGTGTCACTCTCTCATTTTGGGCTTTGTTTCCAGCATGTCATTGGACATTATACTGCCAGGTTTAAAAAACCCAGACAAAGAAAAAGATTGGATTCTTGCATAAAGATTTTAAGGAGCTTTAAGAAATCCCAGTAGATATTTCAGATTTGTAGTACAGCTGTGAGAGCTGGTAGTATCATAAGGGGGTGCCATCCTTGCCAAAGCCCTCAAGACAGACTTACAGAATGGCAAGAACATATTAGCAGTGACGCCCTCCTGCTCTAACAGCAGATACAGGGTGTCAGGGATGCCAGCAAAGTGAATACATTGTAATTTATGTTAGGCGTGCAATAAATTTCGATGGGTGAAGGAAGGTCTCGATGAACAGGCAATGCACAAGGATCATATGGAAGCAGGGAGATATTCTTCTCCCAAAATGTAAAGCAGAAAAGTAAACATAATGAAGACATACATTTAATATGTTCATTTAATAGGATTGAGATCTATTTCCATTTAGATTTACATCTATATTACAAAGAGTTTGTGTTTGTTGAGCTGTGTCTGAAATGGCAATATTATTTGCTAATTATTTTAACGTAATTATTGTTCTAAAGAATTCATAGTCCTAAAAACTGCAATCACTCCTGTATACCAAAGGCTACACAGTACAACAGCTAGCACCTTAACAAACTTAACCTAGTTATCTCAATGGAATTACAGATCTGAATGAAGCCTGATAAATATTTAGCTTCTCCATTTGAAGTACTGTTATATTTAGCATCCAGTCTCATCCACAACTGTTACTTTTTTTTTTTAAGAGACTGGTTTTCTTCAGATATGCTGTTATAAATGGTCACAAATAAACAATTTGTCTTCCAATTTATTACTGTCCTGTTTTCAACCCGTTTATCCTCTCCTTTGGTACTGAAAGGAGGAGAGCATATTCTTTACAATCCCCATTCTACAAACTTCAGGCTGCTGACCCACTATTTTTGCATCTCCTGTAGCTGTCCAAATTCATTAGTCATTGAGACATCATATAATTACAGGTGGGTGTGGGGGGATGCTCTCACAAGCAATTTAACAGGTATTTCTTGGATGGATCAGAAACTTGACCACTGCAAACTGTCCGGAGCTCTGCAGTCAGACGTCAGCTGAAGGGGCTGGCAGGGAAGGCCCAAGAGAGGAGTAGGAAGCTGGGTAGGAGTTAAGGATCTTAGTTTTGAATTTAGGTGAATTTCAGCATTAAATTACTTCCTCAGAATTAGCAGTTGGGTGCTATTCTCAGCCTTCCTACCTTCTTGACATGTGACAATTCATTTGTCCCTCAGTTTCTTTATCAGTGAGGTAGAGAAAAATCACACATCCTGGTACAGGCATCTGACAGCAAAAGGTAAAAATACCTGCCTGTGCCACCTTCCTCACACTAACATTTCCTACAAGGAAGCTTATAGAAAAAAAAAAAAAAGACTTTCCATGCAGGTTAATTTACTGAAACTAGTAACTCACCTGGTATTGCTCCCAGTTCACCTGTCCTAGTTCAGGGCAGGCACTGGTTGTGGGCAGTAAGAAGTCTGAAGAAAAAGCAAAATGCTGAACCATCAGACAGCAGTTTGCTCCCTTGGCCAGACACTCCATTTCACTCTGTTTCAGTGCCAGGGCACTTGACCTGCTTTATCTTAGATAATGTGCAGTTCTCTTCCTCCCACAACTTGGGGGTCACGTTTAAAGACACAGCCTTTCTGTCGGCCGCCCCTTCACGGCCGTGATGACTGCACAGTGCTGGAGCGTCAGGACCAACCTTTCCCTGACCCTTTCTAGATAGTCCAGAGGCATTTTCCCAAGAGATATGTTATGACTGAAAGTGCATAAGGGCTCTAAAGTGTTATTATTTCTGGCAGGAACTCAACAGCTAAATAAAATTATCTGCTGGCCCTTCTCTCATTCTTCTAATCTTTCAGCAAATTTTTTTCAGGAAAAAATTTCCTGAAAACCAACTCAGAACCCTAAATGAGACCTTTTCTCTCTTATCATCCCCTGCCTTTCCAAACTCTTTGAGGAATGCTCTTGCACTGGCCTAGCAAAGCCTCTGCTAAATGGCCCCATGACAAATTCTCTCTCCTGGGTCCCTCACTCCTCCCTTCTCAGCTCTGTGCATGGCCACAGACCCTGCCTGGTTCCCGACCACTTGGCTCATCAGTTCCCTCGGGCTGATGCCTTCCTCTGCAGACCTGCCAGCCCCCAGGGACTGGCTCAGCAATCTCAGCTAGCACAAGCCCTGCACAGCCCTACAGACAAGTGTACACTTGCCCCCTATTCCTTGCTCTTGGTGAGTGTTTTGGCAGACAGGTTAATAAGTAATGTCAAATAACTAAGGTACCGTTCAAAAGAAACCAAACCACTTAATACTGTTTTTTAAAAAAGTCTCCCCAATCTTTCTATATTTTCTGTTATTTTTAAACTCCTACTAAGATAACTTCTAACAAACCCCTTGGAGCTAGCAACTTCATTGCATCTTTAAAATTACACATTTTTTTGGAAAAGAGTTCATCAAATATTTGGGGTTTTTGTGAATGACATTTCACAAGATTAAGAAAACAAACTAGTGAAGAGTAACAATTTTAGATTTACATCTACTGAGATTCAATTGCAACTGAAGGCAATGTGAATTAAAAGTGACCTTGAATAGACAAATGTGTGCTACAACAAATTTATTAGCAAACATATTTTAAAAATAAATAGTTGTTAAAGATGCTAGGTATAAAAGGAAAACTAAGGGTAGCAAAAATCTGTTGTTAATAGAAAATAGTAAGTATTACACGCAGTCTCGGTTCAGCCCTGGCAGAAAAATGTGACATACAAGAATGTATTTTAACAGAATACAGCCACAGGTTAGAATGAGGGAAGAACAGTATTCAGTAAACATGGGAAAGCTGGCTTCAGATTGACAGGATCAATTCAAAGAAACTAAGAAATCCTATTGTGAAGCAAACAGTTTTTAATCCTGTAAATGAGAACCTAGAGTTCATAAACTTCAGCAGGAAGGCAGTAAGTATACTAGCTGGAACCTGAAGGAAGGCAAAAAAATTAGGATAGTTTAAGAAAATGTGGCCAATTAGGAAAGATTAAAAGGCCCAGAAGATTAAAAATAGGCAAACACATCTTTTAACTTTATAAAACAAAGAAATTAAGTGTTTAAATTCAGTATCCCAAAGATAATGCAAAGATTCCAGAATCACAACTCATATGCAAAGAGCCATGGGAGAAAAAAAAAAAAAGGGGAAAACCAGCTAATCCAAGTTTGTGACTCAGATGCTCTTTAAAATAGCATGGGTGTAACTGATACTGCCACATGACAGGATGGGTGGATTGATCACCAGCCAGTCAATATATTTCTAATTCTACAAGGTTGTTTTTGTTATGGGTTCTTTATGGACAAGGAAAAGGGTTTTTTTCTGCTCATGTGGTTCTCTCTCCTGTTCTGTACTTATTATATCAGCTATAAGTGTTAATTTTATCAGAAGAGTTATAGAAAAATATGGAAAAGTATGTGTAAAAAACAACTGGCCAAAGATTCCCCCCACAAGTAACCAGCCTCTGCCTGGTGCCTGCTCACATGTCTTAGTGGGAAGCACTCAGAAAGGCAGAAGCAGCAGTAGCAGGACGCTTGCCTAGTGAATGCTTTCCTTGCTGCTGGATAACTGCATGCCCTGAGGCTGTGGAGGGAGTAATTTTGGCCAATCCAGACTGGCAGAGTGTCTGGTGTATGTCAAACTAAGCCACAGAACAAGAGATGCATCTCTTTCTTTGGGAGAGTTTTCTTTACAAGTCTGTTAGTTTGACTTACTCTTCTAAGAGACTGAACTACACTGATTTTGGTAGCAGTAAAATGGATGTATAATTTAATTAGGATTTACAGAATCAAGTCTATGTTATGGCAGTACTTTCTCAATTATCTTGTCACAGAAAACAGGAATTGCTCAGTAGTGTGAAAATTTCAGTACTCATGCAAAAACTAGGCCTCATTAAAGAACACTCTAATTGCAGTTGACAGTACTCCTCCAAAACCACACCATAAACAAAGTCTGCTGCTGCAGTCTAATCCCATGTGGGATTAACTGCAAAAAAAGAAATACAGGTAGCATTCCTCTCTGTATAGCCACATTTTTATTTTTTAAAAAAATGGATGTAGTTGCAATAATGGAATAAGCACTGAAAGTATAAAGTTAAACCCAACAGCTTGGGCAGTTGATGTCTTTGATGAAATCACTGGGCCAATGCCAGTGTTTGGCTCACCCGGGAAGGAAAACATAAGCCAGGAAACAGCATTAAGGCTTTTGGATGCTGCAGACACTGAGTATTCAGCTGTGACAAACAAAACACAGGAGAGCACTGCTCAAGTCTTACACTAACTTGCTATTTCAGTTTTATGACCACATCTTCAGTGTGCATGTTTTCTGTTGCCCCCAACTCACACAACTTAACTATGCCACTATTAATGTCTAATTTAAAAAACAAGTATCAAAGACAATCGAATTTCTATTCTGGGTTAACACCATGCTGACACAAAGCCAGGAATACACAGTAGCACTGTGCTCTACTACTTATTTGCAGTCAGGAGGGTTCCATGAGCCACCAGCCAGACTGACCTGAATAAAGAAAGCTTACAACATATGCGTAGCCTTTGCTGGGTTGCAGTCACTAGCACCATTATACCATCCAGTTGGGATGCCTGCTTTATGGAAGACACATGGATGCTTTCTCATTCCTCAGCTGGCCAGTGTGGAAGCTGGTGAAAAGCTATAGGGAGGATTTACCTCATACTGCATTCACCCTGTTAAAAACCAACATGATGATTTCAAATAAAAAGATAAAATAGTCTGGTGGATACACATAAATATTTATTATCAGTTTAACTTCATTTTACTAGAAGTCTTTAAACAGTTTTTCTATTTTTTTTTCTTCTTTTTTTGCCAAAATGTTGCATCTGACACAGTTGCTACTGTCATAGCTTCACTGCACTGGGAATGCAGAGCTTACACTTACGATTCCAAAACAATCTATCCAAGATAAAGAACTTTCAACTTTAGTGCATATGGAGCTATTTAAAGATTGGTAAAAAGAACCCCCTTCCCCCTCCCAAATGAAGAGTTGGTTACAAAGAGATTTCATTACCAAAAAGTGAATATACAAATGCTAAAAAAATGCTGGCTTGAAAAAGTGATTTCAGAATTTACTGTACACTTTGTAACAATTTATTATATAAGCTGCTTCTACATGCAAGCAGATCTTACATTTGGTGTAAAACATTTATACACATTCTTTACAATTTGTACATATTTAAATGGCTGTATCAAACAACACTGCACTATGGAATTTTGGAAGCAAACAACTAAAACTGGGAGGAGAAAAAGACAAGGTTTATAAAACATGAACAAAACTCGTGACACTGAAAAGCATCTACACTTAGGCTTAGTCTTGTTTGGTTTGGTTTCAGGTTATTCAGGCAGACCCAGGTTTTCCTTCTAGCACAGAAAAGTAACACCAGCAAAACAGAGTAAGGCAACTATTGAACTGGCAGGCTGTACCCGTCACTTAGAATGGCTTATTGGTAAAATGCCGTTTTTTTGTTGGTGTTTTATTTCTAAAATATTTATTTTCTAGGCACATTTTAGTAAAAACTGCATTTTGGCTTTCCTTTTTTTTTGCCTGTGGCAAAAATGAATTACTGTAGTTGGTGCCCATTGTGAACACAGTTGGTGGTGGCTTTTTTGGTTTGATTCTGTGAAAAGCCAAGGCCTCAAATGGTATTTCAGTAGTATGGAAGAGGACACAGAGTCACTTGATAAAAGATGATGATCAAAGCACAGAGTTTGTGTGATAACTAATGATGTTATTCAGTACTTCTGTCACCTTTTAGTTTGCATTAGAAGGCAACAAAAAATTAACCCAAACCAATAGCACACCACACTACTACACAAAGACCTGAGCTTACTTGGAATTTGGGGACTTCTATTAGTTGGGGTTAGATGTGGCAGTGTCCCCTCTGCTGAAACACTTCAAACTGTCAGAGGGGAAGCTGGCCTTGTACAGCACTGAGAAACACCAGTGCCTTATGGCATAACCTTGGGGATGTCAAAGTGCTGGTATGGAAAACTGCTTTTCACACCTTCCTGAATGGCTCGTTCCTTGTTTGTACTTTGTCTTCTTACACAGTGCATAGCGAGAAAGTGAGCCTGACAAGCTCTGAGGTGGTGCACCACAAGTACAAGATTTAGTTAGAAGGAAAAAGAAGAAAGGGAAGAATGATTTATGTTTACCAGAAGCCATACTGGGAGCAGGATGCCATGGCTGCATATGGGAAGCAAAACTTCAGAACAAAGCGTTCATTCAGGAGATTACCATGAACATGTGCCAGGAACATACACGAATATAATTCCTCCTGGTTACTGAATCGCCAGAGAGCTCAGCAGAACATCATGAGTATTCAGTAATTTTCTCAAGTTTTTCTGCCTTCCCACTTTAAAAAACGCTACAAATGTGTAACTCTGATGTTGATCAAGAGTCTTTGGAAGAACATCTGATAGACAAGTCTTCATGAAGTCCATGGCAACATATCAGTTTGATAATTTAGATCCCTGTAACTGACAGCATTACCTAGCTGTTTTTATTTAAATAATGATACAAATGGGAGAGCTTGCAAGATAGGAGAACCTCATCGTATGATTTAGGCTGAAAAGTAAAATTTTAAATAATACTTTTTTTTTTACAACTGATTCTTGTTGGTTTGGGGTTTTTGGGGGGGCTTTTTTTCCAAAGGTTAACAAGTTTCTATTAGCATTGCCCCCACATCAGAAAAGCACTTTGGAGTTGTTCTTTATTGTTGAATACTCCTTATTCTTCTACATCACAGGAAAGCGGCTGAGTGCCTGCCTCAGCTTCTGTGCAATCTGAAACAAAGAAACAGAACATATTTAATTTGTAGTCACTTTACACTGTGCAGAAATATGATTGCAGGCTAAGAAATTAATTGTTCCCTCATTTGATGAAAAACTGCAGGCTTTACTGCAGGTTTTGTGTCTGCAGAACTCTCAAAACATTACATTATAAAGACATTTCTTCTCAGATATATACTTTCTGCCTTGTTAATTTTGCACTTTCACTCCTCAGGCTGTATTGGAGATAGCATTGTAGGCAAGGCTGTTATTCTGCCTATTTGTTTATCTAGCACGGCAGTACACCAGAGTGAAAGGAACAATGCCAGATTTTCCAGGAAATCCACTTTCCTGCTGAAACAAGGTTGAAACATCAGAACAGAGCTCCTGTGCACTCCCTACAGTTCTCATAGTAGCCAAGACCCCCACATGTGAACATGTGCTGGGGGAGAGAGGATCGGTACAAGGAAACTGGTGAGGCTGCAACAAAAAGGATCAGAACAGATTGGACAAGAGCCTGAAACAAGGTAAAAGGAAACCTATGCCTATCCCCATCAGATGTGTCAAAGAAAGTATACAAACTGATCTTACGGGGAACCTAAAGTTTAGTGGGACACACTAAAGACACCTCTGAAGCCCCACTGGCAATTTTTACTGCTGTGAAGGGCCATCAGTTACTTATGAGACTCCTTTTAGTGATAGAAGTCAGGTTCCAGCATATTCAAACTCACATGTTTTACCAGCATACCACACTAGCAAACTTATTCTCAGTTTAATTTAAAGAATCACAAGGAATGCATCCATGAGAACAATGTTAAATGAGAACTATGGTGGTAGGTAGAGTGCTCAGAGTTAACACATTTAATGTCACCTAAAACCTTCCTGTCCCTCCTGTCCCATACTTGTATACATCAGGCTTTAAATCACACAAGCTTCCCTTCTCACTCCCATCCTACAGGAGGAAAGTTTTGTTCAAATATTTTATTGTTGTATTCAGCGCAGCAGGCCTTGCTTACTGCACATCACAAATCTAAAATTCTTTGTAACCCTACTATTGGCATTGAAAAAAAAAATTAAAAGTCAAGCTGCCAAGAATAAGGTTTCTGAACACCATTTTTTAGTTCTACTACGTTTATTATAACTATCACGTACATAGGACAGTCTGTATAGGAAAATATTATTTAAACTAACTCTTTGGGTTTTCAGGTGTTTTTACATTTCTTTCTACAATTTTTTGGTACAATTCTTCAAATATCTGCTCTTTGGGAGCATGGATTAAGTGCTGCATTTCCTCTAAAAGTGGCAGCACAGTTACTACTGCTTTGGCAAGCAAGCAGTGCTGCAAGCTGTCCCTTACCGTTTCGTAGAACTGTGCCTGCTGCTCCAGGTAGAGACGAATGACGCTGTTGTAGTCGTAGATGCGGTTGCTGTGGAAGTGATTCATCTCAGCTGCAAGCACACCCAGCAGACAAATTATTGAAGAGAGGCATTTCTAATTAGCAATGGTTTTACTCCGTTCAAGCTAGTTACTCTGCAACAAGCTCAGTGTCCAGCCCTGCCACCCAAGTTATTGTTCTAATGCTTCCACAACCTGTTCTGCCTGCAGCACTCAAGTTATGATGGAACAGTTTGTAAAACTGGTAGGGTGTCAATTACACACTAATCTGCACACTTCCTGGACAAAGCCAGGTTCTTGTATTATAATACTCAGGTGTACAAAGATTCAACAAAAAATACAAGCAGCATTTTCTCCTGCTGAGGTAACTGTTCCTTCCTGAAGTGTTTCCAACAGAATTTGGCTAGGACATTGAGATTTCCAAGGGTATGGATATCAAGTTGTATGCCACAGCTGCAAATATTTAGCACAAAAGAAAAAAGAACATAAAAAGATACAAGCAGAAGTATCTGACCCACTCCTGACTGAGGCTGTTTCAATAGATACCTGAGAAACAGCATTACTGAATCCATAATATCTTACACCACTTTCTACATCTCTTGTCAGATCACAGCTTATGGCTGAAAGAAAAAGTTAAATATATTTTGAGATATCAATAGAGGGAGAAGAAATATTCTACACTGTAAAAGTCATCCTAGAGATCTCCTCCACAATTACTGCGCATACAGCACAATCCTCTTGTGTCACTCTGACTAAAAGGAAGGGGGTGAGGAGTTTTATTGGTTGTTTTCAAAAATCAATTTTGTGTGCTGCTCTGACTTTGTCATGTAAAATATTGAGTACTTTTGACTTTAAGTCACCTAAAAAAGATGCAACCCCCTCAGCAATGAGTAATTTCATTGAAGTCAGTAACAGGATGCACTTAATGGCTTCATATCCTGCAGGACTGAGCCCTGACTCCTCACTTCCCCAGTTTTTCTACTGTGGTGTGCTGCACCTTATAATTACATCATCTCTAACCTAAATAGGAAAAAGTTCATTCAAAGAAGATTCAGGAAATAAAATCTTATCCATAAGAACATGAATCTCAGCTGGGAGATGGATCATGTCTGACTAAACCAAAAGTCAGAAAGTCACTTCTGCACATGATGAACTGTTTCTTGCACCAGGGTCCATGCTTTTAACTTGAGACATGATCACTTCCAAATCAAAGAATCAGCCTGGGGTAGTTGTTCTGGATTTTTTAAATTGCATTTTCAAAGCATGTATCTTTTGCAATAGCAACGTGAGATTAGAAAGAAAAAGGGGAGGGCAAAATAACTGCAATTTAAAAAAATCACAAAAATCACAAAAAAGGTCACCAAAAAAGCCCCCACAAACAACTCATGCCTAGCTTTTATTCCTGGTCGGACTAAGATTTTCTTTCTAAGTGTGTTACTTAACACATATCCTTCAGAGATCTACAACATTGCCATTTAGCTCAAAATTTGGTTTACCTTGTAGTGCATAAGCCATGGTGCTCACACGTTTCACCATGTTCTGTTTGTCTTGTGGCGTTATTTTACTGGTTGCAACTAACTTATCACTTTCCTTCACTCTTTCTATTGCTCCCTGTAGAAACCAAATGCAGAAAGATTAGAAGAGCAGTCAGCTTAGAGGTCTTTACAGTAATCTAAAATGCCACTAGCCACATTTTGAGTCTGTACTCAATACACATACATCCACAAAATGACCGATTCTGTCTTCTCACACTTTCATCCAAAATTTGTTATTTCACTTTACTGCTTTCAAGAGTCCTCGCAAAAAGTGACTTCAAACACAGGCAAGAACAGTCCCCAGCAAGTTGAGTTTGGTACAGGCAATACACAAGGATAAATACATAAAGGACAAAAGGACCAAGTTTCAAAATACAGCTGATCAACACAACTGACATCCCAAAGCCTCAAACTATCAAATGCCTTATTTGATAGAACCTTATTTGCACACTCTACAAGATGAGGCAACATAAGCTATTTTCAAGAGATTACAACTCATTGCAATGTATAACCATCAATTCAGGAAAATACTAATGTCACATAAGTAACAAGCATAAAAAGATATGCCTCCCCTACACAAAGTATTTGTGCCAAACAACATTCAAGAGCATCTATTTACATATCTCTTGGCAGTAGGCTTATGATTCGAGTTTTAAAAACATTTCTTCTCCTTTTATGGTATGTTCCCCAAATGTTTCTGTGGGATGAGGGACAGTAAGTGTCCTGAAGAAAGAATACACAAATCTGATATGCTTTTATCTTTGTTGCTCTCAGAAGGCTGTTCTTATGTTCTTGTTCTATATATTGAACACTTCCAAGTGATAAAAAAAAAACCAAATCCACATACTTGTGCACTTATTTTAATACTTCACAATGTTTAGTTTCCTGAAATACACTGCAGCAGACACATGACCATAAGAAAAACTCTGTGACAAAAAAAAAAGGCAGAATATCCAAAACTAGACATCTCAGCTTTTGTATTACAGAGAACAGAGAAAGTGGCTGGTTTTTGTTGCTGGTGTTTTGGTTGGTTGGTTTGTTTTTTCTCCCCCCCCAGAAATGTTAAAGCTTAGCTCTAGTCCCTGTTTTTTGATATTAAAGAAACTTCTAGGCAGTGCATGATTATTTATCATATCAAGCCAGCCATGTAAGTGCACACAACTTTTCCTACAATACTCCTGTGGTTTTAGTATCAACTACCACATAAGGCTCAAATATTACACATTTACAGTACTGCTATTCACCCCATTGGGACATGAAGTCAACCTAAAGAAAATAATGAACCTTCTACTGCTCTGTTATAGCAGAAAGTCATTATATTCTTAAATCTTGATAGAAAGTCTAGCTTCTCTCTCCTCTAAGTACTTCTTATTTTAAAAATCAACACACCAGTTTCACAGAAACTTTCAGTGTCTCTAGAAGCAGGGGCCAGGCTGCTGCACAAATGTGGAGTACCATACCACCATTTTTGCTGCTGTTCCTACTGCTCAACCCTTAAAATGAAAGGCTCTTCACATACCTTATGAGCTCCTATTATGTCAGGGAAGCAACCAAGAAATCCCTTATATTCGTGATTTGTTTCCATCAAAAAGTGAAGATCCTTCTTTGGCTAATAAACAAAATACAAGCATTAGTAAAAGTATCTGTGGCGTATTAACGTCACAGAAAAGCAACTATGATGCCAAAAAATGGTGAAGGGAAAAAAGGAAAGGAAAAATAGAAAAAACCCAAACCAAAATATTAATTGTTTATGGAAGTTTTTCATATATGAAAAGAGTTTTTGTAAAATAGAAGCTTGTTAGAGCAAGGCACTGACCATCATTGAGCAGATGCCTCTGTTCTTTGTTTTTTTCAACTTTAGCTTACAAAGTGAGGAGTTTTGCCTTAAGTTTTCTCCCAAGAAGAGTTACCAGTACAATCTCATGACACATACAAATGTGTACATGCAGAGGTGAATCTCCTTAGTTGTCAACTTGGAAAGCTGTTTTAAGAACTTTCAGACTTGAGATAAAGAGGATCTGCATTCTGGAGACTTAAAGCTTAACATGCTAAACATCAATTTAGGACTCAAATACCAATCAAGGTTTATTTAAGCTAGATTTTTACTGAAGCAGACAACTGCATGTCAAGGCTATGGAACAGGTACAATACACAGGTATTGCCTCCTATGGGGCAACAGCAAAATCTGGATCCTGTAGACATTTGGGGAATGCAGAAAACTCTACCCTTGATTACATATCTTTCTTTTGGATCAATAATGAAGACAGCTCACAGACATCAGAAAATAAACACATTAAACAAGGAAACAATCATTTTAGTATTTTAGAAACCAGAATGTGGATTTTCTGACCCCAAGAAATACCCTCCCGTCACGTCCCCCCTGAGCTGACAAAGAGTAGAAAAGAAAATTAAGGTGCATTTAAAAGTTTCAACAGCAGTTTCATTTAACTGGTCTACAGCACTAGCACTTCTGTTTTAACAAAAGAGGAAAAAAGAAAGGTCAGAAGCAATCCAAACAGATGATGTTTGTACATGCTATGTCATGAATTCATAATACTCCTACCTGATCTGCTACAAGACTGGCAATTTCTTCATAAGTTTTCCCTGCTTCTGTTATTGCTCCATTGAGATCAGATTCTCCTAAAAGCAAACATTAGTAAACAGTGTTCAAATTACAGTAAGTCAATTGCAACAAGAAACTTGCCTTGATTCAAGGCAAATTTCTAAGGTAGCCTATTTACAATAATAAATGCCTAGCCATTCTTTTATAACCAGCAGTAATAAATAATTTTAAAAAACATTAAAAGAGGAAAACCGAAGATCTTGTAGAAAATTAATGTTCTACCACAGTACTAGCACTATTTACTTCCACATTTCATCATTTTATGCAGTTTAAATACACAGGTATTCCCCCACATGAGGCAACAGGAAGTCTACCAGAAAGGAAAAGAAGGAAGAATGAGGAGGATGACAAAAGACAGACTAACAAAGCTGATGCTGCTACCAGCCCTGAGCTCTCCAACAGTCCTGGACCATAACTGTTTGAAGGTCAGAAAAGCAGAAGCAGGCTCAAGTAACTTTTTTTCTTGCCAACAAGATTTCTGACCCTTTGGGGAAATACTAGATAATATTTTCAAGCTCTGTAAAAATCACTGGTTTTCAGAGTGAGTTTCTAACATTCATTATCATATAAAACAGATCAAGGGCCCTACAATCTACACTTAACAATACAGACACCACCATAAATCCTAAGCTAGACAACACCACAAGCACTCATAACACTGTTTTACTAACAGGATAGGCTACGTGGGACAAAGATGGAAACAAGCCTTACATTTTTGTATGTTTCATGCCACTTCACCTTCCCAAAACACCACTGATTTTTCCATCCATGTTAGCTTGTCCAAAGCATGTAGTCAACAGTACAGAAAGCAAATTGAGGTAGAGAGTAGAAAGGGGAAGGCATAGTTTGCAGATATCAAACTTTAGTTTAAGAAAAAAATATTTTTCTCATGCTTTCAGACATGTCTGGATATTAGGCAGAGGTTAGTCTTTTATGAAAATGATGATTTTATTCTATAGACATTAATTGGTGACTTCATTGAAAATTACCATTGATTTAATTAATGATTAATCTGAACATTAAAGTATCTTCTTTTACTACAACATATGGTCTAATCTACGTTAGAGATTTATTACATAGGATTCCTTCATTTTATCATGTCCTAAAGGAAACAAGGCAATGACTGAATGTTGCTTCAGTTCTATCAATCGATTCTTACTTTCCATTAGACTGGTTTCATAAAGTCAAAAAGCTTTGAGGAAAAGTGACTGATTCTAAGAACTAATACGTCCAGCAACACAAACACTGCTAAAGAAATAATTATTTTTCTCCTATTTGAGCCTTTTAGGATAAAACAAAAATAAAACCAACATGAATTCCCATTGTGAGCCCCAAGAGGTACATAACTTGGAAGATTATCTTCACATTTTGGAAAACAAGAAAATGTCCTTATTTCAGGAATGCTTAAGTAAATTCAGTATTCCAGAATTCCCATGCCTGCTCAGAAGTAACCTTGAAGTAACTGCTGCTTAGGCAACTGACTCCTAGATTTTGGGATAAAACATGGTGTGGCTCTAGAGCCAGATTGATCTAGATGTTCCTATTCATTTCATAATGCCATAAAAGATGACGACTTTTCCTATCTGAACAAAAAGAAAGAGGAGGAGTTTGTATATTTAAGTTGAAAGACAAAATCCTCCCTTCTGTGCAGAGCTCACTCAAGGAACCTTCACAGAGCAGAGCTTCAAAGGATCTAGACAAACCCTGCCAACATCAATCTTCTTTCATTTGGGGCAGCAGGGAACAAGACCAGCTTTTAGAAGGCACAGGGTGCATAAAGAGTTTTTTTCTACTAGCAGAGGCATTCATGCTCCTCCAAAAGCATGGCTAAAGGATAGTATATTTAAAAGTTGCTCCAGACACTGTATCCCAACAACAGATAGGCAAAGCACTAGTAGAAGAATTTCTGCAGCTCCTCATACTACATCCTTTTCTTCTACCATCTCTTTCTCAGGTAGTGCCAGGGCAGCCTGAAAGAGTCAGATTCCATCTCTCACCAGAAGCGCCCTGCAAGTTGCAATACACATTTTCAGCAGTGCCATGCCATGCTCACTCATATAGGTCACTCCTACACCAGTCCATCTTTCAGATACCACTTGCAACTCCCATGCTCATCCATCAGAACAACTTGAGTGCCAGCAGCAGGTTGCTCACAATTACTGTTTTCAGCACGGGTTCTGTTCACTGGATAGGGCACACTGTCCAGCATTCACAGCTTCTGAACCGATGCAAAGCTGGGAATTGGCTTCTTAACTCCATCTGTGAAAGCTGAGCTGGGTCTCAGTGCAAGGATATACCAGGATGTCAGGGGTTCTTTAATCAATGGAAAAGCAGAAAGCCCCAAATGTTGCTAACATTTATAACGAAATTATGCTAGTATGCATTACATATATCTCCACAAGAAACAGAGGGGGCCTAAAAGCATTGACTAAAGGTACTTGCAAAAAGAGCAGTTAAAATGGCCAGTAATATTCCACCCAACCACAAGGAGGAGAAATTGGTATTTTCACTGATTTATAGGCTGCATGCTGTCATACGGAGACGAAGGAAGACATAAAACTATGAGAAGCCTTTTGGAGATGTTTAATAGAGCATCTCTTAGCAGTTCAACTGCTTGGTAAATGCAGTGATAACCACTCCTGAAAGAATACACCAGACATATTGAGGGAATTAATACTGTCAGGCTTGACTGGGAGAGGTGATTTTTTCTTGTCAAGAAGTGTTTTTGTTTTCCTTTCTTTCAAAGCATGTTTTAATACAATTCAGTAAGAAAAAATACAAAGTTTAATGTACTAGTAGCAAATATTTGTAGCAAATTTTTTCTTGGTAAGTACACCTCAAAATGATAAGTTCAGCACACGAGCAGCTTGTAAAGCAGGATTTGCCTGTTGCTAGCTGCCAGGATAGTGAAACTTGCATGTAACTGCCTAACAGAATTCCTGAGGGGTGATGTAGGATTAGGAGATCTTACTATGGTTGAATGGCATACCAGTCATTCATGTTTTCTTAATACAGGAGAAAGACTCCTCCAGATCCGGCACCGCAAAAGAAGCCATGTTACTTAAGGCTGTGTTAACCTAAGAGCAGCCTATGACACAGTAATATAGGCAACATTGCCAGGCTGCAAGACACTTCCCTGGCAAAAGAATGTGTGTTATAGTTCAAGGAATTTTCAGTCCTTTCTCAAGAATTCTTGCTACAGATTCTATCCAGCAAGGATTTACAGTTTTCTAACCCATGCTAAGAATACATAACCATGGCAATCCCCTACTTGGTTCTCACATCCAAAAGTAACTTCTTAGGCAATATGCTATGCTCCAAGTCAAGCAGTCATCCTGTTGAAGTCCAGGACACAGATGAGAACCAAACTATGGGGACTATGCCTATTTCCAATGCTTCCAAGCAGCAGAGAACCTGTGTTTCAGAAAGCTGCATTTTAACACATCGTTTATGGGGCAAAATGTTTTAACATTATAAAGCAAGGGATAGATGAGTATTTAGAATAAGCACTGGTCAACTAAAATTGCTAAGATGGAAAGACTTCAGGGTGCCTCTATGCTATAAGGTTTAAGAACCTCTATTTAAGGTTTTAGAACAGAGCAATTTTGCTATCAAGTCTAGAAAAAGACCCCAAACCCCCAAATTTGAAAGGAGAATCCCAGAGAAAACTGACTCAACAGGCTCCCTCTGTCTATGAGGAAGTATTTTGCAGTTGTCTGGATACATCAGCAGAGCTTAGCATATCAAAGCAGAATTTTAAATTTGGTCTAAAGACTACATTTTAGGAAAACTTCGAGCAATTGATGCCTTCCGTTTCCCTCCCACAACTTTCATATCCAATACAACAGGCTCTTTTTTAGGGCTCTTGAAGGAGAAGCAAAGGTGAAGGACAAGAAAAGGCTACAGCAGCCAACCCTCCAAGGCACATAATGGATTACAGAACACTGTGGTAAGTCTTCCATCCTCGTGTGGAGTTGTATTATGAAGTCACACAATAGTTCTGTGACAGCTATTTTCAAGGCTGCATTTTCTCTCCTTTCCTTTTGATAGCACACAAAATGCTACAGCATGTTTTGTCAGTCAGGTCAGTGACCAGATTATATATTAAGATATCAAACTAAACTCTTCCACCACCACTAACCAACCACAAGATTATACAGCGAGACAAAACAAGATTGCAGACTAGAATATAAAATCCCCATAATACATAGACAGAAGAAAGGTTTTAGTATTTTTTCCAGAATCGTGTTTGACATCTAAAGCTCAAAGATGAAAGCATTAAGATCTTCAGACAAAAAATGTAGCATGATGTAATTAAAATACCTCTTTTTAAGCAAAGTACAAATGAAGCTATAGAAGTACCTTGGTAGCCACTAGTGCTGAAGACCAGTGCCAGGCTCTGCAATGCTTTTCCTATCTTCTGGTATTCCTTGGGTAGTGCTGAAAGGGGGAAAAGGATGAGGAAAAGAGGGGAAACAAAGGCAAAAAAACAACAAGGGTAAGTGAGACTAAATCTGCAGCAATTCCAAAACTTGATAGAAGCATATGTCAAAAACAACTAGGTTTTACATGTTCTCTAGTGACACATTTACATTCACATTCTTACCCCCTCCCCTGCTACACATAAAAAATTGGATAAAGCAATTGTAATCTGGATTCTTAAAAGGTAAAAACAGTTGGGGAAACTGTGTGTGAATGCTATTAGAAGAAAAATGAAATCTCGCTGCACTCCTAGCTCAGTCCTCCTATGCATACAGAGAGATTTTTTTTTCTCCCCCTCATGGGGGAAGAAAAAGGGGGAAGTGCTGCAGTGTGATATGGAGAATAGGTCTCATTAATATTTTAAGAGAGGAGATCATTATACAGACCTATAATACCTATACTCTCCTCAAATAATGAATTTTATATTTAAAGGCACCAGAAACTAGGATTGTCTAGGGATAAAAATGATACAAGTATCTGAATAATAAAATAGGTTTTTATATTATTTATTTATTTATTGAACATGCATGCATAAATTGTTCCATCACAATTAAATCAATCAGCTGTGATTTATGAGTGCATTCATTATTAACACTTTGAACAGCACCACTCCAGAGGCCTAAAAAGCAATCTGAAAAGCAAAAGCAATTTTTTATATGCTACCTATATTAGCAGAAGAAAACCCCAACTAGATGTGGCTTTTGTTATCAAATATTTGTATTCACTGTCCAGGCAAATAGAAGGTTGCTGCTCTAGCATCCCACACGATCTGATTTTTACAGAGCCCTTCTGTGTGGTATAAAAACACCACAAAAACAAAACCCAAAAGCCAAGCCTCCCCAACTGCCTAATTTTATTTATTATCTTTGATTAAGTTCTTCACCAGAAGTTAAACTATTTATGAAACTGGTATGTCTTACACAACAAGTACAATTCAGAGTACTAGAGTTCTGTTACCAGCCATTAAATTGATACTTAATCTCCAGAGGAAATTTTAGTGAAGAATGTTTGGTGTCTTTTCACATGTATTTAAGAAGTTTCCATTGTCAGTCATTTTAAATATCATTGAATGGAAGGCAAGTAACTATTGCTTCTGATTAAGTCAGGTTTAGAGCTGACAGGGAACTTAAAACCTAAGAGACTACCAACATTCTTCAGTTTTGCATGTTCCAGCTTACCAGTCTCTCTTTTTGTATTCAGTATGAATGTCTGGAAAACTAAAAGTTAACATTTTTGACACAGTCACAACTGTATTGCTGAATTTATGCTAACTAATTAATAGCTGTAAGTATTAGAAGAGTCATTCAGTATCTAAAGCACCAGTGTTGTAAGTTTAGGAAGAATTTAGCAGTTAAAAAAATACTGAATTTCTACTGTAAGCACAAATCACAGCCAACCCTTGGTTTAATTATTGCTTCTGTAACTGCAAAGCAATGCTGTTTTTCCAGTCTCATCTGAGGAACCTTATTTGTTCCCCTGCTCTCCACCTTCCCTTCAGTATGATTGGCTAGTGAAGCAAGATCTGTACCATGTTAGAGCTCTGTCATGTGTTAGTCTATTCCTGACCAGCAGGAGGGTCAGTGACTTGTAGAAGGAAACCCTTTTATTCAAAGTAGGGAAACGTAAATAATTTAAAGTTAACATCCTATAGATACTAAAGTCTAATGTGATCACTTCCACAGGAGATGGAGCTCCTATACTTCCCATTCTCTCTGGTTTAGCCCCAAATATTCAACTGCAGTGTTAGATTAGCAAGAGGCAAAAACATAACTCAGGGGATGTACTTCAAATTCTGGGGGCAATGTTTTTTTTGTGGGAGTTAAAAGGAGAGTAAAAGAAAAATTCAGGAGATTTGAGGAGATTTATGTCATAGGTCTTTGGTTGCCAGACACTACAGCCTGCCCTGAATTGTTTCTTATTATGATCCTCAGCTGTAGTACCTGCTTCCTTTCAATAGCTGCCTTGTGGTGGCCACAAACACTGAACACTGCTGTGGACTAGGAAATTAGAGCCCAGGCAGAGTCATAGGGACTTGGTGTGAAGTTCTGCAACCCTAAATATCTGTGGGAAGGAAGAGACAAGATAGGAAAAAAAAGAATTGGGCTAAAGATTAAGTTAGAATCAAGTTGGTTTTTCTTTTCTTTTTCTCTTAAACTGATTTCATCTTTAAATCACTCCTCCTAGCATGCAAGAATCCTAAATAAGGGGTTAATAAGATGCAATTATTTATTATTTCATCAAATAGACAGGTCTGCTATGCCCGTGTCACTAAAATGTAGATAAATGACAAATATATGAGAACAAGCCCAACAAGGGCTTTAGCTGCATTACTAGAATTATTTAAGTATTTTTAAACCTATGGGCAGGCACCAGATATTTCTGTTACAAGATAAAGAAAAAAACCCCAAACAACCCAACAAAAAAACCCCACATCAAACATACCAACAAAAAACTTGCACAATTTATACTCTGAAACACTGAAAGCAGCCAGAATTCTGTACAATTCTCATGATATTTTAGGATTTCCTTTAATTTTAAGATGTGCCTTGAATGATAGACATAAAAAAAAGAGAAAAGCAACACAGAAATGACTGAGTTTAGGATACTTACGCCCTGTACACCTCTTCCAGTGCTCTTGTCCCACTGTCAGCAGCTCTTTAACTCCATCATCCATTGCTTTGGTGAACCTACCCACTGCATCACATTTCTGTTCTCTGTGCCATTTTGAAAAAGTAAAAACAAAAAGCAGTTTAATAGCTCCATAATGCTCCCTTTAAACACAATACTGAAAGGTCTAGTAGTGTCAACTAGGCCTTAAAAGAAATCAGAAATATAAATAAATTCCTTGAAATCTCTGCCATTTCCCTGAGTTCAGAATGCCCCTCTTTAAACACAGGCATTACTCATACGAATTTTCCTCCTCTGTTAGACATGTAGACACGTGGCACTGGACTGTCATTCTTACTGGAGTGTAACAGAAGTAGCAAAATCCATACAGGAGTGAAAAAATATAAAGAAAGTGTGTCAGATATATTGATAAAAGTCTAATGTAGGTGAATAAAAATTAATACAGCAGCTCTCCTAGGGAAATATATATGCATAATTTCATATTACACTGACAATACCATTGTGCTGAGCTGTATTATAAGGAGAAAAAAAAAATCAGTGATGCTCCAAAGAGAATTCTGAATTACTATGTGCCTTTTTACTTCTCTTTAAGCATGTTTTCATGCAGCTACCAAAGTTTTCCATTAACACAGCACTGCATCCACAGCAACAATCTGTGAACTCTACAAAAGAAAACTAAACATATGTTTTATAATTTCCAATGAGAATTATTTAAACTGCATCTTACAAATGATCTTACAGATGCTCTCAGCCAAAGCCTGCAGGAGACAGCTCTCACAGCAAGGGGACACCAGCCGACTCCCCAGAGCCAGGGCAGCAGCTCCAGCTGTGGCCCAGCCACCCAGAGCTTTCCACTTCCCCAGTAGCACTTCCTTCCTCAGCTGGAAACCTTGCACAAAGAGTTATTTGCACAAAAACAGCACCTGGGCTTTCCAAGAGGCTCTTGTTTCACTCCCCTTACCTCAGCAGCAAAACATCCTTTAATTTTTTGTACTTCATACTTTATGGTATCATGATCACCGAAAAAGCTCATGAACCAGTACAGGGTTACCAACCTTCAATCAAAATCAGGACGACACAGGACTCTCAAAATACTAGCAAAATTGTTTCAGTAAAGAACATCTTTGCACTGAAGTACTGAAGAGTTATTGAACAAGCTGGTTTGTCCATTTTGTAAGTGGAATAATGGTTTTGAAGACTCAGATACACTTTTAACAGCACTCCCAAGCACTAGAACATGTGGATCTGAGATGTTACAGCCACCCCTGCAACTGCTTGGAAATAGGTCCCCAGAACTACTCCAGACTGCCAGCCCCAACCCAGGAACCCACAGCCCCTGGTGAGCATTCTCCTTAGGCTGGTGTCTGCCCTCCCTGTCTGGAACAAACTGTTTTAGCAGGCCATATGCTGGGTGCTCTGTTCCAGGGGTCTGTAGGTAGTACATACCCTCTCCTTCACCCTGTGTACAGAATCCTCCCTCTCATTCACCCCTTCAGCTCTTAGGCCACTGGGATATACATAAAGCACAGCTCTTGAGAAAAATAGTCAAGTTTGCAATCCTCATGTTTGGAGTGGAAGTGACCTAAAAATACCCATTTTTTTTTCTGGTACAGAACTGCTACCACACAGCTATTGCATCCATCTTAATATGCACTGCATCACCTGCATAAAGCCTGTGATGGGATGCTTCTTATCCACACACACACACAAAACATTATCCTAGTTTCTGTGTTCTAAAACAGCAAGCAAAGCATGTCAAGCATACTACAGGTCTTCTAAGAAAAAATATTAAGCCTAAAGGAGTGAAATAAAGGCTGCATAGTAAATCCAGTCTTTATCAGACCCAAAGGTCTATCACCAAGAGAATATACACTAAAAAGTGCATGTATATATAATATACACATCTATAAAATAAATATATCCATTTGCACTTCTAGAATGAAATTTGATAATTTAAGTCACTTTTCATTTGTAATAGTTTTCCATGGATTACAGATATTTGAATCATACTGTGTATGCATTACATACAAATAATTTACAGAAACACTGTTCTGCTTATTGGTCCACCTATAGTTATCTTAAGCTACTTGGTAAGTCTAGCACATTTTCGAACTGCTGAAGGATTGAAGACCAAAATATACTTCCACAGCAATATAAAACATAATTCCAGAGGATCTGACAGTACTCTATTCCATCAACTACTTTTGCATAAATTGTTTTAGGATAGTATTCAGGCACTGAAGTCAAAAAGACATCATATAGAGTTCCACCGAGTTTTGGAGGGGTTGGTAAGAAAATCTTGTATTTTAACAATTTTTCAGCTCTGCCTTGATGAATACCTCTTCAAATCCATGAATATTTATGCACACTTAGTAGTTGAGTTTTGTATTGGCTCAGTATCTGTTGCATACCCAAATGTATAATACCCATGCAAAAAGAAACCACCTTACATTTCTACCATGTCCAAGTCAGGAGCTTCCGGTTCCATTGTAGAAAAGATCATGACTCCTACAGTTTCATCTTTTTCTGCCTTCCGCTTTCCAGTTTTCCACTCCTAAAAAAAAAAAATTCTGTTCATCCTTGTTTAAGGGCATGTACTTAAGGAGGGAATTAAAGGTTTAGGAGAACTGTTAACAAACAGAACATCACTGAATTAAAACCTTCCATTAAAAAATGAAAGCTTCAGTGGAGCCGAAGTTTTTCTCAGCTTCCCAAAGTTCTCCCCCTCCTCCTTTGTGCACTTTGTTATCTGAATTCTGGGGTCAACAGATCCTTCTTGTGTATTACTGAAACATAAGGTAAGAACAATGATATTCATCTATCTCTGCAAATGCAGTAAGTCTGGTGTCAGAAGCTGCTCAAGATGATCATGAAACTATCATGCAATTGTCATACTAAGTTCTTAGTGTTTAAAAATTCCCTATGTATTGCAGCATCACTTCTGTTTATATGTCCATAAATAAGAAACTAAGAACTGCTGACTAGCTGGCATAATTATACAACTCCTCACTAGCCATCCATACAGCATTTCACCAGGACTACTACTTACTTTGTTATGAAGCCTCTACTTACAGGATCACAGAATAATTGGTTTGTAGTTCAACCTCTAACTCAAAACTGATCATCTGTGACCTTAGTTACATAGGACTTGAACCAGGGAGGTTTTTAAGACCAGATTGGCTAATTTACTTTTTCAGCAAAGTCTGTGTATATTTAGAAGTATGACTATTTTGAGGAGAAAGCAGCAGAGTTTTTCTGTTTATCACCTCATTAGTAACACAGCTGGGGCTCAGTCATGAAGAAACCATTATTTACTGAAAGTTTACTTACTTCATATATTATTTACTGATATTAAAACATCTTAAAAATAGGCAGAATAAAATGTCTGTGGGGAAATTAAAAAATGGCTGGTTGTATCAGGTAAGACCGCAGCACATGATATTACAAGCCATTTCAGTGAAAAATTGTGGTTTTGAGGGATCAGGATGGGGGCAGGAGAGTTGTTTTTAAATATAATACAGGATCAGACACAACCTAAATCTGCTATGAAGTAGCTTTTGTTAGCAGAGCAGCACCACTTAGAGGATCACAGTGATTAGTAAATCTAGCAGAGACAACACAGGGCAACAGCTAAAAAAATTTTATATATGTTCGTATTCTGCTGGAGGACACAAACTGTCCCTTAAAAGACTGGCAACACAGCAACTTTGAAGAGCACAATGTATATGGTGTAACAGTGGAATGGTGTATAGCACTCCACATGAGCAATTTGCTGCCTTGTTTTGATCAATCAGCTGAGTTGGGAACCCCAGCAGTTTCCAGCCCATCACTGCTGCCCACAGCGGGGCAGCTACAGAGCTGAACTCCTGGTCTGAAAGGGAACTGTGGGGGGACAGCAATTCCTCAATCTCAGTCTGTGTGTGAACTTCATTTCCTACCTTCTCATCTCGGAAATTGAGAAATTGCTGGAAAACTTCACTTTCGGAGACAACAGGGTGGCGACACATTCTCGTCATCCAAGCTTGCAGCCTCTCCATACGCATTTTGATAAACTCTTCTTCAAAGCGCCCTGTTACACATTGAGCAATCATTTTTACATTTATAGGCTAACACCTTCAAATATGGTTTGTTTGTTTCTTTGTTTCATTTAAGTTGAAACAACCTGTAATGCATCCGGTGAGGTATTAACAATTTGATGTCACAGAATTTACAAGAATCCCCGAGTCACAGAATGATGAGTTGGAACGGACTCACAAGGATCATCACATCCAACCTTTCTGTGAATGGCCCATTATGCTCACAAATCAAATGAACCTTAAATCACAGTATATTGATTACTGATCAAGAATTCTTCTCCTTTTTAAGATACCCAGGAAAGATTAAAAAAAAATTAATAAACTTTTGGATGGAAAAATTAGATATTCAAATGAACTGAGAGAAAAGCGAGGCACAGGCTTGGAATGCAGGTATTTTTCTGATACAGTCTAGTAAAGTCTTGGTCAATATAAGGTTCAAAAACACTGAAAAAGAGGGAACTACTTTACAAGTTGTCATGTACTAGCTAACCAAGCACCGAAATTAAACTGCTCAAAAAACACTGAATTTGGATTGCTCACAAATATTTGAAATTACTCAAGTACAAATCACAGATTTAAAGAGCAGTACCTTCATATAGGTGAACTGGGGAGTAAAAAATCAAAAAATCTCAGTAAATCATATGCATAAGCTGGTTAGATTATATACATACATGTAAGACTGTAACTGATTTTTTTTGTATATATGATATTTTTTAACATAAACTAAATAAGTAACCATTTTTTAGACCAGTAGTGTATCATCACTGTGTATTCATAAGAACCTTTTAGTTTTAGCACAAACTGTCTTCTTGAGAAGACCTTTCTAATTTAAAAAAAAAAAAAAGCATGACATCAGACTTCTAAAGCATACAGTGAATAGGATTCGAAAGGAGAGACTCCTCCAGCACCCAACTCTTCTAATTTCCATAGCAGCGCAGATGACAAGCCTTGAACATATGTACTCTTTCAACATAATGCTACTGTATAGTTACTATGGCAGCAGCTCTACAAGGTCAAGTTTTTTGTGGTTTGTTGTGGGGTTTTTTTGTTGTTTTTTTTCTTTTTCTTTTTTTTCTTTTTGTTTTTGTGGTTTCTGTTTTGTTTTTCTTTTATTGCAAATATGTAAACTAGCAAGGCTAGCAGGTAAATAACACAACTAATGAAATATGAAGTTTTAGTATGAGTACTTGCTAATTTTGCAAATTAGAAAAAAAAAAAGTCAACTACCATGGAAGAGACATTATATACCCATCAGTAATCCCTTGTTTCATTTTTAATCTATGCAGAAATCTCCACAGCATTCCTGCAAGGAATGCAAAACGAGAGAACAGTAGCAGTTAGAAGTTACATGTTAGTCATTAAGTATATCATCACCAGTGTATCATTAAAACCAGGATCCTGACAACATCGGTCTGGAGTCTTGTTTTGTCAAGACCAAGGGACCGAAATAGTTTTGTAGACAGTCTTCAGAAAGAAGACTCCTGAACACAATGAAAGAGAAGGACCATTTTGCCAGTTTCCTCATGATGTTTCAGAAAAAGAAACATGCCTTTTTTTTTTCTTAATTTTTGGTATGAGGCAAGTTATCCTCTCCCACAGATTCCAGAAGACAGAAATTCACAGGCAATGGATTTTGCCAAGATGAGATGCCAAACTCTTGAGTCTTTTAAGATAGAGTTATAATGAAATCTAGAGACCCCATCAGGTCGTCTGGTTTCCTTTTAGCCCACATGCACATGTTTAAATAAAAATACTGGTCAATTCTAAACACGAGGCTAAGGGGAAGAAGTCACTTCCTCACTTTTCAGTCTCCTCGGCATTTATCCCAGCAACTCCATCAATGCTGAGCTTTCTTCAAACACAGCAGAGCTGCTGCATTTTGAGTGATGCCCACAGCCACGTGGTTGGCGACCTGCCGCTGCTTGTATGTTTGGCTTTGGCTGTTTGTCTTAAAAGGCTGTATAAAAATCTTACCAGAAAACACACAACTGGAAATAGGCTAAAGCAATGCATTTTCCTCCATTCCTTTCTTCACATGCACTCTAGCACATACTCGTAGAAAAGAAGACAGAGACTACTGAAAGTGCACAGGCATTGCCATATTCCATTGTAGTGACTGAACTTATGTGCATTTAAAGGGTCCAATCCCACTCTTCTTGAAGTCAGAACAAAAGACTTTCACAAGTTTCAGACAGTTTGGTCAAGCTGAACTGACATCAAACAGGAGCAGAATGCTATACAAATGAAAGATGCTTTCTAAATCAAGTGTGAAATCAAGCAAGGGGAGAAACAGCTGCAACATTTCACTTGGGAGTTAAAAATCCCCCAGGTTGTCAGGGGATGCTCCCTTTCCTCTGGGAACTTTGTTTCAAAGCTTCTACAATACAACATATGTACAATAAAATGCAAAAGAGAAAAAACCAAAGAAAATGCACACCCCTCCCCAACCCTCAAAAAACCCCCACTCAAAAACATTTGTCCAGACAATCAGCAAATATGGAACATAAGTAGCTACTCTTCTCTCGAATAAAAATTATTAACTTGTGTAGTAACTAGGCATTTTTGTTTTGCTTTTAATTACCTTTTTAAAAATCACTGGACTAGATAATGAAACCTGAGTTTTGAAGTGATTCTTTCAGTACTCATCTTTTATTATCAAACAGTCGTAACAAGTCTTGAATAAGTTTTAAATGGTGAAAGGTTGGGATTTCTTTGGTACCTTCTTTGAAAATAATGGGCAAAACAAACAGTAAGAAATAACTGAAACTTATAAAAAAAGTGATTTCCTTATTTCCCACTCCATGAATTCACAGCTGGGAATAGTCACCTGTTACTTGCTTGTCTGGAAGAGAAGGGATTGGAATGGCTAATCCAAATTTAACCAGGAGCCGCTCATACAACCAGTCAAAGTGCTTGTATCTGTGGTTGACAGACCGATTAGTGTTCTGGAAGAGAAACACAACTCTGAACTTGGACAGGCATCTACAGACATCTACAGGCATCTACAGACAGGGACATCAACCAAGCAAGACCAGAATAGTAACTGCATGGAATGTAAATAAAATTTATGATTAGAGCCTCATTACAGAAGAACTTGAAATTCCAGAACAAAGCAAATCCTTGGGGGCAAAAAGCACAACAGCAAATATGTACATACTGTACATATGTACAAATGACACATATTTGCAAAACAAAAGATCCTGTTTCAGATACACTTACAGTGCAGGTCAGCTGATACTCAATGTAGCTCTTGAGACCATACATTTTGGAACCTTTTTTGGGATCTGCCACCACACAGTCAAACGTAGAGGTAGGATATACCCACATTGGGCCATAGTCACCAATCTGTAAGAAATTGCACATATTATCTTGTTGTACCAGCTGCAAACAAGGAGATAAATATCTTCTCTCTTCACTTGAGTTTCCATTGATTTCAGTGAGAGGCTTAGAGTCTGGAAATAGAGGGCTTTCTTGCAGCCAGGGATGAGTGGCCACAGTTGAGTTTATCTCGCATATTTTACAATTTTTCCCAAATAGCAAAGGAGTGGCGAATTCCAGGGCTATTTCAACTACATTTTGCTAGAACAGCATATACACAGAGGAGTTTGTTTTTTGACCTGACCATCAGGACTGAATCTTGCAAACCTCTACAAGCAAAGCTCCTACATGTAACTATCTAAATAACTAATAGACAGTGTAATGCACTTGCTCTGCCTCCCAATCCCAGAAAGTCTCATGCTCATGATCACAAGTAATGCAGATACAGCAAGAGAAAAAAAGTACTGAAAATAATCCTCATCTTCCTTATCATTTTAATTATGACAGTTCTATTTCTAATTATATGTTCAGTATCTGTTTCTTCTGACCCAAATACATTTAGCAACCTTGAGACTAAAAGTTTAGTTTTAAAAATAGGGAAAGGTGATGAGGATTATAAAATCCAACCAACCAACCAAGAAAAAAACCAACCCCAGAACAAACCACACCACCCACACAGAAAAATGACACAGGTTCCCAACTTACAATGATGGGGATTTTCTCTTTGGGTTTTGCTAGCTGCTTTGCCAACAGATACTGTTCCATTCCAGGTTTTGCAAATCCAGGAAATCTAACAATAAAATGAAGTGATAAGTTTATTCCAGATTCTCCTTCCTCTGACATATGCAGAATTACCTGCCATTATAGGAAAAAAACACTAAATATTTCTCAAGTTTAGAAAAGAATTTATCTGAATTACTTTAACAACCACCAATTTGCACTGAAAAAAGCAGGAAAGTTTTAGATACTGACATCCAGCTTTGTGTGTGTTTGTGTGTGTGTGTAACACAGGCCCCTTCTTCTGGAGCAAGCGGCTATTTGTGCCCTGCACTCCATCAGACCAAACATAACAGGAGGACACAAAGTAACATCTGTCACTCCTCTGCAGCTCCAGCAGGACCTACTTCACAGAAAAAAACCCTTCTTAAATAAGGTATAGTTGAGAATTTACAACAATTAAACAATGAGGCAGAGGTACTCTTGCAACGCTGAACAAAAACCCCACTGATGAACAAAACTAACTAGTCATGCAGAGACAGTCAATTTTAGTCACACACCCAAGGAACCATTATTCTACAATCTTTTTCCACTCTGCTTTCATCCAGTTAGAGATTACCACACAGTAGCTCTCAGAGTAACAGCAGTTTTAGAATAAACAAACATTAAGCTGTAACATGAGAGGATGCCAGTATAACCTTGACAAAGCTTGATGCTATTCAAGATTTTTATCTATAAAATCAAACTTTCTCTGGCTCAATAATCAACTTGGATGATGCACAAACACAGTAGAACAGAACTTTTCCCCACCAGAAACTCAAATTGCTCAAGAACTCTGGAGCAGCATCTCTGGTCTGTCTCTCCTGTATGGACAAGCCATCCACCACCTCTGATTTTCATTAAGAACACACTGTCAAAACCAGTTAAATTTTAAAGGTCCAGAAGTTCAGACATTGTGAAAAGATCATTTGCTTGTATAACACCTCCAAAAATTATACAGCTTTGTCATGTCAGCTTTCAGGATCTGTGGCCTCTGATTGCTCATGGAGTACACTGAACTACAAATCCATCTTCTCTTCTACCCCAAAACTGTAGTATTTACATTGCATATTTCAAGAAGGTTGAATTTACACATCTAGACATATTCCAATTCTCTTCAACATATACACATTTCCCTTGCATTTTCCATTACTTGTTAAGTGGTAACTTCATAGCAGCTGCACGAGAATTTCCACGCTGGACCCCCCCAGGCTCTGATGCCTCAGTCTCCTTGTAACCAAGGTAAGCTGGTGAAGCTGACTTTGGGTCATCCCAGTCATCATCCCAATCATCGTCATCAGCAGCCGCTGAAGTACAGGAGGGGGCAGGGGATAGGGAAAGGAGAAAGTTACATAATTTCTCTTGAAAAGCAGAAACAGGTACTTCAGCACTCACATCAACTAGGTAAATATATTAAAATCTAATTCAGCCTTTTATTTTATGATTCCTCCTCAATTACCACTACCTCCACCAAATACAACCTGCAAAGCACAGCACTATCCATTGAGGGAGAGGGGAAAGAAAAAGAAATTAAACAAGAAGAGATGATGGTGAGGTAAGATGAATTCAATTGTGTTCCATATTCATAGACTCCAGGTTAGCATTCCCCAGTTATGGGTTCTCTTAATTTAGGCTTTTACTACAAAAAGGTAGAGAAGCCTTCTGAAATGCTAGTCACTTCTTAAAATCAAGGCTTTAAGAGACTCTTCCTTCAAAGGCCTGAGAGCACAAATGCAAGGGAATTTAAAAGTTCCAGTTATACAAGCCAAACAACATGTCTGAGAATAGATCATGTATGCACAACACTTTGGTTTGTCAGATTTCCATACAAGTTTGAGGTGTCTGTTACTGTGGATCTGATTTTTAAAAAAACCGTTTAGTTTTTAAAAAACCTACTATGAGAGTGTCCAGATTACTCACACAGCAATGTGCTACTAGGAAAACGGGTTTGTTTTGTTTTTTAAATAAGACATGTCCTATAGTTATGAAAGATTAAATAATTCTTACCTTTACTGTCCACCTACTCTAATTTATTCAAAATAAAAGAGCATTATTAGCACACCTGGTCCTTGATATGCCTGTGGATGACCAAATGCTGCTGCTGCCTCCCAGTTATTTGCAGTGCTGTTTCTCTGGCCAGCTGCACTTTCAGGTTTTGTTGCCCAGCTGTCAACAGCATTTCCATTATCCCAGTTCCCAGACTTCCCAACGTTCCAGCTGGACCAAGGATCATTGGCAATGCTTGCCTACATTGTATAAAGACAAAAGTAAAGAAGAATTGCTGAAGAAATGAGAAACAACCACGTACTTTCTTCTTGAACATCTCCTGCTGATAGGCTTTGCATTCAGAGTTTGCATTCAGCACTTCACTTGTTTGATTATGAAGCAGCTGCCCAATCTTACATTTCCAGCTAGACAACTCTTACATGCAGCAAGCACCTGGAAGAACTGATCAGCTTTCCAGCAATGTGACACCAATACATACTAATAAGAGTGCTTCTCCTCAGGGAAATTAAATTATTTGTTGCACCAGTGTCACCCATGGTAATTATTTTACACTGACACCTTAAGTGTGGTACTTGTGAACTATTAATTACCTAAAGCCATGGGCTAATTAGCACCTTTAAAACAGGAACTCAGAAGTCAAGAATTAGGTTTTTGCAAATAGTTATTTTATCGAACTCAGATAGTGGCTTTACTAAAAGCAAATAATAAATTGCCCACCCACGCCATCACTATTGGTGTGACAGCTAGGCAGTTAAAGCCAGCAACCTGCTGAGCTTCCCTGTCACAGCTTAACTCATTCACAGTGAAGATGAGGGAAGAAAAGAGACATCTGCCAGGGAGCAGTCTGGTATCTCCCTGTAGACCTACTCTCTCAGCATAAGCTTGTGGTGAAGGTAATCACACACACTCTTCTGCTGATGCTGTTGTGGAGGTGGAAACCTCAGCAAAGGAGTGCAGAGCAGACGTGGCTCTAACTACTGCATTTGGCAAGTTCATCTGCCAGTAAGTTGGATTAATAGCTTAGCATCCTGCTCAGCTCCTTGATTTTACCACTACACTTTGAAAAAGCATTGACTAGTTAAGTGTAGTCTACTCCAGACACTTAGTGCAGAGACTCGCTGGCAGAGAGTAGAAACTGCACACATATCAAAACCCACACACCCAACGTGTAGGAGGAAGAAAGAGGAGGAAGCAAAGGAAAGCAAACAAAGCCAAGAAGGCTTGTCTTGTTCAGTAGAGGGAGAAACTGAGTTTTGTAAAAAGAAGTCTCAAATTCTACAGATGCTAGTGCATTATTTTTACCATGAAGCAGCATATAAAAGAAGAGGTGCCTAATATAAATTAATTACTATTAGACTATAACATTTACATGGATCTTAGAACATTTGCCAACACAGGAAACTTAATAACTCCCACTAAAAGCCAAATTACCATCTGCAAAAATGTTGAATACGTTTCTTACGCAAAAAAAGTGCAGCTACTCCACATCCCATTTCTTTCCACCAAACATTCTCTCCTCTCATTTCAACTTCGATATTCTACTTAGGAATAAAAATTCTCCCTTCTGTTTTTCCTCAAATAAAGTCATCTGACAGTCAGATTTCACAGACACTATCAAACCATAAAGACTCAAAATGATCTTGATATCATGTAACACCTTTGTATCTCTAGGGTCACGATCCCTAGGGTCTGGAAATTAAGACCAAGCCCCCAAGCTGAGGAGAAAAGTCACCATTCAGATGACTCATAAGTCTCAGTGGGTCTCCAGGAATTGACAGAGAGACACAGACGATGTGGACAGCTTCTACAGTGATAGCTTGGGGATTTTTTGTTTTGTTTTGTTTTTGAGTATGAAACTGATGCAAGAACACTGCTCCCTAGGGGAGCAATACCATTGAGGTCTACCTAATTCTTGGATAGGTGATTCACAGTGCTACTCTCAGCAAATTACAGAGAGTTGCTGGTAGCATTTACCTCTTCCTATGATGTTCAGCTGGTATGAGTTTATGTAAAGAGAAATAACCATACATGGCATTAATCAGAGTTCATTCTTTGCAAAACAAAACCACACACGGCTGGGGCCCAACCACATGGAAAAGTGGGCTTGCTTCTAACAGAACTTGGAGCACCTCAAAAATACTAGCTTGTGTAATATTAATATACCTATACTTCTGCAATGTATTTTGCGCTGATCACAAACAAAGCAAAGTCCCAAAGTAGGGTGATCACCAAAAGGCTGAGTAAGGTTTTCCTCTTTTCTGTAGTAGTTCCTGTGAAATCTGGTACATGAGTAAGTGGCAAAGAAACCTTACAATCTGCTGCAAGAAGGGAAAGACAATAATATTAATACTGGGTACACTCCTAAAGAATGACAGTCAAAAGCAATCATCAAACTTCCAGACAAATGCAGATATACACTAAATGCTGTACAGCAGAGGGAAATGTATTACTTAAATTGTGTATCAGATGTCTTATCTCTATGTACCTACAGGGTAGCACTATTCAAATCAGAAAATTTTACTTCTGAGGTGTCCAAGAAAAGTCTGGGCTAAGTTCCTGCCTGTAGGTGTATCAGCTACAGGCTATAAAAGGGGTGGAATATGCTACTCCCCACCTTGGTTTCTTTCAGCCAAAGGATCCACATTTCTTTCTGAGGCACTGGCGAAGAGGGCAAGAAATGGCTTAGGAATCTATTATGTGGACAACAACTTTCAAAGAGCACTTACAGGACTCCCTTCAACTTTCTTCAAATGTTTTCCTACATGCACATCCTAAGTGGTAGTCAACAATCAGTAAACATGGAGAAGGGTTCAGGAATCAGGCCTGCCACCCTCAAGGTTCTAGAGCATTATCGAGGACCAAATAAAGACACACCAATTATTAAAAGGGTAATTTCAGCTCTGGTCAGCAGTTCTGTGGATCTCAGTAGCTGACAATTTCCTACACAAAGCCATTTACGTGGTCTAGCTCCGGTTGAATAAACTCTAATTAAACCATCAAGTATTTTGCAAGTGATTAAGTTGCATGTTCTTACACCTTTACTTTTCCATACCTGAAAGTGACAATCCTCTGATCTCTCCTTAGTCATCATAAAAAAGGTGAAGAGCCCTTGCAAGAAGCTGATATTTAGTAAATATAATTTGATACAACACACCTAATAACCAAGCATTCAAGCAATCTCAAATGCACACAAAAAGAAATGCCACACAACTAAGAAATTAATCAGTCTTCAAATGAAGCATTGCATCTCTTTGCTCTCCGAGGTAACATCAAAAAGTACACTGAGATTAAATTCAAGGATAAACTCCTAAAAGGCAGCTGATTTTCCCTTTTGTAGACTACTACAGACTTGCTCACTCCTACTGTTCTAGGAGAAAAAACAAGACAAAAAGGCTGTGTCAGGAATGGACAAAAGAGGGAACCATTACTGAATGTTGCAAGAGGTTTCCACTAAGGGCAGATTCAAACTCACTGCAGAAAGAGATCATTACTGGTGGGGGCCTGGGGGTTGGGAAGAGAAGTCTAGTATGCTTTTAAAGATCTAATAATAGATCTTGAATGAGAAAAAAGTTCCACCACAACAGAAAAATCCTCAGCTTGGGAGTCGAATGTCAGTATCCTTACCAAATGAATCATGAATTAAATAGGAGAAGTGACATATTTGCTATTTTCCAGACAATCCAAAGCTATAGACAGTAAAGCTAAGACAAGGCACTGAGGTGTCTCTCTGCCCTGGCTAAAAATCTTTATTTGATCTTTTGGCCAATGAAGTTGTTCCTGGCAGACTCCTTCCTCATATTAATGCACGCTCCTGATGGACAAATAGAACCATTCTACTCCTGAGCGACAAAAGCCAAAACAAACACAATGTTCAGATGGTAAAACTAATTTAAGTACCTAAATGACCTAGGTAACTGTACCATCAAAAATAATGACCTCCAACTGTAAGAAATACATGTTGAAATCTACTCAGAGACAAAACCATGCTGAAGCAGTGAGTAGCAAAAGTAAGTGTGATCAGATCAAGGGAAGTTCAGGACCACCAAAGCTGCAATGAGAAGCGTTATGCTCTTGAAGAGGGGTTTAAAAGAGACAGACAGCACTGAGCAATGGCAGAAAACACAAGAGAAGTCAAAGTGACTCAGCTGAATAGCTCACAGGAATGAACATACCTCTCCAGTTTTATAGCTGCCTTAGTTACCTGCATGGAAACAAAGCCTTAAGCATACTCAGACATTACACTAAGCTTAAGTTCTTTTGATAACAGTCTCTGATAGATACATGGAAAAAAAAAAAGTGAATATATAGACAATCACCTTAAAAATCAAGTATTTTTCTCAAGGAAGAAAGATGAAGGGCTGAAAGCCTACACTGCAGCAATCACAGAACTGCATTCACTGTGCTGTATTTAAGATAGAACAAGTGTGCACATTAGCAGGTACCTGAAGCAGCTGCCATACCCAGGATACTTTATAGCTAAGCTTTCTTTTTGGTAGATCACCCCCTTAGCATTGTGGTCCAGGGCATTTCTTCCACTTCTGAAGGAAGGCACTCTTTTCTATAGTACAGCATAAACATGCTTAAAGAAATCCTTTAGGAAAAGCAGAAGTGAAGATGGCTAGATTTCAAAGGATAACTAACCTTATGGACTTACATACTAGAATGTTCCCGTGGATAAATACATGAAAGCAACAGGAGAGGACCTCCAGATGCAGCTGACAGGGAGGCTGTAGCAATGCTGTCCTAGGAACCCATTTGTTCGTCAGCTGCTCCTGTCTTCTCGATTCCTTCCCGAGGAAACCATTGTCCAACACCTCCACTTCCAGCCCCACTGTCCCCTTCATAACTTAGTCTCTGCACAGGAGCTGGGCTTTGCCTGCTACCAACAAAACAAAGCCAAGGCACACTCACTGGACATTCCCTTCAGCAGGAAATAAATCCAAACCTGCAGTGGACAAACTGAGATACTACCATGAAGAGCAGATCAGTTAGCTTTTTGTTCTTTTCCTGCTTCCAATTCCATTTCCTTACTGTAAGCTTATTCACAACCAAACTGGACTGGGGGGGCATTGTTTTTGCACAGTGCAGGCATAGGATTTCCATCTATCATCTCCTGATTCAGCTCAAAAAAAATCCATCTTTGAAGTGGATCCATCTTTGAAGTACAGAACGGTGTTTTAGACAGATACATAATTTAGATGAGTAAAGAATACTCAGTGACGGGATGAGGGAAGGCAAAACATATCTACTGTCACTCTGACTGCTTAAAGTCAATTCTTTTTAAAATTAAAGTTTTCTTAGTTTCAACTTTCAGCCACTAAAAATCCTATATAATTTATTCAATGGAGCTCTCTCAGGCTTCTGTTTTTGTTACTCACACCTGCACATGTAAATGGCAATCAAGTCACTTCTTTATATCCTTGACTTCACTTAAACTGATTTCAATTCTTAATGGTTTCTTATTGAAACACAGATGAGGAATTTCAGACAGTTTTCCAAGTAGCAATCACAGGGATGCCAGAAAGAGAAGAAAGGCTCCCTGTTCCTTTTTGATGTTCTCTAGACATCCCAGGATCAGGCTACAAAGATTAAACCAGGCTTTATCCTTCCTTTTTTGGAAAAGCACTTTATTTTTGTTTGGAAACAGAGAAGAGGGGTTTCCTTAGTTGCCTTTTCTCTTTTTTTTGAGGCATTGAAGAGTATTACTGGGTATTTCCAATTTATCACTTTCAATTACAAATGTTCATGATTTCACTAAAATAAGTGCTCCCTGAACAGTGAAAAAAAAAGAAATCAGGAAGGAAACTACTCACTGCAGTAAGCCACCTGCTGTAGTGAAGGCGACTGTGCAACACATGTGTGCCACATGGCATTTTAAGTGCCCAAGTTTGCAGAAATACTCACAGGGGGGCTGACAAGATTGTCACCATTACCAAGCTAAAACATACCTTATATTGTCATTGTCAAACTACTAGACCACAAGGCTACCTCAATGAAAATGAAGCTAGTGTAGAGTCCTGGGGAGAAACAACCCCAGGCACCAGTACAGACTGGGGACTGACCTGTGGAGAGCAGCTCTGTGGAGAAGAACTTGGGAGCCCTTGTGGACAACAAGCTGTCCATGAGCCAGCACTGTGTCCTTGTGCCCAAAAGGGCCAATGGTGTCCTGGGTACGTTAGAAAGAGCACTGCCAGCAGGTCAAGGGAGGTGATCCTGTCCCTTTACTCAGCCTTGGAGAGGCCTCATCTGGAGTGCTGCATCCAGTTCTGGGCTCCTCAGGACAAGAGAGCCATGGAGCCATTGGAGCAGGTCCAAAGGAGGGCTAGGAAGTTGATTAAGGAACTGGAGCATCTCTCACGAGGAAAGGCTGAGGGAGCTGGGCCTGTTCAGTCTCAAGAAGAGATGCCTGAGAGGGGACCTCATCAATGTCTATCAGTATCTGAAAGGAGGGTGCCAAGAAAATGGATCCAGGCCCTGCGTGGTGGTGCTGAGCAACAGCACAAGGAGCAACACTGATACACAGGAAGTTCCACCTGAGCATGAGGAAGAACTTCTTTACTATGTGGGGGACCATGCACTGGAACAAATTGCCCAAAGAGGTTGTGGAGTTTTCCTCCCTGGAGATATTCAAGAACCATCTGGACAGAATCTTGTGCCATGTGCTCTGGGATGACCCTGCTTGAGCAGGAGGGTCAGTCCAGATGATCCACTGTGGTCCCTTCCAACCTCACCTATTCTGAGATTCTGTGAACGGTACAAGGAAAAAAAGCATACCAACACTGTAAATTGTGGGAAAACTATTTCAATAGTCACATTTTGCCTGAGGGTATGGGTGCAGATGAAGGTGAGGAGTGATCACAGTATTACAGCAGTTTAACAACTTCCTGTTGTTAAACCTTTGCATTACACTGGGTCATCCTACAAAAAGGTCAAACCAACTCTATAATTGGAATTGGTGCAATCGCTGTCATATGTTGGATGGTTAGTTTTTAATATCTGAATGTGATTCATTTCAAAGCGAGCAAGCCACTGTTTCCAGTACTGCAGAGAAGCCATTGCCTTGTACTTTGCTTAAACAAGAGTTGGTCAGAAATTCCCATTACCAGTCTGAATGCAATATTGTGATGGTGGAGAGGAAAGAGTTGCTTTCAAACTACACATAGCAATAGAGGATTTTATAGTGTCATTATCTGTAACAGGAACTAGAAGTTACAACTGTAATTGTAACTCCCATGGTGAACTTACCTGCATATTTTATAAGATAATTTAGCATACTGCTTTAAGACAAACCGGACTCAGCCAAACACAAGTGAGTTACATCTCTTGTGACAATACTCCTGCTTTACTACATGCACAGAATCATCAGAGGACAGAAATGCTGTTACAGGAATGGAAAACATACATGTCAGAACTTTCACATAAGGAGAATAGTGCACTCTTAATAGGAGCAGTATTATTTCTTTTCTTCAATCTTAGCATTTATTGCTGCTCATAGCAGTTCAGGGAGGGGAAGTGGGAGTTACAGAATATAAATTTAACAATGACAATTTGTCTTTCCAGCAGTACATTGCAAAAAGTGTCAAGGATATGAAGTAAAACTTTGGGAATCGCTGCCTTAGTGTTCTCCTTATGCACGTTCAACAACTTATGTCTACATATCAGGTAACTTGAGTTGCCTCAGCTCCTGCACATCAAACTATGTACTTTCTCTACTACTTGTTTATCCTGTCTATACATAAGTCCCACAGCTTTCTGAACACATAAGAGTCCATTTATCTTACTTTTCTTCTGACAGAGAAACTATCCCAAGTGATTTCACTCTTACCACTGGATAAAATAATACAAACATGAGAAGCTTCTGCTAACTGCTTCCTGTACCTACCCATGGGGCCTTGCTGCTCTGCCCACAACATAACTGAAGACACAAAACATGTGGATTCTCTGGAGTCAACAGGAATTAACAGAAAAAATATGTAATTCACAAAAATGCAAACTGAGGATACTTATTTTGTCCTGAACTAAGAAGAGCTGCACAGTCATCTTCATAGAGATACAGACTTGGCAGTGATTAGAGAATCAGTGTCAAGAAAAGGGAACAAACTCCTCTACAAATGCAACTTAGAGTTAGGTACAAGAACTATTTTTACATCTTAAATATAGGGAAGTGACATCTACAGTGCTTACGTCAGTGTAGCTGGTGATCCACTTCCACCCTGAAACCAACAGGCAGTACTCCACATTATTTTCATTTATACGTTTTTAATACTAATTTTCTAATCTGCGGGGGGGAGGGGGGGGGAGAAAAAAGGCTACACTGAGCTCCAGAGGGAAGGGAGGAGAAACCAAACAAACTAAAATATTCAGTATACTAAAATTTATAGCATTTCTATCTCCTGTGTTCAAACCTGCATGTTACATAGGCTGTAAACAGCTGGACTACATTATGGCTAATTGTACATACAGTCTGCTTACAGACCACTAATAAAATTACTGTACAGAGAGTGTTTTAACTTCCCAATGAGAAGAACTAGCTTGGGCCAATATAGTTGTAACATTGAAATAAAGTTGTAAAATTGAAATAATTCAGATAAACACTATAATTAAAAGAGAGAACTGATGTTTGTTCACAACTTTTAAAGCATTAAAAGTTAGATAACTGAAAAACCACCACAAGTTGTGGTTCAGAATAGGGGAAGAGAGATCATCACTGTTAAAACAGCAGCCTCTGAACCTGAAAGATGAGCAAAATAAATGCAAATACATCTCTGAGTAAAAAAGTACTAGTCTTGACCACCACAAAAAAACCCAAACCAAACCAGTTGGAGGAGACAACTCAGAATTCTACATTAATGTTTGCATTTAAATACATACTTAAATTATGAAGGCTCCAAATGCCACCAAGCTAATAACCTCTTGGTCAACTGCAATGACAAGCAGTACTTAAAAGTGTGAAACAGAATATCTATTATTGCTACAGCCCCTGGAAGAAACTCGGCATCAAAGAAATACTGTAAGGGGAAAAAGTTGCTATACATTTTTCATCAAGAATGACAATATTTTGTTCACTGTATTTTTCAGGTTCACTTGGTTTAACCTGACAAAATTTATATTCATTTCAGTGCTACTATTGCCAGTATTATTCCAATACTAAGAGTCTACAGGTAACTCACTTTAATATATGCAACTCTAACAAACAGAAATAATGTAAGTGCTGATATACTTACTCACTGGCTGTTCCAAATGACAGTCTAAAATTAGCACCCTGCATTGCTGCTCAGAGGAACAGTGGATTGAGAGAGAAGAAAGATTTCTCATTCCCTCTGCTTTCTCTATCCAAGGGCTACCAGGTCAAAACAGGATAAGACTCATACAAAAGCCTAGCAACGGCCTCCATCCTTGGCAACTGAGGCTTCCTTAAATTGTATTTTCTTGAATGATTTTTAAAAGCTTTTCAGACATTAAACCACAAACGTTATAGGCAGATGCAACATTAAATTTATCTGCTTATCTTCTTCCGAGTGTATAAATAGTCACCTTGAGTCACTTTTTTCCCTTATTTTGTGTTTAATTAGCTCCATTGCTTCCTCTATTTGCTTTCATGTCCTCAGTATCTTCTCAGATAGCTCTTTAAAAGAGCAGCTGCAAACTTTACCAGGGCAGCCATTGCTGGGACACAACTGATGCAAGGAATGACCTGGAGAGAGTGAACCGCCAAGGGTCAGGTGGAACTCTTCTCCTTAGGAAGTATCTCTGTGTCCCTTTTGTACTGTCACTCTGTGTCTGTGGCAAACACAGGCAGGGTACAATGCCAAAATGTTGCTGTGGTTACTGAGTCTTTCTCAGTGAAGAAAGGGACAAAAAAGAAACTTCTTTTAGTTACTGGTTATTATTTACTTTTCAGGAGATTATTTACTGAACAACAACAACAAAAAGCTTCTTAAGAAAAGACAGACAGGGAGCAGGGCAGTGTTTGAGTTGATGATGTGTTCTCAACACCAAAAAGTTATGGTTTCCAGAGTAGGAAACCAAAAGCCTCTTGTTTGACTGGCAAGCAAAAATGGATGGGGGATGAAGGAGGAAGAGTTGTTTGAGTGATGGCTTTTGTCTTCCCAAGTAATGGTTATGCATGATGGAGCCCTGCTTCCCTGGACATGGCTGAACACCTGACTGCCCATGGGAAGCAGTGAATGAATTCCTTATTTTGCTTTGCTTGCCTATGCAGCTTTTGCTTTACCTATTATGTTACTTTACCTCAACCCAAGAGTTTCCCCACATTTACCCTTCTGATTCTCTTCCCCATCCCTTTGAGGGGGGAATAAGGAAGCTGCTGAGTGGATTGAGCTGCCTACCAGGGTTAAACTACAACACTGTGGTTTAACTGGTCTCTTAAAAATAGAAAACAAAAAAGCATCTTCTCCTTCCCATTTCAACTAAGCCAGATTTATTATTTTTAATAAAGCTTGGTAGTGAAAACTACACAACAACCTGGGTTGGATTTTTTTACTTACTGTTAGAAGAATGGAAGGAATTCTAAGAATTCAAACATCTTCTGACTTATTGAAATTGGGGAATGGGGGCATTGTGTAACTGTGTGTATGTTGGATTGACAATGTTTACAGAAAGCAATTTCTTCAATACAGTAGTAGTAAGACAAAATCCTAAAACATCCTGTTTATTTACAGTGCCTTTTATAAAGGCTTCTTGTAATAAACTTGCACCCCTGTGTTACTGCAAAATATAAGATACAAACATACAATCAGCATTTAGGAATGCTGCTATTTTTCACTCAGTCTACCAGAATAATCTATCTACAAACATTTTAATTTCCACTACTGTGCCACCTCCAGCATCTATTTCCCTTACACATAATTTGTCATTTTTGTTAACTCTCCATAGCCTAATTGTGAGTTTTATTTAAGATTAAAGGCTTTGTATATTGACCTCATCAGCCATTAAAGGACTTGAAAAGACGATGTCAATTCCTTGCAACCGTGCATCTGAAATCAAATCAACCCCAGTGCCTCAGGGAACTCGTGTTAAATAATATAAATGTTATTGCAACCAAATTCAGAACAAGACATCTGGGAAGAAGGGTCATACCAGCAAGTAGAAGAGAGAAGTCAGGATGCAGGGGATGAGTGACTCAGCCCAACCTGATGCAGTTTTACTGGAGCCAGTGCAGTCTTTCACTACACTGGGCATTTCAGCGCAGCAGCGTCAAACCCGTTGGACACCACGCGACCGACGTGCACAGCAGCAAGGCACGCGCCTCACAGGCACGTCACAGCATCAAGGGGACTGCAGAAGGAAGCTTGCTTTTTCCCTGACAGCAGGAAAAAAGGGTCTTGCCCCAGACAGACAGAATCAACAGCTAGAACTTCTTAATCAAGAAGACAATTAGCCATAGAATGTTTGCAAGGAGAAAATGCCTGCACTAGAGAGCTCTCTGATCTGGGAGAAAGGCCTAGCAGCCAAAAGTGGAAGCCAGGCTGCTTCCAGACTGCCTAGTATACAAATTAAATTCCCATTAACAATAGGCCACTAGAAAAGACTACCACATGTATGTCAGAAGCTGAGGAAACCAGTCTTCAAATCAAGATCTAGAGTTTTTCTAGAAAACACATATAATCAAACAGCCATTACTGAACTCACTTAAACAGATCTGAGAATATGAAAATAACTGATGACATAACATCCTGAGCGCACAACAGGATGGTTACTCCTATGAAAAAAACAGGAAAACTGAAGACCTAAAGACACCAGTCTGGTGAAATCTGCTTCTCCTACATCTTGCATGGCCTTGAGTGCACCCAGGTGCACACTCTCCTCCTCTCTATCTCTCCTATTAAGGTCAGCAATATAGTTTTACTATAATTCACTATAGCACACTGGTTCTCCCAGCTGCCTCACACAGCATTAGGATAACTGAGAGGAGCAGGACACCTATAAGCATAGGGCACTGATGCAGATGTGACAAGCTTTTCCTGAAGTTACTTTTTTCCAAAACTTATGAAAAAACCTGCAATTTGTGTGTATTATGGGGACAGTATACTATTGATCCTGCATAAACGACATTGTAAAGTGACCATATTTTCAAGCTTTTCACTCCTCTAGAAATGCAACTTCCAAGACTAGATTGCCAGAGTATTTCTTTATTATTTAGAATATAATAGATGCCTTTATTTTAACTTTTCCCTCTATACAGGCAAGAGCTTTTTTCTTCTGTTCTCCAAGCACAAGCACCTAGTGTTAAGCACAGAACAAACTCTGACAGATACCTCTACCACCATTCTGTATATTACCTTAGTAAGTAATTTTTTCTAGATCAAATGAAGTTACATGTTTCTCTTCTAAGAAACAGTACTTGGATTTGGCAGCAAGTAGCTGCTGCAAATATCTCAAGCTTCCTCAGAAGTTTTGCTAGAAACTCTACAGCAGAAAAAAGATGGGGCAAGGGTAACAGCACAGAAAAAAATAGGTTCCCCACTCCATGCTCAAATTACTCTGATTTTTACTGAGGAAAAACTAACTTATAATCAATACTTCTAGCTCAGTCTGACATGAAAAATTCATGAGGCATTTCAAGAGTTCTGCATTTAGCCTTACATATTAACTGGGCATCAATTAAAAAAAAATAAACATTGAGACACTCGCAGTGAGATCTGGAGTTCTCTAGTGAGAACATGTGATCACAGAATAACAATCCTGGAATTGTCCAGCTGACTACAAAGAAGCACAAATCAAACACTACACAGTCAATGAACAGCTATGTTCACTGCCATACAAAAATGCCCCATGTAAAGTTTTCAAAAGATCTCACGTCATGTCAAAGTCCTGTGGTGCAATTAAGAAAACTAATAACCGATACCTAACTCACCTACAAACCAGGTGTGTGCCCCCACCTCTTACAATAAGTAAAGCATTTACTTTCCAACATAAAAGACCTTTGCATGCTGCTGTTGGAAAAAAGCAGATTTTGTTCTTCTGTTGACCTATGGACTTCGAAATGTTTAACTTCCTACATGTGGGACATGCAGCAGTCTCTAGACCATAATAAACAGCTTGTGTTTAAGATAACGTGTGTCCTCGGATATCCAACCTGAAACTAAATATTTGCTGCTTAATGCACTGATGCACCAGGCAAAAAGCTATGAATAGAGGGATTAAAAAACCACAGAAATATTCTTGCAGCAAAACCAAAGTCAGTCTCTTCTCCAACTGACAATGCATGAACTTTTCATCTTTTTTAATCCAAGAAACAGCTCTTTTTCTGAAATTCTGAAAAATAAATATATCCATTCACTCTGGCTGATGATGTATAGATCACCCAATTGTATCAGACATTAAAAAAGAAAGCTCTGGTTCCTTAACAAGGTTAGCATACTAAAACAGTAACTTGAAAATAAAATAAAATTTGCTAGGAGTACATTACACTTACAGAGACTGAAGTAGTCACAGATTTGTATCACTGCAGACTGGAAAGAATAAAAATGCTCCATTTCTGAAAGTGTTAAGACTACAAAATTTTCCAGCAGTGACAGTATCTGAGCAGTCACACACATCATTAATATTCAACAAAAGTGTTCCCTAATGAAAACACAATTACTTTAATGAGTGCTTTTATGAAGGTTCACAAATACTGTACAGCAAGCAATTACGTCAACAAAATTTTCCATGCCCACAGTGCCTGAAAAAAACCCATAAGACATACCTGATTACTGCTTTTTGCAGCAGAGTTGGTCTGAGCTGTATTTGAAGAGAGAGAATCAAAAAAGGCTTGGTCAGCTAACGAGTTACCACAGCTAATGCCATCTTTTGCACCTTCGGTTATAATCTGAAATGGAAGAAGTTGTAAAAGATTTTTCATGCTTCAATTAACCCAATTATGCTTTATCATATATAATCATCCTAACACTCATATCACCAGACTTCAAGATGTTTGCATATAACCTTTGTGAATTCCAACTTAACAGAATTTTTACAAGAAACTGCTATGATATTCTGGAGGATTTACTTCCACACCAGATGGAACTGGTTTGTTTTGTAACTGTAACATGCAAGACTGTTGTGGCAGTGAACACCTATCTATAAATTCCTTAGGGATTAAAAAGGTTGTTAACATTACTGCTTGGAGACTGGAAATTCAATTCTCAGAGACTGGATTTGGGACAGTAAGTATGGAGAGCCAAAAGCTACTAGACCATGAGCTAGCCTACTGAAGCAAAAACACAAGGTCATGTGAGCCAGCACGATCCTGCTTTCCCTCCCCCCTCCCTTTTTTTTAAATAAACACAGTACTGGTGAGGGAAGGGAGGCACATGCCTTATGAGGCTGCAGGAATTACAGCCAAGGTCTTCTCCTAACCAGCAACCTGCAGACATGCAAGGCACTGGGCCATCCAAGAGTGAAGTAGATTCCAGTCTTTGCATTGAGATCCCCATTCCATCCCCAAACCAATACCACCAGTCTTTAACAAAAATCAGATCAACACACACTGAAGAGACAGCAGAGGCCCTCAGTAAGAAGAGAAGGTGAGTAGTCCCTGGATTTGGTAGCCCATATCCTGAGCCCCAGAAATGTGGCTCCATTCCAGAGATTGATAAGCGTGTGGCAAAACTGCCACAGCAACACCAGTGTAAACTTGCACTACTCATTTCACTTCCATGTTTGCGTCTTCATACAGGAAAAAAACCCAATTATTGAATAATGAGATCCCCCAAACCCAAAGCAGATTCAAAACAGCTCATGTTCAGCAGATCACCAGTATTTACTACAGAAAACTTCCTGCTGCATTTCTTCGGAAACCACTAAGAAGCCCAGTAGCTTTGGATGGAATGTTTACACTGCTCTGTAAAGCCAGCTACAATAAGATTATATATTTCAAGTCTTCTGTTTGAGCATTTCAGTCTCACCAGCAAACCAGAGGATGGCCTTTTCAATAGTTCTGCTTTCTTAATACAGAGCAGTAACTTACCTCAACATAATCTGTTGGAACAAGTCCTCTCTCGCCTTGGCTGTTTTTTCCTTCCAGCCAGCCTCCACCAACATCCTAAAAGCAGTAATATAGAAATAATTTAGCTAGATGGATCCCACAACATGCTTCAAACAGCTCAGCAGGAAGCACTATCTTGCTGTCAGTGTTCAAAACACAGTTGTGCCTTCATATCTGCGAACAAACTCGCTTAAAGCTGCTGAAGCAGCAGATACTCAGTTAAACACAACACAGACTGTGCTGGTTTCACACAGCTATTGTGGACTACAGATTTTAACAAGCATGAAGGGAAAAATGGTTGATTTTTCAGCACTTCTGATCATTTATGAAACCACAGTCAACTGTCTTGTCACAGACTGCATAAAAACACAGCTATTAGGATGTCAGTTTCAAAGAATTAATTTTAATCAATAGACTAAAAAGAAACAAGACTCAAAGAATTAAGCTGTTGTTAATATCTGTAAAATCTCTGCTTCATTTATGGAAGGTGCAGAGACGTGTGATGAATGAGAGCTATTACCTACAAAAATATTAAGGGTATTCTCAAGACTAAGAGAGCCACATGCCATACAAGATCTGGAGACACTCGTTCTGCTTCACATTTCTTTTCAGAGGCAGGTCTTATGCTATTAGTTTAGAAAGAACTAACACAGATCAGCTCTGATCTCAGTGGGACCTCCTGATATTGTTTGGGTTTTTTTTAACACATATTCTACATACACTAAGAAACCTCTGTAGACCTTTGCACTTAAGCAAAGTTAATTCCAGGACAACATTATATGGAATAAGGCAGCTCTGTTTTAAATCAAGCTGTTTAAAGAACACATAGGTACATGTCAAGCTAGCTCACAGATGAAAATTGGAGACATATATGCTAGACAGCAATTACTGAATTTTATGTTTTCTTAATTTGCTTTTTAATTGATGTATTTGTTCATTCACAGTTTTTTCTTTCACTTCAAAATTTTATGCAATCCTCCACAGAAGCCTGCTTATGTATTCAAGATCTTATGCACTGAAGATCAAGCAGTTAGTGATTTAGCAGCTTTCATTTACTTTTCCTTATATACCTAAAAGTTTAATACTCAAGAACACAGAAATAACCAGACATGTCAGATTACATATTTAACTAGCTTCATTAAACTGCAAGAGCAATGACATCTTGAGTCAGAAGTCATATTTGCACTGCTACACTTAAAAGCAATCGCTGATGGACTTGCATGACATGCTATTGCTGTCTAAACTTGTATCAAAAATGATCAAGAGCCTTTGTGGCAATTTATCATGGACAGCATAAAATAAAGTTTTATTTCGTTTTGAATATACTGCCTTAAGCCACAGATGTCTTGCTCAGTGAGAACTAGCTTAAAAATGGTGATCTATCTATTTATAGTTAGTCTTTTGTGAAATGACATTAAGCTCCTGAACTCATTTAAAATGTTACCTTTGCCGTAGGACAGCACACTATCCAAGAGGGTGCTGGCTCTATTAAAGATCTGCTTCAAATATTTTAGATTAGTGGAACTAAAAATTATCAGGTTTATATGACTAGGATCTTCAAAGAATTAAGTTTATTCTGCAGAATCCATGTGTCCTATACAGCCAGATAAATAAAACCTGGCTTCAAGATCAGGCAGTTTTTGTTTGTGTTTGTTTTAAAAGGCAAGCCTACTCACTAAGCCATATCACTATACAAAAATCAAAGCAGTTGTTTTGCTAATTCTTCAGGGAAGGGCAGCCAGGGCTTTCAAATGTCACTCAGCACCATTTTTCTTCCATCTGCTGCTAGAAGTAGGTCAGGAAACTGCATTGAAGCTGATTCCATCTCAGTTTTCTTACCGGGTTGGTGATTGTGATGATCTCCCCTTCACTGACTGTCAGCTCATTGTTTCCTGGCTCAGCAGCAAAATCATACATAACACGAGCCTGTATGTGGAAAAGAATGTAACAGTCAGGCTTCCAGCTTATTTAGAAGATTTCATGAAGGAAGTATCAGCACAAATTATTCTTAACTAACAGAAATAATAAGTATGGTAAGGCTGAATGTACAAAGAGCAACTCAGTACAAAGAGCACATAGGAAGCTAACATTTCCTAGATTTGAACTGCAAACTCAACAGTAACAACAACTTTAAAAGATAAAAATCTCATGTGGAGCTTGTTGGAGATAATTTACCAAAGGGATTTAAGACTGATTGTTCTCTGTCATGTCCAGAACTATATGTACAACCTTTTCCAGGGGAAGAAGGAAAGGTTTCTAACTTTAGTAAACAATCCAATTTATTTGTTTTTTATACAAGACATATTCCAACTCGAATTTGGGTAAAGGGAACTGTTTCATAGAGCAACTAATTCAGAGAAACAAGTAACTGCAGATTTAAGTAACCACTGCTGTACGTAAAAAGTAATGTGTAAAATTATGTTTTGAGCCTCTAGATGGGAGGAACTATACAAATGCAGAAACAAACAGTGAGAGTAGGTCTGTTACATTTGGTGTGAGGAGGGACAGACAAACAAAACCAACGTAATTTTTAAGTGTTTACATACACAGAGGCTCTGCTGTGCACTGACTCTGCTACTACACTACATAAAGAAAGGTTGTATTTGAAACATTTTGTTTTACTAATATCATACAGTGTACAGCAATGAGTTCCTGCTTGTACTTGTAGGGTGGTGGGAAGAGCAAATATCTAAACAAAAAGTAATAGTTTCTGACAAAGGAGACAATAAAATAATTTCTGCTGAAAGCAAGCTATGTGATAGGAGAAAAATACCAAAAGACAGACATTCACCATCAAGTCTTGTCTGTCTCAAAACTGCAGGTTATGATCCTCACCTAGACACATCTTCTTCTGACATAAAACCAGAACAAAACAGAACTTCCCACCCCCACATTTTAATTCCATGAGTATCATGTGGAAATACTTCTGACTGGTTGAGAGATGCTTTACTTCAGTGTAAATAAAAACAGAGCTGAGAAAAAACACACATATTGTAGTTCAGCTGACAAAGCTAATTCTGAACCATGTGCAGAGCAAATCAAACACTTGGTCTTCTCCACCAGAGCAGCACAACATTGCAAAAACACATGTGTCCTAAGCACTCTGAATGCTTCCCTGCCTGAAAGCTTTTCCCTCAGAATGGAGGCTTTCAGCACTTTCAGATTATGCCATGCGAGACCGAGATGAAGAAGCAAAAACTGTGTTCCATAATAACACTGACTGCTTTCTTTCCAGTAGCACATCTGATCTCCATGCAAGTATAAGAATAAGCTGCTGTGCTTTCCCTAAGAAGTCAACTGAGAAGCAGCACACCTTTTGAAATGCAAGAACATTTCAAGTTGGGGTGTAAAAAGCACCACTCTACAGAGCTCTTCCCTCAGCAGTAGTAGATGAAGCTGTAGAACAGATCCTTTTTACAGCACGTTACCAATACTTAGCCAGTTTCTGAAAGTCAATTTAACAACGCTCAGATGTTGGGCAGCTGAATCATGGGGAAAGCAGCTTTCTTAACCAGGGAGTCTTCTTAGCCTTTTTCAAGTAATACACCATAGTAGTAAGTTCTTGCTTCTATTCACAGGAATGATGACAGTTTACCAGGACAAAGGCAACAGGCGTATTTTATCAGCCTTCAGAAAAAGTGGCAAAACATCCCATAGTAATGACCAGACTGAAAGGTAAAATATATTTCTGTCTAATAAAAGAACAGATGGAAATACTAGATTATCCAGATACAGCAGTGAAATAAAGTTCCTCAGAAAAAAAAAATGTTTACTGTAGTTTAAGTTTACCTTGTTTACTGTAGTTTAAGAAACTGAAAATTACAAAAATATTCCCAATACTACAGAAATGGACTATTATAGAGCATTAAAAATGTGAGGTACATCTGACACCTGATCCATATATCTCAAATGCATTCCTCAGTGTTTTCTGCCAGTACTCTCCAATTCATCTGCTTTTCCAGGTTCACCTGCCTGGGCTGGAAGTTAAGACATCAAGAACACCTACCTGGTAAGCTTTAAGACTATCCTTCCACTGTTGAGATTTAATGGGGAAAATAGTATAAACTCAACCAATTCCAAAATAAGTAAAACTAAGTGACTGTTTTCCTCCAATTAATAAGTGTATGGTTAACAAAGAAAAAAACCCCTAGCCTTTCCCTGGGCAGAGACATCAGCCCCAACCCTATTTAAATTTCTGACAATCAGTTCTAAAATACTAAAAAATGGAAAATGGTTTGACTTTTCAATAAGCTTCTTCCTTCTTACTGGCCATAAATATTACATCCAAGCAGCAGTTAGGACTTAGAGACAGATCTTCACAACTTATGCAGAATTGCAAATGGTCATGCAGAAAAGCATTTAACAAGAAAAGAATTTTAGCTCCTGGGCACTGCAACACAGACATTAATATTAGATCTAAGCTTATGGACATTTTGAATATTCATAAAATGGGAATCTCTGATGAATTACAGATGACAGAAAGAACACCACAAAGACAATGTCTTCAAAACACAGGTTAAAAAAAATTTCCAGTAACTCTTGTGTTTCGTATTTACTTCTGATCATATACAAAAGGATCAAACAGTCCAAGAACTGCAGGAACTTCATAGGTTCAAATATTTTGTTAGTGGAATAAAGGCCATTGCTTCATTTATGGAATACTGCAAATATGCAAAACAAGTAAGATCCATTAACAAATCTATTGGCTATAAGAAAATTAATTTCTTTCACTGGCTGCACATGTATCTCCCCTCTCCCCTCACCACCTCTGCTGCAAGATACAAGTGGTTCTGGATTCTGAAGTTGTTTTGTCAGTTCCTTCGAGAAAAACAGCCTGCTTACCCAAAAAGTTTAAACCAATTTCACTGAGCAGAAAGCAGGCCTGGTTGTACTGTAACCTACTGCCTCCCTTTGCTCAGGTGGCAGCAGAGCTTCCTGCACCTCCAGCTCCACTGGGAGTTTGGAACACATCCTGCCATTCACCTGCTCCCCCGTGTGAGAAAAGGCTGGCATGGGTTAAGCAGAACCCGCCACAGCACGTGCCAAGAGGGCAAGGGCTCTCTGATCCCCTGCATCCCTGCAGCTCTGGCATATATTGCAGCTTCTCTGGAATGAGAGGGAGCCAGCAGTTTTCTCCACTAGTCCAAGAAACCACTAAGAGTTAAAGGAAAAATAGCATTTCAGCAGCACGGATATAGATATTTAGATTGTAGTAAAGAGAAGGAAATGGAAAGGAACGTGGCAATTCTCAGTGTACATCAGCATTCTTTGGAACTGGTTCTACCTGCTGTAGTTACACAACTGGACTGCAGTTTCCCAATTTACAGATTTGCTGACTTATTAGAGTGTGAAGCCTCTCAACACTGAGAAGTTCTAAGCATTGCAATCAATCACTATTACTGTAGTTTTAGAATTATGATAGAATCATGCCTAAAACTATTGAAACACAGAAGATTCCCCTGAAGATTCCACTGAAAAGAAGTATCTAGATTAGTGAAAGTATTCTTCCTTTGCAGGAATAGCTTTCCTCCACTACTTCTGTCTGAGTTGAGTACTTCCCTCTTCTTTCTGTAATATTAAAAGCCAAGAGGAAAAAAACAACAACAACAACCAAGAGCATTTGCCAATTTATTTCTGAAAGCAAACATAAGACAATGCAACTATACCTGTCAATGTTAAGGCTGTTCAACTTAAATTAAGAGGGCAGGAAGTTGTCTGGCATAAGTCATTAAAATAAAATTCCACTGAAAGGTTACACCGTTGCTACACTAAGTTACTAGATGAGTATTCAAGATCTCTGCAGACGTCCTGGTCCGCTGGCTCTGCTGTATGTCCCCTAGAATCTTGAAAGAGGTGATAAAGCAACAGGAACACCTATTTCTCATAAAAATAATCTTTCTGCCTTTTTCAAGATGTTTCACTCTAGACTAGGCTCAGCTGGAAAAGCAACACCCCCAAGCTGGACAATCTCGAAGTGCAGAGGGATCCACTTGCCTGCATTCCAGTTCACCTGCAGCAGGCTGGCTCTGTCATGAAGCAGGACAAAGACAGCCCCTGTGCATTCCTCACCAGCCATAAGCAGACAGGCTAACAGCGCTGACAGTAATGCACACCAGTTGTGCTCAGAGCAGCTCTCACAGCCTCCCTGCCTAAGCCTGCCTTGATATGAAGGATCAATGACACGCACACAGTGACTACTGGTTTTTCTTTGGTTTCACACTTCTGAAGCAAAATGTTTTTGTGATGTTGAACTTCCTGATTGTAATGCAACAGTTCTGCATCTAAGTATGCTTTATAGCACAAAAAATGGAGAAATCACACCTTTGAAAATGCTCTCCCTATGGACAGGACTTCATTGTCATCAGAAAGAGATCTCGTGTTATGCCATAGATTCATCTGCTTCAACCATATGTTAGAATGTAGGAAATTTGTACCACAACTGCTTTTCTTGGTCAGCTGGCAGTGGCAGATAGTACAAAGGAAATACCCATGAAAGTTTCATAGCATGAAATTCCCATAACTGCACACATTCCTCTTCGCAGTCAGCACTTCAGCAGTTCAGTGCTTCAGCCACCCTGCCCTGCTCTTGTCAAGAGACAGGGATTCATGGGTTTCAAATTGCCTGGTGCCACTGTCAGAAATACAACTGCTGTATCACAGCAGCAAGATGCCAACACCTTACAGGTTCACGCTGGTGGCAGCAATTCCCATATTCACTGAAAGAGGATCAAATTCCATACTTCTGTTTTGGGAACTACATGGGGCAGACAACTGTGGGTTTCAGAGAAACCAGAATCCACTGGAGAAGCAGAAACCATAAACTGGGAAGCCTGGTAGAATGCCAAAAACAAAATTAAAAAATTTTAAAAGGAAAGAAAAGTTAATCATTAGTATCCCCTCTAAACAAGCCAAGTCCTTAAATTATAAATAGTCATGTCAGAAAGAAGACTGAACTTTTCTTCTAGGACAGCAGCTTAAGCTTTTAGCTGGAATGAACAACAAAGGGCTTTTGGTCACCTCAAGTAACTCCAGTAACATTTCTGTTATGAATAAACTTCAGAACAGTTTGCTACAAAAACTGCTTCAGTTAGTACAAATATTCTTCAGTAGGTCCAGTAAGCATAAGCCTTTGAAATCTGCTGCTTGTGAAATACTGATAAGCACTACACTGATCACACCTGGAAGCACAGAACTGGAAAAGGCATTTATTTCTTCCCAGACTCCATTTTATTAGTTCTCTTCTAAAAGTTTTTTGGATGTGGGTTTGGTTTTGGTTTTTTAATGAATTTTTTGCGAGGTATCTTTTGTTGCTTTTTTTTTCAGAATTACTTTTCCCCACCAATATTGTTTTTAGAAATAAAATATTCATTCTAAAGGGCAGTTAAAAGAGAACAAAATAGAAATAGTATAGCTAGGATACAGGTTGGGATGACAGGATTAGAGAAATTGAGGAAGCAGAAAGAAAATGATAAAGACAAACACCTATCTGCAAATACATCAGTTCAGAAATTGCAGTATCTTTTGATTACATCCAAGAGAATGGCTCAAAATGAAGCATTTAATCTAAAAAGCGACAATAGTCTGCAAACTCTGCAATTAACTTACAATTATTTTTGCATTTTCTTTTCTGTACAGTTTGATATTTAACTGCAATTTGCCCTATGATTACTGTCTTATTTTGTTTATTTGATATTCTACTGCTTAGAACAAGTGCAAGACATCTGACTTGTTATCAGCTGAAGCAGCAGCATTAAACCCCCAGCTGTCCTCACTGCACCAGTGAAGCTCCAGAAGTGACATAGGGTAGGCACGGATCTGAGTTTAGCCATTGTTTTGTCTCCCCATTCACAGACTACTTAAGCTGCCACGTTTTAATCAATGCATCTTTGAAAAAACTCCCTGCAGGTCAAAACTCATGTTAAGTCCCACTGTGGATACTACTGAGGACACTGCAAGAAGTTTAAAATAGCTGGTGTCCAAAGAGCTCAGAAAAACAGTAAGAATACAGGAGCCCCTCACATCTTTCCCACCTCAGAGAACTGAGGACATTGTCTTTCTTCCAACAATGGCTAACATTTAGGAAGATTTAATCATTTCCCTAACCTTGATCCTGAAATCTAAGCTCATCCAAAAGCTAAGCAGTCAAAGTCTGAAGAGGTTTTCACTGCACCACCTACAACATTGAATCACAGACTCATAGAATGGTTTGGGTTGGAAGAGACCCTAAAGAACATCTAGTTCCAACCCCCTTGCCACGGGCAGGGACACCTTGCACTAGATCAGGCTGCCCGAAGTCCCATCCAGCCTGGCCTTGAAAGTATAAAAAACATTTCTATTGCTAATAAAGGAAGCATCTGGGTCTATGATTTGACAAAAAAAATGCCTTTTCATTTGAGTTCCTGTACCACCACTCTATCAGACTGCTAGGCAAAGTGTGCATTTGGACAGTCTGCATCTCTGCAGAAATATCAAGTGGTTCTTCAAGTGCCTATGAGTCAGCCTGGAAGGGCAGCTACCTTCTGTCCTGCCTGCAGTAAAGAAATGTCTCACAGGCTTTCCTAAGAGACAAGAAACAAACAAAAAATTAACAATAGAAGCATACGAGGACTCTAGGGACACTGTCTTCTAAGAGAAGCTCCTACAGAAACCTTAGGAATTCAAGAGATTTTACATTATACTAGAAACTGCCAGTTAAAGTGATAAAGATTTATTATGAAGAAGAAAAGACACCAATGTTTATCTTTTTAACTAATACAGAGCAACTGGAGAAAATGTATATTCTTTGTATAGTGCTAGGCATCACTTCTTGTGTATGTGCTCAACAGCATCTGCCTAGAAAACTAGCCTGAAGAAATGGAAACATTTTATACTATGATTTTATTAAACAATAAGCAAAAAATAAAATTCATTTGTTTAATTAAAATGTCCCTTTAGTACTACATTTCTTTTCAATACAAGTGTGTTTTGCTTTCAGCAACATCAGAATTAAAGCAAACTAAGTTCAGTCAGGAACTCCACTTCTGGACCAAGAGAGGACACAATATTCAGGTAGTCCAAGTTATATAGCTATGTAACTGCTGGATCCTTACATAACTCTACGAATTCATACTAAAAATGTCTCTTGACCTGCTGGCTCACTTTCCTTTGAGCAATTTTTCAACTCTAAAATAAGCTCACTAGCCTGCAGCTAATAATTTGAAGTCAACAGTACTGACTATAAGCACATTAGAAGCAAATTAAACATAGACAAAAAGCTAAGAAACAAAGACTTCTGTAATTTCTTCCTGCTAATAAAACATGCTTGCAGATAGAGACGCAGAACAGGGAGATCTCTTCAGCCTTAGAAACTGCATGTGCCCACAATGCTTCAGGCAGGTATTTAAGAATTTACACTGGATTACAAGTGTGAATCTCATATTGGAAGTAAATTGGTAACAAAACACGAAGAGTTTCCAAAAAGCACAAAACACAAAGTCTGAGGCCTTTATAGGGTGAGGGACAGTAAGGCAACACTTTATTCCCACCAACATGTGGTTTAAACCACTGGCACTTCTTGAATTAAAGTGTAATAAGCTTACCTTGAAACCATTCTGTATGATTTTGTGTAAGAAAGAAGTGACTAGGCAAATTTCCAAGAGTTAAAGAGACTTGGAAATGTTTTCTGTAGTAATAAAGACAACAACTTACTAGTCTCTTCATCAGCTTGGGCTTTCCTCAGTGAGGACAGATTAACTCTTCAGACCTATCTCAGAGGACTTCAGTGTCTTGCTGAAAATCATTTTTTGGGCAGGAAAGACCACCTGAACTCTGTTCAGGCTAGTCCCACTCATTTTTGGTTACACATTTTAGTTTTGATTCACAGAACATGATCTTTGTAGCTGTCCACCTGTAAGCAAAGATCAGCACTCCCCAAAGCCCACTGAAACGTGCTCCTGGCCAGCACTACAGGCAGAATGCACACCAAAAACTTGCATTCAAGTGAATTCCTACACAGGAGGCTCCTTGTTCAGCACAAGCATCTGGGACTAAAAGTCATTGAAGCAGAATGAGGACTACAGTGGTTATATGACTGAGATCTCTTTAAAGTGTCAGAATATAACGTATCTTAAAATCTTAAGGTGTTAAAACAAATTATAGCTTCTTTTCATGCAGTTACAAGGCCGTAACAACCACTGCCACAGAGCATGAAAAAAGCAAAGAGAAACCGATATTTTCCAGATTTATAATAGTGCTTAAAAATGTTAAAGTCTGAGATTTATCTATAAGCACTTCAGTGGTTTTAAAAAGCAGCATTCAAATTCTGATATTTTTAAAATAACTATCATGCACTATTAAAAGAGGTGCTTGGTTACTTTTTGTTGTGCTCATACTGACTAATTTATGGAGTATTGTCAGACCCAAGAACAGAATCCCCATGCACCCAAGCAATACTGAAGCAAGGGGAATTCAGTTGCAGAAATACATTGAAGACACCCACGTGATTTAGAGATGTTTCCAAATACTGTCTCACATACTCCTCTGAATCACATCTGAGCTTCAGTTGGATTAAGCACCTGAAAATTTTTTCTTGTTTAAAACATTACTTATAAACCAGTTATCAGTTAACAATGTACTGCAAAACTCCTACTGTGAGTGAGGAGCTCCAGAGGTATCAGATCTTTTCAAAATCAGTTTACCTCACTGCTCTAAGTGCCCAGACTTCCCCATACTTTCCTTTCTGAATACCAATTTATTCCAAATAGACTGGGGACTAAGCAAGTAATAACTGCAGCAAGTACAGCGTGGGTTTGTATTTACGGATGTTACGCAGAATGCATTTATCTCAAGTGTGATTAAAGTCTCTGCCTAGATTAATCATTACCGTGTCTCTGAAATCAAACTGCAACACTTGCAACTGTTTGCTGAACCAATATTTAAAGTCGTGTTTCAGAAGCCTGCTGTGCCACGTCCCCTGATGTTTGACTGAAACTTTCGGGCCACCAGTACGGTACCCTCACAGCTCTGTCCCCAAAGAACAAAGCCAAGTAAGAGAAAAAGGCAGCAGCATTCACCAGAAAAATTGCCACATTGTGACCTACTCATTAAGACAGCTTGTAGCCACACAATAGTGCTGCCTCTATGAGAGCAGATATTAGAAAAAACACTAATTATCTTAATAATTGGAGAGGCACAAAGTTTTGCCAAGGTTATTTAGTGAACTTCAAGCCCTTTCAGACTCGGCACACTATTACACATCGTGCATCCCAGTGTACCACAGGCATAGGCCACTCCAGAAGCAAATGAACACCTAGCAAAGCAAACTAACTGCATGTTAAAATGATGCTACTTCCAAAAACACTTGATCTGTAAAATACAGAATGGAATAGCTGTACTACTTTGAAGTCCCAAACACTGGTAAACATTAATAGGAAAACACGTGCTCAACAGCATGTTCACTGAAGGCAGCTGGGAAGGAACCTGAAACGCAGCAGAACAAGGTCTCAACGTGGAATTCTGCTAAATTCTCTGTTACTTGAATAACCAACATTAATCAATATACTAATGTTTTGTTATGTCTTAGCTCTTACTAGAAACACTCCTTTGTGAAAGCCTATGTTTACCTTTATTTTGTGAACATGAGTGAGAAAACTGTTACACTAACATAAATGCATTACCATTTTAACAGATGAAGCTTCTTTACTCTAGAAATGGGCAAGGTTCCCTTTTTTGGCTTCTGAAGTACCCAAGCCTACAACTACTTTAGGCTTTTCTGTTGGCAGGGTAGAAAAGTTACAAACTTTACTCCATGACAAATGGTAACTCGAATAACGAAGCTCTGTCATTGGACCTGGCCAGGGAACACCCAGCACTTGAAGTGGACATTAATTACCAGCAATTTAATGCTATATGCACACTAATAGTGTTGGCTTATCCCACTTTAAGAAAAGGAGAGAAAAAAAAAAAGAAAAACAAAAAGAATGCCTGGACAGAAGCATAAAAATTAAAATTAAATTAAATAAGGAGATACAATGAATGACAGAACTGGATTAAGTCATGCAACATTTAAAGTTTGACAGGACACCACACAAACTTTTCTTGTACCAGCAACCTTTACAGTGACAGAAAACATCAAAAGTCTGAAAAGAAAGTTTGAACTTCTCTTTCCTTACAAATTACTAGAAAATTTGGCAGCTTGACAGAAGCTGTGACAGAGCTGTTAATAAAAAAATTGTAATTCAACAACCTTCATACAAACTCCCAAGACTATGGTCTAGTTATGTGCAGTGAGGAAGATGCTTAATTTTGTATTCCATAAATAATCATTTTCAGAAGACAAATATAGGGCTATTAAGGAAAGAAATTACAGTACTGCTGAAAGGACTGTGCTGTAACTACGTAAACAATAATTACATTATATTATCATATGTTTTTGCAATATTCAATTACTGAATTAAACCTTGACCTTCCAAAAAAGAATTAATGCACCGGAGGAAATAAAACATTTAAGCTTCACTCTCAAATCTGATGAAGCTCTAGGGTGAAATGAAGTGCCTCATCAGTCATGGCCTTACTGCTGCACAAAGATTAATTGTAGAGGCTCACCAGGCAATACTAGAATTTAAATCAGAACTAGAATGAACAATACATGTAATAGCCTTATATAAACTGTCTTTCTTTTGGTAACCACTTATATCATCATTGCAAAGAAAAAAAATCCTCATACAGAAGAGAGAAACATTTTAAACCTATTCTAAGAGATTTTTTATAGCTGTTCTCGAAAATTAGCCATTTTGTTCTATCAACCAGGAAAGCAAACACTTGGCTTGAATTGAGCTGACAACTTATTTTTGCTCTGAACATTGAGAACTGTAGTCTCAGAAGTCTGGGAAAACCAAAGCAAGTCCAAAACCTACTGTGTTTAAACAGAGATACCATATGAATACACAAAATAAAAGCACAACAGTTCCCTTGCCAAGGAGGAGCAGATGGCAACTCAGAGCAGAAGTCAGTAACTCAGGACAAGTCCTAAGAAGCGACACCCATCAACCAGTCGTACACCAGTCCCACTTTTGCACGAGTGGGACTGAATGATCTCACCTGGGCAAGCCCCACTTGCAGAAACCCCAGGGCAGACACAGCTGCCTCTCCCCAGCAGCAGCTGCTTTGCCCGGACTCCCCAGAGACCCCCCCAAGCTGCACTGCCCATCTCCTCACCACCCCCTCCCCTTCCAGCCACCTATTTTGCACACTGGAAACCCCTCCTGTGCAGTGGCTTCCTTTAAGGGGCAGGGCCTAGGGGAAGAGCTGCTCCAAAATACAGGAGGAAATAGAGCTTTTACCCACAAAAAACATGTTCACACACAGTGGCTGGTTTGACTTTACCCAGCACACTTCTGTGGGCACACACCCTGTTATTAGCAGTGCCCAGGATGGCTCATGTGCCCTTCATACCATGGCATGTCCCCGGTGCCTCCTCACAACTACACAACAGCTGGATCAGGCTGTGCAATGGCAGCTCCCTACAAGAAGAGCTGGCCCTCGTGCCCTTCTCCCCTTACTGGGGTTTCACAGAGGGCTCTCTGTCAAAGTTAAATGATTCTGGTCAGAAATGTCAATTTTACTGGTTTTTGACAGAGGTTTCTCGTCCATATGAAGCTTAAAGAGAAAGACTGTTTTGGGAAAAAAAGTGATAAGGCTCAGAGCTTAAATTAAATTTTCCAGTAAGCAGTATGCTTTTTTCTTTCTCTTCAGTAGAACTTGAATTTTGCTTATTGGACTACTACAAGATTGCTCTGGTTTTTGAACTTTCTGTTACTTGGGAAGTTCCTTTCCAATCATAAATTGCTGAGGAAGCAGGAACATGACTAAAGAAAGCAAAAGCACAAGCTCAGCCCTCAGAGAAGTGTAAAGTGAATTTGGATGAAATGGTAGTCGTGAAACATGCTTTGAAATAGAAGAGGTTTAGCTTTGAATGCTGAACACTGCAATAGCTACTTACTTAAAATAATTCTATATATCTAAATGCTCACCTGTCCTACTGCAGGGCTGCCTGAAACAAATCACTTCCACTATTTTACAGCCTCTCTTACCTGTTTTTGTAATGTTTTGCAAGACTGCTTCCAACACCACCAATGTTGCAATTGCTTGTAAATTTAATACAGAAGAGAACCCATATATTTAAAATGGCAAAATTCACAAATGATTTTTACTTTAGTGATCTCTGTAAATTCGGAAATTTGCCAGATGCCCTAATCAAATAAGGAGGGGTTTATTGAATATCCACACACTCTTCTAGGAGCAAGACCTAAAAATCTGAGCATGACAGTAATTTAGAAGAAAACTTTGAAAGAATGGAGAAAAATAAACCTTTTTACGAAGCTACAGTTAACTGTAAAGCCTTATTGCTGAAGTAACACCAATATATGGAGAAATTCTACCCGAGTGAAAATCTGAAACCCTAAATCTATAAACCAGATGAAGCTTGTGACATCTGATACCAGACTTCCTTCTCTTTAGATGCTGTAATCATGTTTTTAAATTATGACCTCTGGTAATGAGTCTCTGATGACTCAATGCCTAGCTGCTCAAAATAACTTTGAAAAACTGAGTCAGAGGAATCATTACTCAAGCACAGCATCACAGAGAATCTTAGCAGCTCTTCAGCTTTCCAGCACAGAAATGAGAAGCCTTGAACCAGTAATTGCTGCAATGGAACATCAACCACGTTATCACTGAACCTATAAAAGGCCATAAGGCAAGACAGAAAGACGAACAGAAAACCTGTGTCTTCATAAAATAAGACTGCATCAGTTCTCATTCTCATCCTTACATCTCACTCCTTCAACAGATCAGGAATATGTGGTAAATCTGCATTACCAAACATTTTCACCTTCTCTAGTCATCTTGTTGCCTGTTAAAAGACAAAGCACCAAACCAAAGTAATCTAAAAAGCCACAGGAAGTATCTTCACATCTACTTAATCACAGCCTGAAAAAACCAAACAACTTTTCACAGGATTAAGACCACAAAATCAAAATTATTGCTTTACCTTATTAATTTTGTTCCATCAAAACATATCACATCCTACATATATCAATCAACTGTGATCTCATTTTTGTATTATGTCTTGTTTTGCTGAATTTAAATAATGGAACATGTTGAATGGATTATGACGTGATCTGCATAGCAGAGGTGCATCCCAACTCACTGATGCAATAAGATTTATTAACTGCATCTTCTCTGGAGACGAGATTTCCTTGAGGAGTCTACTTTCAAAGCTAGGACAATACAGAATGCAGACTAACAGAACACAAAGTCTGGGTATTTTGGAGGTTTTGCACAGAGGGGTGGCTTCACTTCCCAGCTGCAAATCAGAACAAAGAATTGTTTCTGACCAGTTTATAATGCGAACATACAGATTGGTGATAGTATAAAGGAAAATGTGTGACTTCTTTGGGAAGCCTTACACTGGTGAGAGCAATAGAGAATCAAAAAGAAAGATGAAGGGAAGGATACACACTTTAGGATAATAATCTTTATTTTAAGTCTAATGTGTTGTCACTTTTCCCTACCTGAAATTTTCATATGTAAATCATGACCTTCCATTGCCACAACTACAAGAACCATGCTAAATTTAGCTAAACTTGGTTAGTGACACTCACAAGAGAAAACCCAACATGATTAGATGAACAAGAAAGCCTTGAACAGCATTCCCATGTTTTAGAAGTAGTTAATTTATACCTTCTTTAAAGAACAGTCTTATTCAGTCTAAGCTTTCATCTCAAGGGACTTCTTCCCACAAAAAAGGGCCCAGTCCTACAAACAGAACCAGATAAATGAGTTCTCAAAGCAGACAAACCACTGAACAATCAAGAACATAATGGTGTGATACAAGTGCCCCTAAAGTTATAAAGAAAAAACTGTTGGTATTGACACTAAGAGGGACCTAACTGCACGAAGCTTATCAACAGCTGCCTTGTGAGAGCAATGGCACCAACATCAATGATGTTACTCCTAGAAATCAGCTCCTAGTTCCAACTTCATCTTCTAAATCAGAACTCTCACTGCATGTTAGCAGCACAGGTTCCAGAAGAACTTGCTCACAAGAGTGCCATAACCTATCCAGTTCTTTTAATAACATCACTTCCTTCCAAAATCCAGGCTTAACAAATGGCAAAACATCAACCTGCTCAAGAAAAGGACCTGCCTACATTTTAAAATAATAAATAAATCTAAAAATAGGCTGAGGTAGGGAGAACATTATTTAAAAGTCAGCATATTGCTTCCTGACATTTCTAGCTCTTCCTATTCAATGAAGCTCAAAAACAAAAGAAAGGGCATGAGTAAAGCTGGGACTTGGCAAACTCTAGTGGGGAAAGAATAGGAAAGGCCAGAGAAATCAAGAAGGAACAAATAGAAGAATGAGAATTTCATCTGTAGCTTTTGTAAGCAACTATGACAGAAACACATTTACAAAACTGCATTTTCCTTGTGACCAAGTTTTGAAAATTTTTTAGGCTCAGGCACTTTCTGCCATCATTTGTGACAGTTAAAAATAAGGAATTAGTAAGGTTAACTCTGTTCTGATGGAAGCATCCAAAATAAAATTTTCTAGCTTAAAGCATCTGTTCTTAAATGTGGATATGAAATTGCTTTACCTCTGAAGTCAGGTTCAGTTAAATTACTGTAAGACTTTGGAAGGTAGCATCTCCTAAACAATCTTTTTTTTTTTTTTCTTATTTTGATTGGGTTTTTTTAATACTTGCTTCAGTTTTTACAGCATGCAACCTTGAGCAAAATCCACTGCCAAGTTCCAGTGAGGATCTAGCCAACCAAAGAACTGCCTCCAGAAGCCTCAGATCCTCCACTTCCCATTTATATTTCCACCCTTTTCCATAAAAGTCTCCCCATCCCAACTATGCCACCCCACCCAACCTTCTGTATCAGCTCTGAGCAAACTCTGGGTTACTGCAACTCCCTAGAACTGGAGAAAATGGCCCCTCTGTTTCCATTCAGTGAATTTTTTTTTGCTATTTCCACAACTTACTGCAGCTCAGAGTCAGGCCTGACAAGTGTTGGAGTGGACTCCTGGGATGTACCTACGGCATGGGAGGAGGAGTAAGAAAGGAGAAGGAGCAATGGTGACTGCTTGGTCAGCTCACAGCATCAGATGCAGCCTCCACAGCTTCAGGGTGCTTAAGGCCTACAGCCACCCTAATCTGTTTCAACAAAATCTCCCCACCAAATTCCAGCTAACAAATATGCTAGGAAAGCATCAGTAAAGGCTTGCTGGTATGAAAATGGATTTCAAATGGTACAGGGAAGAGCCAGCACATTACATAACTGTAGACCACATTTTCTTACTGGAAAACTCTAGGAACTTCATTGCTGTGGTTTATCAAAGTGGGAGCAAGAAAACTGGCCAAGGTTTACAAGCTAGCTGTGGAAGAAATCCCTATTTGCATCCTTCATCCTCAGGAAATCTAACACTTTGATACAGCATTTGTAAATCTCGTAGACAAAATGATAAAACTGAAAACAGAAGCTGGGCAAAAGTAGATTCAAGACAAAGAAGTATCAACAGCAAGACAATTGATGGTTTTTAAAAAAATGACAGACTGTATTTTCCATCACTGAAAGCATTCAATTGCCCCCAGCCTTCCTTGGAAAGTATATTCTAGTTTAAACAGGAATTCATTCAGGAAGCGCTAACAGCCCATGCAGCACAGGCCAGGCCAGACTGTCAGTCACCCCTATGGGCTACATAGGATTTGACACCATAAAGTTCAAAAATTCTTACTCCAATTCTTTAGTTTTGTTAATATTTCACTTACAATACAAATACACTTTGCATATTTCTTTTAAAAATAGGCTATTTTGGAGGAGCACAAGCAGAAAGTGAGCAGTTTGTTTACAATTTAAAAACCAAAATTTACTTTCCAAATGAAATGGTGACGGGTTAGTTGGCTGAACTCCCAAAAACTGTTTTTTCAGCGAGTTACTCGCTCACACCGCTCAAAAAACAATGTATCCTTTACTATAGCTGACGTTTGCACAACGTGAACAAATCAAAATCCCAAACAGGGCAATCTGCAGAGAGGGTAGAGCTTACAGAAAATAAAGTAAATAAATTCAGTACTGCTGTCAGCTACCAGCATAACAAAACAATAGCAATAAACCACCAAGTCTTTACTGACTACCACTTACCAATTTTAGCCTTTAACTTAAGGGCCATTAGCATAACTTGCTATGTGTAGAATGAAAAAAACTGCACCACCTGATTTCAGACCAGTGCAGGTTAGGAAGTTAGAAATTATACACCCTTCCGTCTGGGGCTATAATGGCTCCAAAAAAATATTTAAAGAAATGCAGTGTGAAAGTTTCCAAATATATGAAAAAAAGGCTTTGTGTGCTTGGCAGAGAACACAGGATCCCATGAGGACACTGCACCTCAAAGTGAGCAGAGAAACTAAACTGGTTTAGTACAGTATCTGCCTAACACACAGTGTATTATGAAGTATATGCACACCAGAACTCATTTTCTTGCTACCTACCATAGTTAGCTTGATCACAAATTATTCATACAGACATACCATAAATTAGTGGAGAGCACCAGCATTAAAACCAAGTCCATCAACAATACTCTAAAAGCTCAACAGAACAGAAGTTTCACTATACTGACACTGTTTAAACTGCGTAAGTGATTTTGAAACCTAAAATCAACTTCTCTGTGCTTATGAAAAGGTTTATTAAAACTTGAGCAACCATCAACTTACATGGTTACAGAGATAGCTACTTATACATTAAATCTGACATGCTCAAGATGTGGAACTTCTTCAGCACTGAGAAGTGCAACAAAAATAGTGCACTGAATGAGAACTGCCTCAGTAAAAGGAAGTTTTCAAAACTGCTGGCCAAGCTAATGGAATCAGGTGACTCAAAGTAATGTTTCAAATACCAAAAAAATCTCCCTGAGAGACTCAGACAAGTCACAGATGAGTTGCTGGTGGATGTGAGCTCACACCTACACAAGCAGAGATGCTTTCATCAACCAATATAGTAAACAAATATTGTTTATTTAGAAAGAAACCAGTTTCAGATAGGATGGGCTAATTTTGACAGTTGCATCAACAGCAGATACTGTTGAAGAACTGAACAAAATAATTTAACTCCCTATCTTTCATTTCTTTTTTTTTTTT
>VZRZ01004928.1:656516-795792 GCA_013398175.1 Climacteris rufus
GGGGGCAGTGGCGGAGCTGTTTGCCCGCAGCCTTTCCGTCAAGGCCGGAGGGAGGTAGGGGGGAGGGAGGCACCCGCGGCGCTGCGGTGATCCCCGCGGGAGCCGCCCCGGCCGGTCCCCGGGTGCGGATGGGGGCGGACGGGCCTCCCCCACCCACAGTGCCCTCAGCGGCTTCGCTTTGTAGTCCGCGTTTGCCCTCAAATTCTCGCTCGCGTGGGGGAGAGAGCCCGCAGGAAGGCGTTTTGTGCCCCTCGTGTGCCTTGGAACGGAAATTTCGAAGCAACTGTGCAGCAAGGAAGGCAATTTTCCCCTCGGCCAGGCTCCATCCGCAGCTTTCCAGGCGCTGTGCGTCGTCCCTGACCTGTCTGAGCCGGGCCTTGGTGCGCAGCAGCTACCGGCAGCAGTAAAAAGCACCAAGGAGCTGCTCAGGGTCGGCAGCGTTCCCGTTGGGCGCTCTACGACCATCTCACCAAAACTTACGGTGACCCCACTTGATTTCCAGCAGGAGAGATGAGGTGGGAGGCTAAAACAAAGGCAATGTGAAAATCCAGTGGCAGTGATCATGCAAGGTACTGCACCACCCAAAAAGTGCAACTTCTCGTTGGTATGTGGGTAGTGGTTGGCCTGGAATCAGGAGACGTTTCCTTTCTGTAGAAGGAAATACACGGTGTAATTGTCAGGGATGCCAGGGAGAGCCCCAGGAGGCAGGTAGGCTGTAGGGAAACTGCATAGAACTCTACACCTGTATTTCCTTGCCCAAAGAATTACAAGATTTTCTTCTGCTATTGGTATAGTTTCTCAGTGAGAGCTCTATTAAAAGAGAGAAATATGTTCACAGGGTTTGTTTGGGGTTTTTTATGTTGGAAAAAATTTTACAAGTCAGACCCGTGAAATAGTTTCCATGGAGAGTCAGGACAAGGAAATAAGAGGAAGCTGGCTGTTCAGTTGCCACCACTTTTTGAGTGATTGAACTGATTAACTTCAGTAGTTTTCAAACTGATTTGCTGCTGGTTTTAACTTTTTCAGAATTCAATTAAACATAACATTTCCAACTATTTTATAACAGCAGTACCTAAAGTGAAACTTTTGTGTGTGGCTCACAAATGACCTTTTAGGGCACCACCTTTAAGTATTGTATTTAGCAACAATTTTGCCATGTGGTCCCTCACAGACTGGTATTTCCTCCACCTTACAAGCAAAACTCCCTGAAGCTGCCTTCTTCTCTGTACTAAGAGTACTCTGTTCTTCCACCTTCCCACTAACAAGCTTTCCAAGGTGGTATGTTTTGATCCAGACATCTAGTAAGCATCTTATAAAAAGAAGAGGGGTATGAAATCCAGGAACCCAGCGCTGTCTCACTTAGGGATCCCCAACTGATAGGTATGTGAAGGACTCTCTGTCCTTTCTCCAGATGCCATGTTTTGCTATGTGAAATGTAATAAACTTGTGGTTTTAGCATAAGCTCGAGTCTGTGTCATTCTTTACCTGTGGTCAGCACAACTGCCAGTAAAGTGTAGTGTGCAGCTGCTAAGCTTTAACAGAGCTCTGCTTGCCATCTGGGGAATGAAGAACACAGTCATGATTTGTTCAGCCTCTCTGTATGCTTAAAGCCGCCAGTTTACAGTTTTCCACTGTGGGGTACTCCTGGAAATAAGTGTTACTTGACAACTTGGAAGGATGAAGGAAATGTTAGCATTTCTTTCAGTGTGAGAGAATGTTCTGGGAAAAAATATTTTTAGGGGATCTTTTCAATACCATTTGCAATTAATTGCTGTTAATTCTTGTCTTAACAAAGATATTCTTAGGAATCAGTTAGGATTGCAAGAAAACATATCCCTCCCTAGCTGTAAGCTTTATTATTACTTAACACTGAGGGCCAAATAGCCACAAATTGTACACATAAAAGAAATCTCAGTGGCTTCAGTGAGGTTGTTTACATATCTAAGCATTTGGTAGTTTGGAAGTGTAGTGCTCTGTGCGGAGCTTATCAGCTTTCAAACACAGTTGACTCATTATTCCCTTTGTGCTAAAGCCCCAGTGTGTGCCATAATAAATATCTCCACCTCAGAAAAAAACAATCAGTGACAGAAGAAAATCCCTTACCCAGCACATAAGTGACTTCTCTAAAGATTTCTACTAGGTGTGTATTTTTGTAGTCAGCTGGCCTGCAGTAGTTCCCAGGGGCTCACTGAGAAGTGATCTGTCGCAGGCCCTTATCAAATGGAAAGCTCCTGCCAACAGTGCTATGCAGATTTTTTAAATTAAAGGTGGACTCCAGGAAAGGACATGGAGAACATTTACTGAACACGGTCTCTGCTCAGCGGGGCCTGCCTGTAGCTTCAAGCACACAGAAAGTCAGTGACCTTGTATGTTCTGACTTATGCAAACTTGGTGGGGAACGATAAAGAAAAAATGTTCTTCAGATAACCTCCAAGCTGAAAACCATCTGGAGAAAGAACTATGGCTTTTGTCTGTAAGCCTCTGTCCTCAGGAGCTCCTTGAGGTGGTGCACCTTGGATTTCTCCCTGCTAGCAGGCTGTGCCCTTAGCAGTAGCTGGGTGATGCACTGTGGTGACTGAGGTGGCCCTGAGGAGTTTACCACAGCTGTCATGGAATTTTGAGCAACAATTCTCTTTAGTGGCAACAACTTTGTAAATGGAGCAAGCTGTCAAATACATATATTTGCAAAATCTTTGCAGGAGGCATACAGAGAGTGTATTGTCCTAGGTCTTTCTTTTCAAAGGTGTTCTAGAAAGTAAGAAGTGATTTAATCTTTTTCTTGGTTGAAAGCCTAACAATGTGGTGTGCATGATAACATCAGTTCCACACTAAATGCTTTTAGCTCAAAATTTCTAACTACATTAATCAGGAAAGCCTAACAATGACCAGACAGCAATTACAAAAACATTTCAACTATTTCTTATCCCTTTTAATTATCAAGTTTACTTGAGTCATCTGTCACACACCTCTTATTTTAAGAAGGGGTAGAGATTTTTCACATTTTCAAAGCCTTAAAATTAACTGTACAAGAAATTACTTGGTTTATGATTAAAAAACTAGTAGTACTGTATTCTTCATCTTCAGAAGTCACATCTGCATGTCTTCACCTTTTCCTCCCCGAGGGGTTCTTTGGGTGTCATATTTCCTCTCAGCTGAGCAGCAATTTCTCTTTCAGAGTTGGGTTCACACAATTTCTTCAGTGTTTCTGAGAAGTTTGCCAGATAGCAATATAAATATTGCTTCCTCCTCTCTTCTGTCTCCTTCCCCTCCCTAGGTTTGGACAGAATTTGATAGGAGCTGCCACAAGCATGAAACCTGGTGTTATCTGAGCAAGGATGGAGCAGCTGCTGAATCCCATTTTTGCATTGCTCTGTTCAGCAATGTCCAGTGCATCACTTGCAAATGTACCTGAAAAATACATTTAGCAAAATGTGTTCTGAGGAAAAAAAAAATGAATGTTTTCCTTTCTTTTATGTTGGGAGTATTTGGACATGAAATCTTGAATCATATGGCATTTGCAGAAAAGCATGGTTTTACTTCTCATTTACCCAGAACTTTACGTGGCAGTTTTAAATGTTGTTCAAGAGATCACAGACACACTTTCCAATCTTACTCTGCACCTGGTGCTGGAAGATCATTCTCAAACAGTAAGGCAGCCAGTCCTGAAATACTGTTGGATGTTAGGTCCAGACTTTCCTAGCTCATAAAAGCTACTTTAGAAAATTGCACCAAAATTGCACCCAAATTTCTGTGAGTTTTTCGGTCTCTGAATTTCTGTCTGAATAAGCAGTTCTGAGAAAAACTGCTTCATGCATTTGCTTTTGACTTAAGGGTTTTATCTCCTTAGAGCTGGTCATCAAATGCCATTATTATCTGAACTGTGGCATGTAATGTGAGCCTTTTTCAAAGTAAGTTCTGATTTTATATAAATTTCTAATAAACACACAGCTAGGGTTGGTTTTGTGCCATGTATGAATATGCTGTTTTCTTTACACTGTGGGAAAAGTGCCATGCTATGCTAAATTCTCTGCTCTTAGGGTGTTGGGGTGTTTTTAACACATCTTTGTGAAACCAAAAATTTTAAGTCATGGTGGACTCCCTGGACTCAATTTTCTCTTTAAAAAAAAAAAAATCCATAAAAACAGCTGCTGAAGACTGAAGAAGTGAAAAAGCTACCTCCCCCCCCCTGCCCCCCCCCAAAAAAAAAAGAAGAATAAAAGAAAAAAATTTAGTGTTGATATTCCAGAGACAAGATGTTGTTGCTTTTGGACACTGTCAATTTTTTGAAAGCACTTTTTTTTTTTTTTTTTTGGTAAAGCTGATTGCAAAGGTCATGTTTTGGTGTAACTTTGATCACACTCAAGGGAGAGGGAGATGTGTGGATTAAGCACCGAGTGCAGGTCCTTATGGATGAGCACCATGGCTGCAATGGTTAAGAGCTTGCTTGGTCATGATGATCTGTTCTTTCTTTAGATAACAGTGGGTAAACCAGGTTTTTTTCTCCTTTTTTTCCTTAAATGTAACCAACATTTTGACCAGTTCTGGTATTCTTTTTATGACTTTTCAGCAGAATAATCAGTGATAGATGTATGTAATATTTTAGAATTGTAAGCTTTGAAAGAAATCATACAAAGTATCACGCTTTCTTGTGCAAGGGATAAAACAGATTTCTCAAAACACCTAACACTAATAAAATTCTTACTTTTTGCATTCCCTTCTGAGCTATACACTTTTGGTAGTGTATGTGCTTACATCTGAGATAGGATACTTGTGCATGCATATATGTAATGCACTTTAAATGGTTTGCATTTAGATTTTTTGGCTGATACTTTATTTGTGTTGATACTTTATTTGGCTGATATTTTTGCTGATACTTTTGGCTGATACTATTTATTTATTTGGCTGATACTTTATTTGTGTTTCAATGCAAAGGCTGCTGGGATCAATAGATTTTGAGCTCAGCTTTCCTGAAAAATAGAACACAGTTTAGTAAAAAGTATATTTTAAAAGAGATAAATGTTTCAGTTTTGCTTCTTGCTAGCTTTAATAAAAGTGACATACCTTTAGCACTATTGATTCTTACCACTACTGACCCTTTCCATCTGGAGTGCTGACTGCCTGTGGCTTATTTCCATTTTTCCTGTTATGGTGGAAGGGCTGTGTAGTGTAATGGCTTTTAGTTGTTTGTATCAACATTTATGTGTGTCTTGTAATTCCCTACAAGTATTACTCTAGGATATTTGTATGTTCGCCCTGGTTGTCACAGTAGATAGAAAAATTTTCCTTAAGTTTCACTGCATTTTTAACTTCCCTGTGACAACCAAACCAGTATATAGTATGCATCTATTTGTTTTATTGTAAAACGTGTGAAATACTAACCTTTACTAGGAAAAACCCCACACTAGGAAAAGTGAATGAAAAAGTCACTGATCATCTACTGCAATCAAGAAACCAACTCCAAGAAGCTTCCCCTGTTCCTGACTTACATCTTATAAAACTCAAGGGGTGAAGAACATCCTGGTCTACACCAACTAATAACAATACAAGTGAAGCAATTTATGGAATTATCCCCAAATACCATAAACACTTTAAATGTAGTGTTTTATCTTCTCATTGTAATTCCTTTACATGCCAATTATTTCTTTTTTTCCTTTACATATAATGTATATCATATAACACATGCAATCCATAAGCTGAAGCAACAATAAGGGCTTCTTACCAAAATGAAAATTTAACACCTTTTCAAAAAAATAGTAAGGCTTAGGAATTCAATGTTTATAAAATATTCAAACAACAATATACACATAAACAGTGTGTGCTTTTATACCATGAAGGAAAGGGGCTTCTGTACGGCCACTTCATGAGGTAAAATCACCATATGTCTGATAGACAAGGAGTGAACTGTGGCAGGATGGTTTCAACCCCCCTCTCTGCTGCCAAATCTTATCTGCTGATACATAGATTAGGGGAAGATCTTCCCCTAAAGTTTTTGGCGCCAGCTGTGATCTCTTTGCTGGGAAGGCGGAATATCCAAGATAAGTGACTGACAGACACAAGGATTTTATGATGTAAAAGAACACTGTAAGCTTCAAAAATCAGACTGGTTTGGTTACTTCTTGAAGATACTTCTACTTTGGTTACTTCTTGAAGTGCACACACTGTTCTCTCCAATGTACTTTAGATGTCAAGTATGTTGTTTCTGTTCTTCTCTTCTAGAAGCTGAGAGAAAAGAATTGGTAAGTTACATTAATTCCTAACCTTACTATTTCTTTGCTATAGATACCTTTTATTATTGTGCACTATTTATTCTTCTGGTAGTATCTTTTTGTTTATCCTGTATAGTAAGAAGTTTTGCTTAAATTCTGGTCTCATATGTGTTTTCTTGGGACTATTACAATAAACCAATCCATGTTGTAATAATCCTGATCGATCATAACTAAAGAACCAGAAAGAACACGTGGTTTTGGAGTGCAGGCCACTCCAAGAGAATTAAAACCCATCTAAACTGTCTCATATTCATAACAGGCTGTGCCAGCTACTGTGTTGTCACATCTCAAGGGACTGCAGTCTAAACAAGCAAAGCAACAGGAGTGTGATACACTCTGTATTAACCTAACTGTACAAGTACATACATTATGAGATCCTGTCAACTTCAATAAGCCTTTGCTTCTTAAGATTGCACCCCAATTGTCTTCCAACACACAAGAAAGCTGATGGTCCTAAAGATGTAATCAATTATTCATTGCTGACACATCTAGATGAAGGTGCAGTATTTTATCCTCACTGAGTTGCTCATTGAGAAGAAAGCTACAGAAGGCTGCAGGACCAACCTGAGCCGTCCTGCACTGGTCTCTGAGTTTCTTTGGAGGGGAGCAGTGGCACCCTGTGAGTCTGCCAGTGTAGCACCAGGCTGCAGTTTTTGAGACAGCTTAATGAAAATAGGATCAAACCTATGGGCCTATTTCACATATATCATGGGCAAATTCACAGGACAGTCAGTATCAAAGCTTTGCAGGGAATGCTTTGCTCTGCACTGTGATAATGAGCAGGCAAAGCTGCAGATCCTGTGGATAAATGCTGTGTCTCATGAGTATACACTTTTTACTGTAAATAAACTAATTTATGTGTTCTCTTTAAAAAAACAAGAATTATCCTTTTACTGACCCGAAGAGCATGGATTTCACATGTGTTGTATCCCTAGTTTACTGTTCTCTCTCCAGCATGTGCAGTGTTCACTCACACTTTCCCCATGACACAGACATGTTTTGGAGCAATGCAATTCTGACTTTTCAAACAGCTCGTGATTTTCCATTTCTGAAAAATTGCAATTTCATTACATTTTTTCCTGTTTTCATAATGGAAATTTTAGGGATTTCAGGGCCTCTGGTTGACTGTGTTTCCATATACAAGGAATTCAGTCCTGTAACACTCACATTATGAGATCACCAAAACACTAAACCAGGCCTTAGTGTCCTTTACCCCTCAAATGTTGTTTTGAGCCACTGATCCCTTTAGAAATAATTGACAATTAAATTATGTCACAGTAAGAAGTTGCTGATCAGCAGCCCCCCTGCATTCATAAACCCATCTTTAATGAACACTGTTCAAGATGATGAGAAATGCCACAAAACAAATGCAATTCAATATTAATTTCCACTAGCTGTTGTTCATCTGCACTTCCTCTAGTAGAGTTAAGGTGTCCTGCAGCAAGAGAAAGAGTTATGAAGCCTCTTTTTGGTACATATATATTTCTTGCTCATGTCAATCCATGTTAGATCTCCAGTGCTTCTAGTCCACACAAGCCCAAAAGGGGATAAAATAAAGGGAGAAAGTATAAGCTTTCATGAATTTCATCATATTATAATTAGAGGTAGTCCTTTTATAAGTTTCTCCTGTCTTGAGGGAGGATCTTGGAATCTTAAGGTCCCTTTGACCCTACTTTTTGTGATTTTGTTCTTCACATTTAGCCAATAAAGATCAAGTTTTCCTAGTAGAGCGATAATAACACACAAGAGAAGAAAAAGGAAAGCCTATGGCTACATGATGGGCTACAAAAGAGACTTTGTAGGCTGCATACCTTGCATTGCTGCTGAGCAAATTATGTGACTGTGGGCAGGTCAGAATATTTCAAGTATCTATGGGTTTTTTTGTAATCACTGCCTCAGATTAGGTTTTCAAGAAAAGCATTTTTCTTCAGTTGCAGGGCACAAGATCATTCACTAGTAGGAGTATTAAATAGTTCGCAGTTCCAAGATACTTTATAGAAATAAGTATTCAAATATATTTTAAAAATCCTGTATTACTAGCAAGATCAGTAAGTCTACCCAAGCATTTGATTTATTACCAGTGCTAAGATAAAAACGATACCTTAGGGATTTAAGTACTTCCCTTTTTTCTGTATGTGAGTATTAGATGTTCAAACTAGCTGATGCTTTTTTTCTTCAAACTATTAGAAGGAGCCCTAGGGGCAGCTCTAGCTACCCAGGAAAGGCAGGTGTCAAAAAATCTACAAATATTTCCTGGAACTGACTCTTACACTGAGGTTCAAGAGAAAAGACAGAGAGGAGGAAATTCTGCACCTCCCTTTTCCAGAGTAGAGATTTTCCTGTTTTTTTTATAGAGGGTAAGATGTGAAGCTTGCTTCGATGAGGAGTTCTAAACACTTTCTGTAAATTGAGAGTTCCCCTTTAAGTTTACAGAATATTCTTGTTCAAACTGTTTAAACTGAAGGGGAACATAGCGAACGCAGCACTCAGTCATGTGTCCTGTTTGTGGTTAGTCACACAAAGCCAATTTTTTCAGATGCTAAGCTTTACTCTTCTTTTTTTAAGAAAAAAGACTGAACACAGCTGCTCTTGACATCAAAAACCATCACTGGATAAATAAAAACCCCCTATGCAATCAAACTAACAGCTGACATTTAGAAATTACTTCAATGAGTTTACCTAAGAGATGCTGAGGACAAATATACTATGAAGTACTTTTTCACATTTTCTTGAACCCAACCTCTGCATTTTTTCAGCATATCATATCATATCACATCATATCATATGTCATATATCATTCAGTTTGTCTCTGGTGATGCGTTTACCCAAAAGGTGTTCTTTATAAGGAGGTTGCTAGTGTTTACCTGTAATTGCTACATCAGTCCAAGGTTTTTACAAGAATAAAATACTTCTGCTACAGACAAGGTTGTCACAAAATTATATTAAAGTTGAATTGAAAAGATAGCCCTTAAAGTTATGATAACAAATGAAAGAGGAAATGTGACATTTAAAAAAACCCCGAAATACAAAACCCTTTAAGCACTGCTATGAGTCATGAAACCTACTAATATTTTCAGTTTTCTTTTGTGAATATTCTTTTTCCAAACCTTATTTCCCACCGTAAATATGCAGCATCCACCCTGCCTCTGTGTGAGGTAGGACTGTACTATACCTTTATAGGTTTATCATGGTATGGTGGCAGTCTCTGGCCATCCTAACTACGATCATGGCCTTCTATATGAAGACCCACACTGAACATTTTTTCCACGTTTCTAAATAGTTGACCTGCCTGTCATGTTTCCTAACTGTCTCCTTCTTTGGCTTGCAAGGCAAACTCAAAGTTTTAATTCCATATCAGATCCAGAGATTTCTTTTCCCTTGAATGTTCCCTAAGAGGTGTTCCCTGGCACAGGCAAACCTATTCACGTGTGTCCTATGCCCAGTGAGACAGCCAGATGCACATTCTTTGAACAAAGAGGACTATTCCTTTAACTCAGCCATTGGAATATCCAGATCTGATCCAGCAGGGATATATCCCATCCATGTAGATGCCATTATTCCCTTCATATGGGCTGAGTGCCTGGAAACATCTCTGCAGCCAAATCTACAGTGTTTTCCCCTGCAGCAGTTGCTGCTGGCTCACTGTCCTTAGTCAAATGCCTCTGGCTGTTTTACAGCCTTGGATTTTGTATTCTGGAGTAATTTTCTCTCATTTGTTTTTATGTAAGATGTTAAGTCTCCCTTAGGAGTGTTTTTTTTTTTCTGAAGGGAAGTCTTGACTTATTTTATGTTTAATTGCAGGGCATGTGAGAAGGGACGCTTCGGGTTGTTTTCTACTTAGTTCCTCTGACACCATCTCTCTTTCAGGTATCCCCATTAACCAGCAGTTTTTACTTCAAGTGTCTTTCCTGATAGCTGTTATTCCAACCAGTTGTCTTCTGGGACATGAATGCCAATGGACAGTTCGGAGTAACCTCATAGCATTTATCATTTTTCCTACCTGCTTAGCAAAGTCCAGGTTTCACAATGTCAAAATAGTCGGAATGTTACCATCCTGAGGAAAAGTTAAACCAGTAGATTTTGCTGTGGGCTTTCAGTGAGACAGTCAAACGAGGAAAGGGGGTGCAGCCTCATTTTAAAGCATTGGTAAATGAATTGCTGTGCAATTGAAGTCTCTGTTGGCTGAGTGACAATCTGAATCAGCAGAGAGCTGGGGCCTGGCAGGGATGATGCTGCCACTGCTGCTGCTGCACTTTGCTCTCTCTAAGGCTTATTCTCTGCCACCAGTGGCAGAAGCGCATGGGGAAGTGCCCTGGCTGTTCTAGGGGCTGAAGGTCATTTTAAATAAAAGCTGAATGTGTAATATCTTTTCTGTGTCTGCTTTGTGTTCTTGTATCATTATTTGGCCATTCTTTCTCTGAAGAAGAAAGTTGTCTCCGCTGATAAAGGACATCACAGTACATTCCAGTTTAAATCAAATGAGAGTCTTATTTGTCAAGCAAGAAGAGAGCCATTTGTTTTCCTGTGTAATCCTTGTGGCAGAACAGCTTGTGGGGATTCCCTTAAGTTCAGTACCAGTGCTCCCAGTGACAGTTCTCCTTTCTGATACCACAGTCACAAAACCTCTGGATCTGGCACACTACTGTTGCTCTGAACGTCAGTCCATGCAGAGGATACCTGTACTAATGCCAACACAACAGAACCAAGCATTTGAAGTACTCCTTTGATCACCAGAAATCCTAGAGGTTTGCCAGTCTTCTGTGACTGCTTGTACTGGTAGGCTAAATGCAGTCACTGACATTGGTAAACCATGAGATTTTTCTCTGGCTCCATTTTGGCCTGGGAACATTCCCACACACACTGGATTTTCTAGGGCATACTCTTACTTTATGAGCTTAAACCAGTGTATACAACCTACCATTGCAGAGATCCTGACTGTGAAAATCCAGCAATAAGCTTGAGTTTAGACAAGGAGTAGGATAACGTTCTTGAGCAGTCTCAGAGTTTTGCAAGAGTATGGGTGAAACTGCTCCCATCTTAGATGTTTCCTTGTTCGACTTACTGCATTTTGATAACCAGAAATTCCTCTAGATAATACTAATTAAAATAAAGACCTTAGAAGAAGACCTGGAATCAGAGTTTATGTAGAGCAGTAAAGAAGGAGTAAGTGAGATTTGCTTAGCATGTAATGTGTGTAGTTTGAGACACAAAACTTAAACGAGTGCTTGTTCTATAGGTCTGATAGAGTCATTATCTTGAAAGCTAGGGTAAGGGCATGCAGAAGGCTTTTGGACTGGGTGGACATTCTGGATTCAGCCATTTAGAACTTTAGGTGTATGAACTGGTGGACACAACTGAGAGGAACAAAGTATGGAAATGAACAACAGGATTTAGGGCTTATCAAGACTGAGACTGATACAAAACTTTAATTGGCAAATTGAATATGTGTCCTACAAAATGTCCTAGGCCAGAAAACTAAAAATTAATACATATGAAAAGCAATGCTTCCAAAATAATTCAGAATTGCTGTTTGAAGTACTGTATATCTCTTTTCAAACACATATAGTTCAGTAGAGTTTCCAAAGCCTATGCAAAAAGCTAGAGAATTATTTTGTAAAGTTATTCTCCTTTGAAATAAATTTAAAAGGAATAAATCTATAATAAATTAAAAAGGAATAAATTTGTATTAAATTACAAAGGAATGCTAATTGTCACATTTTTATTACAAAGCTTGGCTTGGATAAACTAGCACATGAAATAACTTAAAATAGCTTTTCAGTCATTTCTTTGGTGATCTGAGCTTTGAGACCTGCATAATTGAGTAGGAAAAATCTGAAAAGCTGACACATAATTTGTTTGAACTAAGACGAGTTCCATAAATTTGCAGAGCCAGTTTTTAGAAGATTCTAAGGTTTGGGAATTTTTTTTCCTTTTTGGTGTTTTTTTTTTTTGTTGTTGGTTTTGGTGGGAGTTTTTATCTTTTTTTTTGGTTGTTTTTTTTGTTTTTTGTTTTGAAACTTTTAAAAATATTGACACTAAATTCTGCCAAATGAACAATGATATCTGACACTTTTTGTAAGAAAATGTCACTACTTGCTTATAAGATTTTGGAGACTTCTCAGCTTCAAATGCCTTATAAAGCAAGAATTTTCCCCTAACATTCTTTCAAAATACATCCTTAGCTGAAATTTTTGCATCTGTGAGTACTGCTGCTGGATTTACATTTTCAAAAGCTATTCCACTGATAGAAATGGACAGGAAAGCTTTTTATGCATCTAATTATATATAGGGGAGAATAACACACCAGAGCAATAATGGAAATCTTATATTTGGGCTACTGAAATAAACAGGATAATAATAATATTTAGCATAAATATGGAGGAAGTCATAGTTCAGAAACAAGCAGGTAGTATCTATTTTGGGTAATGGATAAGGCACAGCCTAATGGGAAATGACGAAAATGTTGATTCTTTATTATAAAACTTGGCATTTTGTCTTTATTAAACAATGTGCTTAGACTCCCATAGCACAGCATTTCCTTTTACATATGTTCGAAAGCAGGACAGGATGGGGGATGAAGTTTCAGAAGATAGGAAGAAAGGCTGTATAATGCCAATTTTAAACAGAGGGAAATGGAGGAAGCAGCTAATTATAGTCTTTTCACTAGGAGGAAACCACTTGGAAGAGCCTTGGCCTTTCGGGAGAGACTGGGAAGCGAGGTAGCTGTCAGGATGGCTTTACAGAGAGTGGTCCCAGCAGACAAAGAGCATCTGTCTAGGCAAGGAAAGGAGGTCACGTTTAAAAGCAAGCTATCTAGGGTAGAGACAAAGACTGATCCTAATCTCTTAGATATGTTAAACCTGTTTTAAGTAGCACTTACCATTGGTTTGTTTGGGAGTGAGGGTGCTAAGAGCATGTTACTCACATCTTTTTCATGACCTGCTTTCCTCATCTGTCAGAGATAACATGGGATTTTTTTCTGTCAAAGGGAAACAAACAAACAAAACTCCTATCAGGAAAACTGATAATTTATGAGGGAAACAGGTATTTTCTGAATGGATTTCAGTTAAGATTTTTCGTAACATATTTCAAAGAAGATTAAGGATTAAATATTTAAATGTGGTCATGACACTTGATCTGAGAGAGAAGCTCTGCAGGAGGCCAGGTGGGAGCACAGCTCAGAGACAGTAATTGGGCCTTGACCCAGAATATTTCACACCTGGGAGAAGTCTTCTGTTTGGGGTTTTGGAGAGAGTATTAACAAGGCTACTGAAAATGTCAGTGTAGGATGGGGAGCTTAATAGGTTCATACGGTCATTCCACTGCCCTTCTGCAGTATCTTTCTTCTCGAGCTGCTAAGGTATTTTAGCTTGCACCACCCATTAAGGAAATGAAATAATGTTTCCTAGTAGTTAACCTAGGTGCACAGAAGTCACGTACAAGATTTTGTAACCTTTGCTCAGGTTGGTGATTGTTCACTCACGTGTCTTAGCCATAGCAGTCAGTGGGACTGCTCATGTGTTTTAAATGGTCATCAGCATGAGTAAGGATGATACTACCCACCTTAAATACCTGATACACAAGGTAGTATGGGAAGTATGACGACGAGCTGGCAGAATTCTCCTGATTCCAGCACCTCTGCTGATCAAATAGGCAAAAGTTCAATGGTGTTAAAGTATGAAGTTCTCTACTTCAGTAAAATCAAATTGCAAGAAGTGTCACATGAATACAAAAGAAGGAAAAAGGGACCAGGGGACAAGCATTGCTTAAAAGTGTAGACCCTGTGCAGGGAAACAAAATTTAGTCCACCAAGTCCTTTTGGTGACTAGAAGTGGTTTTATTTATTAGTGGTTTTATTGTGCAGAGGACCTGTTACCACAAACTGTTTTCTGCCCCCCAATAGGCAGAGGAAGACTTTTAGGTACAGATGTCAGTGGACCAGGAGCAGAGGAACAGGATGTCTGTTTTTTTATGAGTTAAAATGTAGGTGGATGGAGTCTACCTCTGAATAAAACTTCTTGGTTTTGACCTCACCAAGTCTATGAAGTAAACAAAGCCTAGTGCACAGTATGAATCGTGTGATTTTTTTGTTTGTTTGTTAATATTGGATTAATATATTTCCCAAAGAAAATGTTTCTATAGGACTTCATATTGTCAGGGACTGTGGAACTTTTAAGTGGGAGGAAAATACTGTAAAAGTGATCATATTTAAATTCAAAGTGCTAACAAATTAGAGAGCGGTTTAGCCACCGAGTTGCAGCGATCTCACGAAATGCCCTGTATCAGCTCCACCCTGCCAGCCATTCATTTGGATTTGTGGCAGATAATTTGTCCCCACAAAAGACGATGCTCCCAGACCAGATCCGCTCCTCTCTTGACACTGAAAATGCTAGAGCAGGTGCTGGCGTGGGAGGCAGCAGCTTTTTATCCAGGGCCATCTCCAAGAGGGAGAATTACGGGAGGGCACAGTCAGCACAGCATGCTAATTTCCATTTTCCCTGTTCTCAAGTGCAAAGGGTGTTTCTAAGTTTATGGTAATGATTTCTCGTGGAGGCTTTTAAAACTCAGATGCTTTTTTGTCCTGTGCAAGATTGAAACAAAGCAATATTATTTGTGAGATAAATGCTAATCGTTCATTAGTAAAACTTTCTGCCAAGTTCCAAACCCTTTTGGCTTTGCCTGAGCTGATGGAATGTGTACATTTGGATTTATAAAAGCAGAAAGAGTTTTTGACTACAGGAAGTTTCTTTTCACAGTTAAATAGCAATACAAGACAAAACTTTTTACATTCTCTATAATTTCAGGAAATTGTAAAGAGCTTTTTTTTCTCCACTCTCATTTTTCAGCTTTTCATAATAGCACAAATAAAGCCGAACTGCTTGTTTTTTTGTTTGTTTTAATGGAGACTTTACAGCCTGGTGAGCAAAGGATTTCTTGAATTAACTCCATTCAGCAATCTGCTGGCACTGACACCGCTCAAACACCACGCTCTGCTCAATTCTACACTCTTCATGTTGATTCTTAAAACTAGACATCATGTGTTCCTTTTTGTAGCTAGACACCTTGCACAGATTTATCTTGATACTGGGAACCTCACAGAGTTTTAGTCTCACCAAAGCTGACAGACAGCTCTTTACTGACCAGGGGCAAGCTTTGGATCAAGCCTTATGTGAGCCACAAGTCAGAACTGTGGCTGGGCAGACAGATTAACCTCTTTTCGTGGAAGGGAGCATGACTCAGTGCAATGAGCAGGCAGTGGTTGCCTGCCAACCAGCAGAGCTGTCTTTTTATAAAATTTAAATTGATTGCCCTTTAAACCCACCAGATTTGCAGAAGGCTGCAGAGTTGGGTTGTTGCTGTCCATGAGCCCTCCTATGCGGCAATCAGGGGAGTAAAGAGGAATAAGTCCTGTATTTCCTGACTTCTTACAGTCCCTAAAACAGCAAGAAGCAGCAGTGATTTGTCAAGTTTTCATGCAGTTCCCCCTCATTGCCCTCCTCACCCAGTGCTCTCCGGGGGGAGAGCTGGCATGCTGCAGCAACAGCAGTTCTGCCCAGACAACAAACTTCTCTGAGCAATGAGGTCATGGAAACTCGTGACATCCAAACCCTCATTTACAGCAACGTTGATGCCTGCAAGGTGCTGGCCCCCACTACAATTACAGTGGTGTCTGTCCGTTTTCCTGGAGCACAGGAGTGCTGTTTATGGGAGGGACAGGTAGTTTTGCTTGCTGTGCTAGCTTGTCTCTACTCCTTTGCTTTTTTGATAACTTATGTTTGAAGGTACTTACAGTATGACAAGATAGTCTATTTTACAGAATATCACAGAAATATTACAGTGAGCTTTTGAGTAATTATACACAGATACCCATACTTATCTGGTCAAAACCTCACATGCACTTTAAAAGCTCTGGAGCATGTTAAGATTTCTTAGGCAACACATATTTTAAGATGGATACACCGTTCCGTGATCACAGAAATATGACTGAATCCATCCTTAAGGTAACTTAATTGATTTTGATGGGTCTACAACAGCATTATATTTGATCAAAAGTCTCCAAAACCAAAATCTGAATGTCTCTCCATCAGGGCTTTGCAACGGCAAAGAAGGAAGAAAACCTTCACTGTTTTTGTCTGGTCACTGCAGCCTTTATAACTTCATTTCACTGCAGCTCAGATTACTTTTCTCTTGAAGGCAGCGTGTATAATTATAACTTGTTGAGATGGATGCTAGCAGCACCTATCTGGCCTCAGACATGTAATAGAGCTGTGCTCTTAAATCTTGACAAATTGTTATTTATGCTGACCCACTGCCTTTCTGCTTTAAAACAGCCCCCAATCTGTGCAGCGAGCTTGTTGTCGAGGTCACTTCCACTGTGGCCACTATCTCCTCACCTGAGGGCTCACACACAGAAAAACACTCAGTGATTCATCACTGCAGCCTGGAAAGGCTGAATTATCCACTCAGGGATTCCTAAGCCATGAGTTTGCTGCTATTTCATCACGTGCTCTGCTCTGTGTTATAGGCAAGTTCCTTTTCCCAGCTCTTCAAGTCTGACGGGTCAGCAGGCATTTCATCCACTCTCTGCTACTCATTATTTGCACATCCCCCCTAGAAATGGTTGCACTGTGTGTTTGTGTGTTTGTGTGTTTGTGTGTGCGTGCGCACGAGCCTGTTTTAATGACTTGCTGGCCAAATTTCTTCACGCAGTGAATCACACTCTTCTGCCAAATCGCTCCTCCACCCATCAGCAAACAGAGCCTATTCACGCTATTCTGATGCAATAACCACAAATAAGGTCCACGTGATAAGGAATTCAGGAAGAGCTGGAAAAGCAGTGACAAGATCTTGTCTCCGAGAAGCAACCTGTAGGGGAGCAAGGCAAATGCACAGCGCTGGTGTCCCTTACGGCTGCTGAACTTCATCAGCAAAACAGTGCTGGCTGTCCCCTATTTTAAATCTAAGTTCCTTGTACTCTCATCCCTACAGAGAGACCTGCTGAGGAAAACGACCCAGTAAACACAAATAAACCCGGAACTGGCTCCATATAAATTGCCTATGTGGAATATCTGACTGTTGTTCCCAACACAGTATGAACTCTCCAAACACACACGAGTTCAGCCTATATGTAGGCATTAAAAGAAAAAATTTTCAAAAGAATCTTGTATTCAAAGCATAGAAATCTTGGAAAAGCCAGCCCTTGATAGCTGTTATGGTGCCTGTCACAAATACTTTGGAGGAAACACCAATTATTATATGCAATAAGAATTTATGTAATTTAGATTAGAATTACATGTACAAGAGGACAAATAGATTTAACACAGATCCTTGGGCAAGACAGCATTTCTTTTCTGTGAAATCATATAGCAACTATTAAGGCTGCATCCAGTAGAGGCAGTGAGACCATAAACCAAGACAAATCTTGAATTTCACTCTAATGACCTACATACCTTTAATCAACCATCACTGCTTTATCTGCATGCATCTGTTTCAGACTGGGTTTATGCATAATTACAAAATAATTTACAAAAAGACCTTCAAAGAACTTCCTAGTATCTGTGCATATTTAAATATCTCAGAATTATCCTGACTAGCAAATTACATAATTAGACCCAAACAGGAGCAAAATTCAGGATGTTTGATAAAATATTTCTTTTTCACAAGCCACTGGAGGAAATTCAGTGTCAGACACATCCTGAGAAGATGGATAGTATCCTGCAATTAAGAGGCCTCTATTCTACAGAAAAGGCATTTCCCTTTCCTACCTTCTCCACTCACCAGAACTGTATTGCTTACTTGGGGAAAAAGAATTGAGAGATGGGGTTATTTTCTGAACAATATCATGCTAAATTTAGGTTAATCTTCTTGTCTGCCTTAGGGCAATACGCCAGAGGGATCAGGAACTGTTATCACCACATTGTTACAGAGTTGACAAAGCACACTGTGGAGACAGATGGATTCAGTCTGAGGCAACTTTTATTCTGCCATCCTCTGGAACAGCAGAGGACATTCCCTTGCACTGTGTGTAATGGACTGGCTCACTCTTTCCCCAAACACGCTGGGCAGAAGTCAGGGCTGCTGTATTGAAATAGCTCCTCTTGTTTTAGTAGGAGTGTTGTGAAAACACTTCATGCTGCATCCAAGAGCAATCCTCTTTGCTGTCCCACTACTGCTTCAGTTTAACATAAATTATTTAAAAACACCCATGGGCATTACCGTACATCATCTCATACAGCTTTTATTCCTGTAATCTTCTGCCCTGTATCCCAAACTGCTCACTGGAGATTGAATTTCCTGAAAACTAGTCCTTAAATCCAAATTTTTGTCTTGCCACATTGCACTGTAACTAGAAGGCATATCAGCACCTTGCATGTTATGCAGAATTCCCTGTCAAGCCACCTCCCCAAGTCTCAGCAGATCAGAGTAGTTCAAGCAGTCCAATATCCTGAAAACGTACAATTAATATTGCATTTTGTGTTATTTGTCAAAGAAGTGCCATATCTTCTCTGAAGTAATTCTTGCCACCACTGTCACCCCTTGCCATGTCCACTAGAGCTTGGCCATAATTATTAAATTCATTTTTAGAAGCAGATGATGATTATTATTGATATGTACATGGAATATACACCTTAAGAATTAGATGTCCTTTTCAATGAGAGCTGACTATTCTTTTGAAAGGATAAAATTATTTAAGATACTAGAATTAGATTCTTAGGTGTTCTAAGTCCTAAGTCGAATAGTGCTCTATATGCTAAGAAGCAGTTTTAGCTCTTTCCAAAGTCATACACCCATGCTGATGCTGACATGAATTTCTTTCATTTAAGGTAAACTGGTGATTAAATTTTGTGTTTGAAATGACATAATTTTTCTCATCTTGACTTTTTCTTTTCTGAGTTCTCAGATTTCCTCAGATTTTATACTCTGTTACACACTTAAACATTTTTAGATTATGTAGAGTACAGCTTATAGTGAAAACACTCCAGATAGACCTATAGAAGGTCTGTGAAAAAAATTCCAAACCCAGTTGCACAGAAGGCCAGCTGGAAAGAAGCAGCTGACTTACAGGAAAACCAGCTGTATGTGATCTTGAGATGGATTGCCAGAGGGGACAAGAATTTCCATCTTGGATGCAAAGAAACAAAAGTAGTTTGGGAAGAAAGAGCATATATTGTCTGTACATTGGAGTCCTTTTAAATAGATACCAAAAATAGATACTGACACATTTAAACACATCCTAAAAATGATGTTTCCTGGTTTTGTTTAATCAAAACATGTCATATTTTATTTGGTCTAGAAGTCTAGCAATTGATGTTTTTAATCAGATGTACACAGCTGGATCAGACTTGTTTCAGACCAATATTTTCCATTTGCCTCACATTAGTCACTTTTGGGAAAGATCAGCTTTCTGGGACTTCAGACCATTTGTTCCAGGGTCATCTCTGACTGACATGGAGTCTGTTTAGACAGAGGCTTTTTGACACAAATATTGTGTAAAGCATAAATATAGCAGGACACTCTCAGTGACTGTCAGCTCCATGACAGAACTGGACGCTTCTGCTAAACAAAGCCAGGAAACAGTCAAAAGTATCTTGGAATAAAAAGTCAGGAAGTCAATGAAGGTGACCTTTTAGTCACCTCATACTGTCAGGGCCAGGAATACAAGCAATCTAGCTTTATTTTATTCAAGCATCATACTATCCTCTATAACAAGTTCACTAGATTTATATAAGGCATATATTAAAATTGTAAAGCAGTTGTTTTTAAATTTTATATGCACAGTAAACGACACTGTAAGAAAATTTTTTCTGATATTGTCATTCACTGCATTTTAAGGTCTATTGCTCTTTCCATGAGCAGCTCCCTCAAGGAGAGGATAGATTCCATTTGTGAAAGTTCCAGTCTGGACTGAAATCTGGCATAAAACCAACCAGATTCATAACTCAAACCATCTGGATTCATAACATTAATAATATTGATCAAAAGTATGCAAAGCTTTTAGAAAAGCTCTTTTCATCTGTTGAGTTAATACTAACATATTTTTCTGTGCTTGTCATGCTACAAGGGGCGGCCAAGGAGAGCGCCCAGAACTTGGATGTCAAGTGGATCTTGGTGTCTTGTATGTTCCCCAAAATTCCCCAAATTATGGAGGCTGGAGGAGCACCTCGCCAGCCTTCTGCAGGTGCACACAAGTCCTCTCTGCCTCTGTAGGAGCCCTCTGGGAGGCCCAAGGAAGGCGTCGTGGCACAGCGCGTTCAGCCAGAGGTGCTCCTCTCCTGCCCAGCCGCGCCAGCCTTGGGGCCACGCTCCTCCGGGCAGCACAAGGCAGCTGCAGTGCAGGAGAGGATCTGGCACTCCAGTTTATGGCAGGAGCACACACTGGACTCCTTCTCAGCACACAGGAGCAGACAGACGAGGTTGTGTTCACCCGCGCACAAGCGAGTATTTATTCGGGCCTCTGCAGGCTGCCTCTCGCCCAGGCCCGCCTCTCGGCTTCCCGTCTCCTCCAGCGGGACAGAAAGCACGGGAGCAGAAGCCAAGGACTCGTGAGCTTCAGTTCGGCTGCTGGTATTGACTCATTGTTTGGCCTTACTTAGTCATTTAACCTCTCTGTCCCTAGTTCCCTCGCTGGAAAAGGACAAAGCAGCTGGACTCGCCTGGGCAGGACAGCTCTCCCCAGGAAACAAACGGGGCTGTTTCGGAGAGCAGAGGCATCCGCTGTCTCCCCAGGGCAGCCAGGCCGCGGCAGGGACAGAGCAAAGTGCAAGGGGCAGAGTCATCCTGTGACTCGAGGTATGCTGCTGCTAATCTTTAACCTCTGAGAGCCACTTTCCTGAGCACCAGTAGTGCAGGTCCCTGCAGCTGGTACAATGTATTGCATGCACACCAAGCTGTTCTCTATCTTTCTGTTGTAACGAAGGAAATCATGGATTACCTCTGCTTACCTACAGCGTGATCCCCCCGGTTCAGAGATGGTGGCTGGCTGCCACACTCCCCTTGGAAAGAGGGCAAAGAAAGGGCTGCAGGTAAGGACTAATAGGCCAAGCCTTGGACACCGAGAGGCATTTGAAGGAAGGGAACTGCTCTGCCTTGGAAAATGCCCACATGTCCTTGCTAATAGTGAGGGAGCTTGTCGATACCAAGCATGTCACCAAAAAACCTACTGCATGAGAGGCAAGTGCTGCCCAAATGGCTCAGACGATACAGAATGAAGATTTGTGTCAGTGTGTTGTGGCCTGGAGAATTTCCTCCTAGCAAAATTTTAAAGTTGTGTGACCTTTGGTATGGGTTATTCACTGCCACGTCTCACAGGTAATGTGACTAGCAGTATAACATCATGTGTTTATTATTATTAACAACAATAAATAGCCACTTCTTTTTGTTTTTTCCCCCTCATTTCTAGATTTTAAAATTCTGCTATGGTGGCATTTCTTTCTCAACCATAAAAAACCTCAAGGCTAGGGATTGTCATTTATCATTTGGCTGCAGGAGCTGAAGCTTAACAGAGCAACCCAATGGTTCCTGACAAAAGCTGGAAAGCTGCCAACACAGGCAGCCAATATTAACACATAAAAGAGATATGAAAATATTTAAAAGCACCAGTGAAGATGTTGAAATGCTCTTTAACTGAGACATGTCTTTCTACATTTATTCAGCCAGGATGAAGGTAGGAGAGGGAACTGTGCAGTTCTGGCCAACATAACTACTCTAAGCAGAGCTTGAATACTTGCCAGGGCACCAGCTGGCTAGCTGCTTTGTAATTCCTATTGCTCTTGCAGGGATGCAGCACTGAAGTGCCCAGCAAGGGGGGAAATCAGAAATCCCACACATCCCACCCTTGCAGGGCACCATCCGTAGGCAGGTGCAATGATGGGCTCCCATCCACAAGGCAAAGGACGGTGCTGGGGCTTGCTTCGGGGAGGAAATGCAGTTGGAGTGAGCCAGGAACAGAAGACTTGACTTTCTTTTTCCTCCCCAGAAGAGGTCAGAAAGAGGAAGTCAATCCAGATGGCCTTGGAAGGCATACTTCAATTTCCTGCTCTCACACTGCCTGAATTGAATACTTCACAGCCTTCAAGCAATTTAAGCACCAGTCACCTATTTATGTGTCTGTACTCCTACCAAAATTGCCAAAGCAGGTAGAAGGTGCCCACTATCTTTGCAGAGCTGGTCTTTACCAGGGTGTGCCTGTGCTGGTGTAGAATCCAAGGCACAAGCAGTCCATCTCCCAGGCTTGAAGGGAGGTGGAGGAGGACCCCAGACACTTTTCACCTCAGCATGGGGCTGCAGGCAGGCAGAGCATGGGGAGGGTGCAGTGTGCTCCAAGCAGCTGCCAGCACAAATCCAGGGCTCGTCACAAGAACAAGGGCAAACCATCCAGACATGACAGTGACAGGTACTGAGCTGGCACCTCAGACAACAGCAACAGCCCCACACTGGCTAAATATCCCCAGGCAGCTGCAGCTCAGGGAGGTGACATGGGGGAAAGCATTGAATCCTCTACTAGGTCTTGTAAGGTCCCAGGTGTTGCCACCCCTTGGGGAGGTTACTGTGGTACATCAGTTCCTGCCCCAGTGAGGGACTGTGGTGCAATCTGCCGACAGAGATTTTGTCTCCCAGCTTCCTCCAGGCCTCTTTTTGCAGAAGGAATGATCTGCTCCTAGGTAACATTTCAGATCTCACACTTTGACAAAGAAAAGCCAAAGTGTCCTGCTTTGACTAATATGTCACATGGAGATAACTCCCTGTCTGTCTCAAAAGTAGGGTTTGGGCAAGCTGTTCTTCACAGAGACTATACTGCACTAAAGGGATTTAATCAATACTGTGTCCACAGTAATAGCTTACACGCATTAAACTCCATTAATTTTATATGACAAATCATACTGTATACTACCCCATAAATTCTTATCAAGTACATGGATAATGACATGAAAAAGCCTGCAATCTGCAATATGAATGTTGTCCAGCCTCATGCGGAAGGACATTCTGCTTCACAGTGGGTTTGCAATCTGTTAGGACTCAGGTTGGCTCTGAAGTGCTACTTACTTAATAGAGTTTAACATTTGGGAAGGCAGGAATTGCAGCAGGAGAGGACAGCACAAAGTTTGGCAGAAAGAAAAATGAAACTCCAGGCTCAAAAATAGAGTGAAAATGGGATATACTAATGATCCTACTTTGTTAATCTCAAATTCTCTCTTGCAAATACTCCCTGCAGAGAGAAGACACAACATACACCAACTGCACCTTGAGAAAAGAGGATACATAACATGATCAAGCCCTTTTCAACATCTACAGCTTGTCACCCAGAGAAGGTGGAATCCAAGACTTTCACCATTAGATAAATAAGCATGACTTTTTTACTGTCTTTTGCAAGAACCCAGAGGGAGTTTGGAACAACACTTCAGGCATGCCTTACTGAGCATGGCAAAATGAAATGGAAAAAAGGGCACAAATCAGTCCTGGTAAAATTAAAGCTGTTTCAGAGCACAAGGTTTTGGGTACTTTGCTGAAGGAACACTTTTTGCACAGACACTTGATTGTGGCACGAATTCCCTACCTTGGGAAAAAACGGTTGTATTGCACAGTTATTGCTGGACACAATCTAAACCACTGGCCTCTGCTGAGAATACATTGGAAGCACTCGTATATTCTGCTTCTATTCACCAAGAAAATTACTTGTTCAAACAAAACTATTCGCTTCACTGCAGTAGTGACGGAATTAGTCCAGCTAGATATCTCTGCAGCAGGCAGCAGAGTGCACCCCTTTTTTATAAAGTGCTGTGCAAAAAAGGTGGCAAGTGTCAGGTACAAAGGCTACAAAATGCTGATTCAGTTAACCTCTCTTTGCTTCCAAAAAATTGCTTTGAGAGATCAACAACACGAGCAACCACAAGGCAGCCAAACCCTTTTTGCCCCACTCCCTTGCTGCCCTGGGAGGAAAGCCTGAGTATTTCTCCCAGAGTCTCCCAACCTTGGTGGTCAGCCCTTCCTGCCCTTCTGATCACAAGGTCTTATTTCCCTAAAAGCAGGCACTGGGGGAGAGGAAAATAAAAGCAATGGGCATAATTAAAGCTCTCTGGAATTCAGCTACACTACTGGAACCCCTGTGGGTTTATAGAAGTGTACTCTGAGAGCAAATAACACATTACAGGCTGAGCACAGGGCTTGGGTGACAGATACCGGCTGTTGCCACCACTGTACAAATATGAGAGGGCCAGAAGTCAAAATGACATATGCAGTGTTTGTAGACCCTAATTAACACTGCAGCTTCCCATGCAGGCACTGCAAAAGTCATCTGTCCATATTATGCTGGAAGTTGCTCTATGAAGAAATTAATGTTATTCTCTCAGCCTCTCTTGAAGAAGGTTGTGAAGTTTTCTACATTTAAATGCACACTTTGGTTAAAGCTCCACAGTTACTTGTACTGCCAGGCAGCTGCACAAAATCAGCTCCAGTGATTTAACTGGATGCAAGTCCTAGAGAAAGCTGTTTCTGTTTGCTTTGTCCAGAAAGCAAAGGAGCAAACAAAACAAACAACAACAAAATATTTAATATGGGGATCAAAAGTAAGAAACAAAGTGTTTGAAAAATTATATTTGGGGAGGAAGCATGCATTGACTAAGTAGGGAAACTCACTACCACATGCATCACAAATGCCAAGATCTTAGTGGGAATCAAAAGCACTAGAAATTTCTAGGGAAACACAAATCCGCCTTCTTTATTTGTCTTTTTAAACAAAAAATGAACACCACTATCCTGGATGTTATGAAACAGCTAAAAGTCATCAGGCTTCTTATCCTGGGCCTGCCCTTCCTCTGAGAGATTATTTCCTCACTGCTCATGGCAGGATACAGTGCATCTTCTGTCTGGCCATGGCAATCGAATGTGACTGGACTAAACAGATCAATGACCTAACAACTGCTTTGGTTCTATGTTGTATTTGTAATTAAGACCAAGGAAGAGACAATGTTTAAATTTACAATTTAAAGTAATACATAGTTTTTCTTCTGAAATTTGCTCGGACTTTCTATTTTATTAATTGTACAGAGATATCTCAAAATGATTAAAAGTATCCTTAATAATAAGGAAATAAAGAAACTAACCAGCTCCAGGAACCTTTTCATGCGAAACCAGGCCTGACTGAATTAATCTAAATGATTTATTAGGATACTACAGATGCCACCCCTTATGCTCTCAGGGAATTAAATTGAAAGAAATAGATATTTGAATTCATTTTATTTTGAACAGATTTGATCTACTAGTTGATTTTAGGCAAAACTATAAGTCAAAACTTTTCTACGTGAAAGCTTTTTACATTTACACTGGTGCTAGTGTTCTTTTCCCGAAGTTTGCTGAGGTGAACTTAACTTATACAAGTTCTTCACAGTTTTGTGGCCTTTTCAGTAAGAAAGAAGTTATTCATTTCAGTAAGATAATTTGTATAGAGCAAATGCTTCAGAATGAAACAAAATTCACAGAGCTGTTGGCATCTTTTCTTGTTCATTTGGGCACTGGGAGTGCAGTTCCAAGCCAAGCAGATACAGCCGGTCCTCATTCCTGTGTCTATTGTAGGTGTGTATCACTACCTTTGGGTGACTGAATGCCGCGGGTAGAAAGCGCGAGTAATTCGGAGTCTCTTGCGTCGGTCCCGTTTGCCTAAATAACGCGACTCAGGCCTTATCTAGTCTCCGATCAGAGGCGAGCCGAGCGTCGAGACTCCCGCAGAATCTTGGCTTAGCTCACGTACAGCGGTTTAATTTATGCAGGGAAATAAAGAGACGAGAAAGGGTTCTTTTCCGCTTATCTCCAGCAGGTTTATTACTGGAACATGGTGCGGAGAAGATGGCCAAAATGGCGCTCAGGGTGTGTTATAAGACGGGAGGTGAGGGGAGGGCAGCCGGGAGAGCCAATCACTGCGGAGGACCACAATGATTGACAGTGGCGCCGGCCAGTGAGTCGGCTGTCTGGACCCAGCATGGGAACCAATGAGCTGTTCCCCNGGACCAACACCGCGCAGGGAGGGGGGGAAGGAACCAGCACCGCGCGGGGCGGGGAAGGAACCCACACTCCCAGCCCGGTGGGGCCAGGCCCAGTCGCAAGCCACGCCCAGAGGCATCACAACAACTGAAGTAAAAATTTCTCCTTTCTTTGCAATCTATTGGCTTATCAGAATAACCCAAACAATCAAAAAAACCTCACCCAACCAAAAAAAAGCCCAAAAAAACCCCACCAAAACAAACAAAAAAAATCAAAATCCACAAAAAACCCTCCCAAAATCAAACGAATGAAAAAAACACCCCAGCCACAACCTGGAAAAATGCCATTCAAATTCCAGTAAAATTTAATGATAGGCTGAAAATAACATATATCTACCTTTCAAAGGTGTAGTAATTTTAGACAACATGATGGTATCTAAATCATCTCGAAATATGGGTTTACAGGACAAAAGTAGGTGCAGAAGTAAGACTGTGTTATGGATATACTTATGCAACGGGCAGGAATGCAAATCACAGAAAATACTGGCTTACACATTTTTAGGAAATAATAAGAATTGAAAAGGCTAATTAATAACAAGGGTAACTACAGCACAGGCACATATTCAGCTTTGAATAACCACAAAGGTGTGGAAGAAGTCATAGTTATTGGGCTACTTGAAAACTTGCTGTCCATATTGGGGATAGTGCTAGGGAAAGAATTTGGAAGGACATTTGTCTTCCCTCTCCTATTTTGCATCCACTAAGGACAGCCCTAGCATTGGGACAATACCATTTCACCACTGCCTCTCAACTCCCTCAGCACATGTCTGCCAGACATTGGCAAATACATCCATGCCAACAATGAGACAGCCTCATTCCTTCTCTCTTCCAACTCATATGTGCTTTAAAAGGGACTGGCCTACATTCTGGCTTGCATGGTCACTGCTTTGAACTACTGTGGCAGCACTAAAAGGCTCTAAGGCTGATGTCATTGCGAGGTCTCCCCACTGGAGGGTAAATCTCCAGTGGCACCATGACTGTGCAGCATCTGCACTGCATTCCTCTTGGATGTGGAAGCACGGATCCAAGCACTCTGACAGCTCTTTTCTGCTGCACTGGATTCCTGAAGATATTAGCAGATAAACCTGGGCTGGAGCAATTTATAGGACACCAACCTGCTAACTTAGAAAGCATCAGGAGAGCTCACAGCTATCACTGGTTGGGGCAGCACAGAGGGTAAAGTCATTTTTGTACAATCTCACCCCAGAGCTGTACCATCCCACCTATGGCCAATGTGTAGGGTCCATAAATAAGGACTCCATAAAAGCTGTTTCAGGATCTGGAAGGTGGCAGCAATATGCCTCATAAAAGTGCTTTCCTGATGCCTTGGAGAGATGGTTGGAGGAGGAAAGACATGATTTAGCATTTCAATGTCTTGGCATGTCTGAACTCCTGTGCAACTCTCAGAAATCTGAGGGACAGATTATAATGAAGCCAACAAAGCTGCACGAAGATCTTTTGAACCTGGACTGCAATCTGTCCACACAGATTCTGGAAGAGCAGGAAAAGGTTTCAGCTTAGTACAGAATCATGTGGCTTGGCAGACACTGCAGAAACATTGCCTGGAAAAGTCTGGCAGAGGCAGAGGTTCTCAGTTCAGTTCCTAGACTGAAAATGACTGCTCTTCCTTCTGCTAGCAACTGATAACATCTTTATGGCGATAACAACCATTTTTAAATGGTAATAAATTTAAAAACAAATTACAAATTTGGGCTTCTGTTAAGTCTAGTACAGCAGCAACAGCAGCAGCAAACCAGAACAGCTCAATTTTTTTAATGGACTACTAGAAGAAGTTCAAAAATTGCAGGTAGTCTGAGAAACAGATTTTGGAAACCATTATTTTAGCTATCATTAGATCCCTGTATAGGACCTAACATATGGTCAAAGTTACCACAAGCTTTCTTTCAGCAGTGTACCGTGGGAAACACATTCCACTTAAGAAATATAATGCCACTTTGCATTATATATGAATTAATAATATAGTATTTTGTTTATTAATCAATTTATTTATAGTAATTATACAACAATAAAGAAAACTTCAATTGAAGTGCAACATTGTCCCATTTTCTCTCCTTACAGCATGGCAACAGAATGAAGCATCCCTGAATGGAAGCAGCTTAATGCCTGACAATAACTTGTCATCTTTGTTGACTGTAACCTGCCATGACTATCAATGTCAGAACATTTTTATCTATGTATGCAATATGTATATCTATGCAATGTTTATCTACTTGCAAATATAGTTATTATAATGTGTTTAGGTGTAGTGTACATATACAAGTAGTAAATTTATATAGTGAATGTCTGTGTGAAAAATACTTGATCCATGACAAATCCATACTGTATTACAATGTACACTTAAGCACATCACAGTACAGCACATATTAATCCATCAACCTGGAGAACCTTGAGACTGCAGAACATGACAAACCTGAACCCCAGAATTCTCAAGTTCAGAATCACTGATACATGTTTTCATTGACGTAAGCAAATTTCACTAAATACAATTCCTCTTTGGAAGAGAGGAAGGGAGCAAGAAACCACATTTTACGTATGAGGAAACAGAAGATTAGGAGAAATTGCTTTTTTGCTTGGGAACTGCATCTTTGTATTGTAACACAGCATTAGTTCCCAGAATGAACCCAACCAGTCTGTAGAACATTTGGTACAGTAAACACGATGACAATAAACAACTTGCTTGAGATCACACACAGCAAGTCAGCCATCCAGCTTCCTGAGTCCTGCAGCTCAGTCACGAAGGGCAGCTCTGCACGGCACACTTACTCCAGATGACTGGCTCTACTGACTGAACACCAAGATTAATTAGCCTATGATTACAGTGCAGACGTGCCTTAAATGGTTCCCAAACTAACAAAAAAACCCCTTACTGCTACTGCCTTATATTCAAAACATGGCTTTCATCTCAACAAAAAACATAACTTGCAAGATCATGAGGTCTGAGTGTGAAGCAAATTTCCATAGCAATGGCTATTATAATTTTGTGTTTCCTACTTTTTTTTTGGTTTCCAATTCCCTGTGTGATAGCTTCAGTCACAGTGAGGTGGCCAGCTCAGAGCTCTCTTATTTCCAGGCCAATTATGTTATTAGAGGATTTCTGAAGACTGTCACCTTCACCACTGCTTGCTGAGATGCCAGGCTTTTCAGAAGCTCTTTTCTGCCAAGGGCTGAGCTGAACCAGAGCTTGATTTGTATTCTAAGCTATACTTGTCTTTCATACTTCTCTCTTCCTCTTCAACTGATTTTACCTCATAAAGCCATTTGTAAATAATAACCGAAATTACTTAGGAAAAGACTGAACTGTTGGGAGTGTTTAGGGCAGGAGGTACATGCACTCAGAATTTCTCGCCTACACACCTTTCACCCACTCCTCACAGCTCCCTTTCAAACCCTCTGAACACCCTTATAGCACTGCATGAATCACAGTACGAGGCACTGCCTGCCTGATTTGTGGCACCCTTCTGGCCCTACACAGCCTCTCTTCAAACACAGAGCATAAGTAACGCTGCTTAATTCAACTTCTCTGATCAATAAATAAATACAGCAATAAATCTCTCACATAAACAGGCTGCATTTCAAGTATGGGAGAGGAGGAAGCTAAGGACCCCTGAATTGACCAGTTTCCACACTCAGACTTCTGCTGGGACAGCGGAGCCCCAGGATATTTCACACCAGAACAAGCAGACTAAGCACTTACTGCAGCATTACTGGGGAGCACTGGTGCTCCCCATGACTGAGAAGGGAGCCTGAGGGACTAATGAACCCTGCAAATCCACAAGTGCTTTGTAAATAGTGGGTGGCTTGAAATTCCACGTTATGTTGCATTTGGTTAGGTATTTGCTATTTATGCCATTTTCTCTGTGGTGGGAGCAGAGAATGTGCTGCTTTTAAGGTCCTTTCCACAGAGCAATCAGGAGGCAGCTGCTGGAGCATAAAATTTGTTTACTCCATGTGTTGAGCAAGCAGAACTTGCATTTAAAAGCAAAGCACAGACTGCATATATCCACATGATTTCAGCACAACGGATCCTAAAGTGCAGAACTATGTACAAATAACCTCCTTACTTAGACTTAAACCAGGTAATAATTCACCCCTGTAGAAATACATGTTTCTTCTTTACTCCATTCCTTTCCTTCTCCCCTTTTCCTTCCCCATCCATCTGCCAAGAGGCCTCTGTTTCTGAATGAGATGAAGACATGACATTCATGGTATACACAGAACAAGATACTCAATGGGAGGTCAAACCACCATACAAATTCCTCATGGAAGTGCCTCTTTTCCAGAGCACAGGAACTACCAGGACCATACACACAACCCATGCAGCTTTGCAGCTTTGCTGGTAGCACTGCAGCTGAGAGCATCCAACAAAGAGGTACCAGTGTAATGCCCCTTCTGTCACCTTGCAGTGCTGGCCGTGGTACGACACGATCAGCAGCAACAGTCTCTTGTGCATCTGCAAAATGAAGTCCTCCATACTACTGCCTATCTTTCCATAGCAAGGATTGAGAATCTGTGTTGTACCAAAAATTTATCAGAACTGCATTATGAAGATAAGTTTTCTTTCCAAAGAATCGTAACAGTTGTATTAGGAATTTTGGATGAACTGGCATCAATAGACTGCCATAATGCATCCACTGAAATGAAATTATTTAAAATCTCCATTATCTTCCCCATGCTTTTAGGTAATATAGTAGGATGTAAGTACCTGTTCAGCTTTTCTTCACTTTTATTGCAGTTTAGAAAAAAAACTGAAATAAAATCAAATCAGTAAGATGTTCTGAATCTTCTGTAAGACATCCATTGAAGACCTTTACAAGCAGAATAAATAAAGCCTCACAAGTCTCCCTAAACAACTGGAGTTACTTGTTTTTACAGAACAGATCATAACAGAATATCCCATGGAAACAGTGAAGAACATGGCTCAAGCAAGTAGAGCTGACTGGGTAGCAGTTCTTCAGTAAAGGATTAGGGCTCAGAGTCTCAGATTTGGCTTTCCACGGGGTTGCTGCTGGTCCAGTGAGAGGTGTGACAAGGGGACCGAGCATGGTCAGAGAGCTGGAGCCTCAGCAGAGCAAACCAGCAGCACATTCACCCAGGGAGAACTCAGCTGCCAGTGCCAAAAAAAGCTCTGCCTGACCATCATGCCCCAAACAGCCATAACAAGGGATAATGGGAATGAGTCACCTTGTGGGAGATTTAATCTACAACCTAAGAAATTTTAATTTAAGCTGTAATTTAGACCCTAAGAAAACATGTCTAATGAATTCAGGCTATGGAAGCAACAGAAGCTGAGAGCCTGGAGAGTCTCCCTCATTACCCACTGTATAACCAAGAAGTGCTCAGGTGTGACAAAGAGGTATTTGTGTGTCTCAGGCCACAAGGATGGGTTAGAACCTTTCAGGGTCCCTTTTAGCAACATTTCTTCTCAAGACCTATTTCCTGAATTTAATCTGGGCTTTAACACTCAACCCATATCTTTTGTTTTCTGGGAGATATAATCTACTGCAATACTAATATCTGTTTAACGACTTGACTGGGCCACACACCTCTAATTTAGTTTCCTCACAGTGAAAATGGCTGTAGAGAACAAAAAAACACGCTTAAAAACCTCCTTGTAGAGCTAAACTTTTCATTCCCAGAGCCTAGAACACGGATTAAATTAGAACAAATAACACCAATTTTGAGACTGGGAGGCTTGAAGCATAAAAAAATCCCCAGCTAATTTCCTGAAAGACACAAAAGCTACTCACTTTCTTGGAAATTACAAGAGACAAATAAAAACTCAAAATCCCAGAATTTACTGAAGGCAACATTAAAGCAGCAAACAAGAGAGGATAACAAAATGTAATCTGTTTACTAGGTCACACATGCATCTAACTCTCATCACGGCAGAGTGCCACTGATTCTATAATTTAAAAATTGAACTCTGCATCAATGTAAACCTATTTACTTAATTGTTCTTTTAAAACATTAACCTGAGGCAATGGTGACTCAAAGCTTGGCAGATCATGCAATAAAAAGATCAAATGAAAAAGGTTTTTTTCCTAATTGTTAATCTTATTTAAATCTTAGCTGATCAAACCACTGGATGACAAAGTTTTGTATAAAACCAAGTATGCTAGCTTCCAGATCCTGTTACATGCAATAGGTAAAACTATCAATTGCTTAGCCAATTTTGCAGCATTACAGGCAGGGAGGAAAAGACTTTCAGTTGATCTTGTCTGCAGACAAAATTTAATCTCTTGGAAGTGGGGTCCTTTTATTCCTCATGGGAATTATTACAAAACTCTCCTATTCACACCATTTTGCTAATTTTGTCTACATCAGATACTGAAAAAAAAGCAATTATTTTTCTTAGATTGATAAATACATCAATTCCCAATGAAACTCCCATTTCAAAAACAAGATCTTCACAACATAGAGACCACAACTATGCACAGGTGTCATATGTGAATCCCACTTCACAGTGGTTTTTCTTCAGTTTAACTAAAAACTATACTAGGAACGTCCCATGTTAGTGCAAGTGGGCACAATTATTGCTTGGAAACTTTCCTTTTTAAGAAAAGAGTGGCTATGAATTATATTTCAGTAAATACACATTTGCTTAAATTAATGGAAGAGATGCATCAAGATTATCTGATTATGCATTTGTCTACAGCACAGATACCTTCTGCACATACTTATTTTCACGGGAAAAGAAACAGTAAATTTTCTGGAGGACTGAAAAAGCACATCACTGAACCCAACTGCACTGAAACAAGCAGTTATTCTGAAAGAAAAAATGAACAAACAACATTTCTTTTTATAATCCAGTAGGTTTTAAGTGTTCCAGTTTAACAGTACAATTAAACAAGATTTTTACAGTTCCCATTGCCCTCTAGACCTGGGTGCATAATCTTACATCCCTTACTTTATTTAACGTAGAATGAGGAATACTGAACCATGATAAAGGCAAAAAAATTACACGCAATAGATTTACTTTAATACTGGGTGAATCAGGTTTCTTTTCGTATGTGCCTGTTCACTCAAGTGTTAAGTATTTTCTGAATTATAGAACACACAACCTAGCTTCAGCCCTTCTGGAAAGACAGGTACTAAATAATTTATAGGTTGGATCGTCCACCAAGCCACTTACACAAAGTAATCTGCTATCTTGAAGCTTTCAGCAGACTTTCAAATGAGCTCAAGGAATTACTTTAGATAAAACTCAGAAACACTGGGGAGCTGCAGAAGTATACTGAAAGAAGCTCTACCCTACAGTTCATATTCTTTGAACAGGACAACTAAATCAGATATTAGTCAGCATTACACGTGTGGGTACAAGTCCATGCTATAGCGGACTTGCATGTAAAGAAAATCAAAGCGTAACACAAAATTGTGTGGATTGTTTAGAAGCGTTTTCTAAGGAAAAATAGAGCCAAGCTGTCATCCTGAGCTTGAGGGTGTGGATCCTCCTAAGAAGCGTGCAGCTGCCAGAGAATGAAGACAACAAGCTCTTGTGTGGTGGGGTGGAGATGGGGCTCACTCAGTGCCTGAGGGAGCCTGAGGCAGGACGGAGCACGGGCAGCATCCCTGGGAAATTCAGCAAAAGCCAGTGCAGAGCACGGCAGCCGGAGCACAATAAGCCCCTGCAGTGATACAGGGAGCATGTGTGTGTCTGTGTGTCTATATATATATACATATATATGCATTTATATAAAAATTATGAGGCTGTAAGAGGTGGTCATGCTGCTGTGGCAAGAGAATTATAGAAAATATGAGTCTCAGGTAGTAAATCAATACTCTTTAAACAGAGAGAATGAGGTAATGTATTCTTCCATCACCTGGCTCAGACTCAAAGTTGATGTGTTCCCAATTCAGAAAGCAAATGCAGACACAAAAATGAGTAGTGATAATAAGGACAATTAAGTGTAAGTAACAAAAGTGCATGTGGCCAGAAAAAAGGCCTCCTTTAAAAATTCCAGAACTGTAGAGCAGCCTTGTGAATTGAATGTGCCTTTTTGTTTGCTTTTGCAACCTATTTCATTGACAAACCCAGTACAATCTTGTTATTTCCCTATTCTTTGAAACTCAGGCAACCATGAGGAAAACTTTTTTCAGTTCATGTCTCACCAGAAAAAGTTTCAATTTATCCACTCACTTGATCATAAACATAACTGCTCCATTGTTATACCTGTAAATTCCTATGCTCACTAAAGAAACTAAAAAAAACCCACACAAGTAGGGAAAACCCCTCACATATAAAGTCCTGTCTCAAACAGAAGACATGACTCTTGAGGCCCACACATGGAAGGCTACACACCACACCAGCTTTCAATTTAAGAACTGAACATTTGAAACTCTGTTTATGGCTGATCCCCCCTTGAAAGAGGTGCAAATAGAATTCAAAAGAGAAACACAGCTAAATGTTTCATTAGATGAAACTTCCTAGTAGAACATCTTGTTCTAGAACAACCAAATCAGAAAAACAAAGCAGTACAGAAGAACATACATAAACCTAGAAGAAGGAAGCGAAGAAGAAATTGTAGAGGAAAGTATGAAACTCAAGTGACAAAAAAAAGCCTGAAAAGATTTCCTGCTCCTTGTGCAGAGCAATACTGCTACCAATTGCATTGTCCATCAGAAAAAGATTTAACATTGAACACAATAAAGCAGAACACTGCCTAAATCTGTGAGTACAGAAATACACTTCAGATCTACATGATGTCAATATTGTGGGACCACACCAGGCTCTGAGAAATCAGCAGAACACCTTGGTGAGACATCAAACCTGGATGTTTGTTTGATTTTTGATATGGGTTATACATTATCAAATGTAGAGAGTATTGAAAAGCTGTGTTTAAAAAAAATAAAATCAAACAGACTTTCTACACTCAAGAATAGTACAATGGTCTTTTAATCTATGTTGTTAAGAAAATAAGGCTCATTTAATTTCAAAAACCTACATATGTCAAAAGTAGTGTTACAACAACACAGTATTTGCCATTTATGCATCCCCTGAAATGATAAAAACAAAACAAATACAAATCTTTTAATTATATGGGGTTGCCTGCACTGGGTCAGAGATTTTGGCCCCTGAGCTATATTTTTCTTTTCAAAATTCCATTTCTTATCTAAGCTTACCAGTGCTCTCAAGACAAGTATCCAAAATTGTGATTTCACACAAAGACATGCATGTGGTTATATTTCTAAATTACTTACCAGTTGTAAAATTAACCTTAATAACTACTCGTGCCATACAGCACGTCCTTTAATCCATGTTACTGCTCAAACATTTTAGTTATATAAAGCTGCCTAATTATAACCCTTGGAAACCATTTGGAAAGTGTTGTTTGGTTTTTTTTTTTAGGAGAAACAAGCAAAAACTAGCTTCAAGAAAAATAAAAAAATTGGTGCTTTGGTACTGAATTCTCGGTCTGAACAAATGCTACAATGCAGATGCTCAAGCACTGATAATGTGAGTAGCATGCTGGGTCAACAGCTGGTATCTAGACTAAGACAGAAATACTGACAAGTTGGAATTTTCAGGCCTGTATGAGTGCCTAATTTGCACACAGTCCTTGGGAATCACGTAACAGGCTGCACTCAGCATTCCCCACTCTTATTTTCCTTTAATGAACAGGCAATACATGTGTCACTGCACTGGTGCTATTAACAACTCGTTGCTGTGTATCTCCATGGAAAGACACTAATTTAAAGACTTAAAGGCTACCTTTCTACACTCATGTTGCTTTCCCACAAACAGCAATGTGACCATAGGCAGTACGAGTTTGTGTGAATATGACATTGCTCAAAAGAGACAACATAAAATCCAACATGCTACACCGTATTTCTGTTTTCTCTAATGTAATCCCATGTTCTTTCCTTGCACTCTGTGGGAGAAATGCACCTCTTTAACACTTCTTAGGTATGTAATCTAATCAGTGCTGTGCTCCTTAATTATCCTTGACATATGTCTTATTAAAATTCTGTAGGATGCTACTGTCATTGCAGCCAGCAGAAACATGCAGGAATATGCAACCATCAGTTTTAAAATATGAACTCATTCCTTAGGCATCCAGATCACTAATTACTACATCAAGGATGTAACATCAGAGCAACTACCTACTGAGCAGAGAGGAGAGGCACAGAGCTTGCTATAATTCAGCAACAACATAGATAGTTAAAATAATACATACTTTAAACCCTTCAAATACATTAGCATAAATTAAAATAAAGCCCTACCAGCAGAAGTCATCTCTATAATAATTCATGTTAAAGCTCACCAACTAATGAAATTATATGTACCAAAGAAGAGGCCATAAGATTTTTAGACAACAAGTTGTCAGAGTGAATAGGCAGCTTACAGATGAATGTGATGCTACTGAAAAGCTCATCCCTGAATTGCACGTGTTAGTCTTGCATTTGACAAGTTTCCAGGAACATTTTTTTGGGAACATTGTTCATGTAAGAATTATTTTTTGTATTTTAAAGAAACAACCTATAAATTCATTAAAGCTAATTTTGACAGATGCTAGGTTATTGGGATTTTTATTTTTGTTTTGGTTTTTTTTAGCTAAGAAGGAGCACGACTTTAGTATTATGAACCAGAAGAAAATACAAATTAGTTGGAAAATCTATCTACAGTTATATCTACTTTCACAAGTAGTGAGGTTAATATGCATAGATTTCTGCAGCAAGACATTTGGTGCTGTTCACCTCATGTCCACACTGTGTGTGTTTTGAGGACAGAAGCTCTGAACTAACTCCAGTCTGGTCCTGTAAGCATTTGGATTGCATTAGGTATGCTGCTGGAACCTACCTCCTGGTTTATTTTTTATTTAAAATAAACCTACTTTTTTTTACAAGACAGCTCCATAGTATGAGTCTAAGTGCTAAGCAGAGGTAACAAGAAAACAAATTTTAAAAGTGCATTGAAATACTAATGTGGATACATTCAGAACCAAAGGCCAGAAGAAATTCAGTCCCAGGCATTTAATCAGAAAAGTTCTGCATGTAAGTCTTCTTCCTTTCTCCTCACCCACATATTCCTTTCCCATAACATATTTTAGCCTGTCAATGCAATTTTTAGCAGTTTTTTTCAGTCTGGTTTTCTGTGCAAGTGTAAGGCCAGTGTGTGCCTGTCTCCCTGCCCCTAAATAATAATATATTTCAACCAAATTACATAAAAGGGTAGGGGTCTTGGAAATACACAAAACTTTTGCTTTTTGTGAAAACAAACAAGTGAGGAAACTGCCCTGCTCACTGAGAGGGCAGTGTGACCAGGGGCACAACGGCTGGGTCGGACACCCCTCTCTGCCAGACGGGGGGATCCCAAGTTTCTTCACCCCAGGCTTTTGCAACAAGGTGGGGAAACAGGAGGATGTAAGGGAAAAGATACTCTAAAATGGAAAATAGGAATTTTCTCAGCCTCTTTTTGATATCAGAATCTGGAATCTAGAGCAAATCATCTCCTATCAACTGCAGTAATTCTATTGCTATTGTGCAGTGAAGTCTTGTTACAGAAATAATTAAAAACAGTGGTTTTGATTTTTTCTCCTGATTTGTGTAAACTCTTTTTAGTAGTCTTAACTTATCCTACCAGATAAGTAGGTTAAATAATTAAAAAAAAACAAGGTACAATGTGTTACAGAATGTTGATTTACAGATGGAAGAAAATTTTAAATCTTTGATACAACAGAGAAAAAAACATTCAAGAGTAAGACAGGAACACTAGAAACAACTGCTACACACGTAATTATGGAATAAAGCATTTAGCTTTGTTTTCTTCTTCAAATGTAACTATAAAAAAAGATAGTTTGTACCTGCTCATTGCAGGGAGGTTGGAACTGGATGATCTTTAACATCCCTTCCATACCATTCTGACACTGTGAATACAAAAACAACAGTAGAACTTTGAGGTGATTTTTTAATATTTCAATTTCATACAGGCAATAAATTAAACACATAAACATGATTATTCAAAAATTAAACACAATTTGTGTTCCAAAACATTTTCCAATTTAAGTATTCAGAACCTGTGGAAACTTTTTCAACTTTGCTTTTCCTTTCAATTAAGAAAGAAAACTAAGGTACATAAAAGCATTAGGTATCTTCTGCATGCTAGAAAATTAGCTGGTCAGCACTACTGAGCACACTTTTCATTTTCTGTGACCTACATAGAAGGAAACTTAACATTTCACTAAAAAAAGAGAGTTTGTCTAGCTGTATCCTTCTTATTCCAGCCAATAACCACAATCAACTGCTCCACTACCACAAGGTATGTAGCAGGGCAGACAGATTAGAAAACCTGGAACTAATTTTCTCTTTATTGCAAAAAGCTGTGGTTTGCCTGCAAAACCATGACATTCCTGAATGATCAACTGTTTCCAGCAGGAATCCAAAACACAGCCCCATGCTGGCTACTATGAAGAAAGTGAACTCTATCCCAGCCCAAAGCAACACAACATGCAATAACTACATACGCTTATGCTGAATTAGGTTTATATTCTCACCCATAAGTAGCTTTTTTTTTTAAACAGGGAAATGAACTTTCCTGTGTGAACCCATCGTGCACTAACACTCTCTCTCCTGCCAGAAGACTCAGGAAGCAGGTCACAGGACTTTAATAGCTTTCCTACCAAACCCCTGACGCTCAGTGACACGTGTGTGACAGGAATCACAGCCTTCACACGAACGCTGCTGTAACTACAGTGCCACCACCCCGGCTGAGCTTCTCCCCATTCTCTGAAGTTCATTCCCTAGTAAGTACCACCACCAAGTAAGTCCAGCTCATTTCCATCTCTGAGCTGGCAGTGCCCAGGGCAGTCAGATCCCTGCAGATGGCCATGGACAGATTACAGAGCACAACTCAGAAGTGAGACACTTTTGAGCCTGCTTTTCTCAACTGTATATGGTACCAGCTTCGGGTTTGAGAAGATCTAAATTATATTTGGATTTAACTTTGTTTTGCTTTTCCAGATTTTTAGCAGTGGGAATGTAGCTAAAGTTGGGAAGAGCATAAAATACATCGAGGTAAAACTGTCAATATTGTTTTCTCGCCAGTGCAACTGACTTCATTATATATTGCAAAGTAAATATATATCTGTGGGACGGATCCTTCCAGTTTGCAAACCACAAATTTTATCCAGCCTGTAGTCTTAATTTCTATTTGCACACTAGTCACAGAAACTCTGACTGAATTCCAGGCTTCATGATAAATTGGTGAGACTACTGCTTAGGAAAATACCTTAGTAAAGGATGAGGAAATTTCATGAAGGTATCACCAAGAAACACCAAACCATAAGACACCATTCATTTTCCCAGTGCAGTGGCACTTCTGGTATGGAAATACAGAATGCTAAAATGATTAACAGTAGGGAAACTCAAAATGCTACAGCAATTGCCATTTTTAGCATGGTCAATGTCCTCAGATTCCTGTAAACTTCAAAGGAACCAAGACGTCAACTGTTTTTGTATTTACAGATGTATTTTCAAAACAAAAACCAAAAAAGATATTAAGGGAGAGGAACTTGAGGGCAGACTACCCCTCACATTTTCCTTACCATCTTCCTACAGTTACTTTCTTACAAAACTCTGACCTTATTTATTTTTTTCTAGAATGACTTTTAAGAAATTTCTCAGAAAAAAATTAATATCAATGAGTAATTGTTGTTTTGGTTTTTTAAAATATTGTTTGATCAGTAGTGACAGCTGTTCTCATTTTCTTTCCCATGAGGATTTTTTGCTTATATCCCCTCCCTTTCCCTTCAGAGCTTACAGGTAATTCTTACTTTCTTCAGCGTCACCTGCTAATCTCTGTTCTGCTTTCACTCAGTCTTCTCCCTTTCATCTTCTTATTCTTGTTCTCTCTCACCTACCTTAGAAACAAACTCCTATTTAACCTCCTTAGAACATCCAAAACTTGTTCTCCTCCCCAACTTGCCTTGTTTGTGGTGAACTTTCAAATGGTACAGTTGAATAATACAGTAACAGTGGCCCTGTGGTGATGGAAATGAATTGCTGCAACAACTCATAATTAATCTAGATATCCCCAGGTTTAAATAGCTCACTTAATCTCATGAGTCTTTCGGGAGCCCAGGCAGTGCACTCAGACGTCAAATTGCAAAATCTTTGCAGCCAGGCAATCAAAACCAGGAAGCCCTGACCCAAATGAATCCTGAAAACTAGAACAGTTCTAGTTTAAGTGAACTAAATCTACATGCAGCTGTCTAAAACGCATTTCATTCATATTTTGGGTCTGGGAATATTTAAGAGTGTGTTGAAGTGTACTACTTCATTTCATGTCAGTCCTTAAAACAAGATAATTTGGGCAGCAACTGGCTTTCAAAACAGTTGCTGCCCAAAAAACTCAGAATGGTCTATGGTTGAACACACCATGTTCAGCTTCAGAGTACCACTGCTGATAAGGAGGGGAAAGGTAAAAAAGAATAAATCAACAAATACATGATGACAGTTCCCACATATAATTTAAACCAGAATATAACTAAAATAAGGACTGGATCCCTCTATAACATGGCTGAGTTCTTCTTCAAGCTGTACTGAATTTGGGAACTAAAAGACAAATAGAAGCTCAACTATGTTGGTTCTCCAGTGAAGTCCCTTTGTTTAGGATTTTGAACTTTAGGCAAACATTTAGTTACTATGAACTATTACAATCACTGTACAGACTTAAAAAAATAAAAATCTGTATTACCACAAGTTGCTCATCACATTTGTAAGACATGCTGCTAAAATATAAGTCTTTGGGTTTATGAGATCAGTTGGCTTCTTCTTGGAGCATTCACGAAGATCAACTGCTAAACAGCCCATCCTCCATCTGTAAGATTATTTTTCATGAATGTATTAACCACCTGATGCAGAAATACATCTACCTGTATCATCAGTTAACAGAAACAAATGAAAAGTTGCCAGAGGATGTACTATAGTACAAAACCACAGTAATACTTGGACATTTATTACATTACTGTTTAACTGATACGAATATAAAACACTCTCTCAAGACAGAAATGGCTTTGAGAAATCACAAGAATTAAGAGCCTTTAAAAAAATTTTATGAAGCACTGTATTTCATTCTACATAGAATATTATATAAACAACTAGAAGGGGAAAATATTCTTAAAAAAACCAAAGCAGAACAAATCAGATAAAGTAACCAGTGTTTACACATTCAAAGATTTTAGGCTTTTAAGAAAAAAATATTTATTCTTCTGAAAATATCAACTTTTACTTTTATTCTAGATTTATAAATCAAACATTTATAGGAAAGAGCTATTTAATAGTAGTATACTAATCGTCCCAGAAAAAAATATAAAAAAAACCTGTGCAGTATTCCCTGGGATTATAATTTTGGATCCTTAGTGTGCACCCTCTGTAATCGTAGTTCAGAGTAAAATACCAACATCAAATCTGCAGAGGTGATGAACAGTTACTTTGCTGACTCACTCCAGATGCATACACAAGCTCCAACGAAGGGAGTGCCCACGACTGAAGACAGATGTGCTGGAAGTGAGGGGACAGGACCAAAAAGCCTGTCAGAGGCACCTTGTTGATTAACCTGCTGCTGCATCACTGCGTGCTGTCAATCACAGACTGCAATGACCGCTCCGTCTGGGTTGGGACTGAGTTCCGAAACCTTCCAGCAGATGTCCTCGCACGGCAGGCGTGGCAGGGGGCTTCAAGATGTCACCGTTTAAAACACACAGGCCGGGAGGAAAAGACACTTAAAATAAGGGTGATACAAATGTATAGATGAATTCAAACTATATAGAGTATTCTCAAAGGCCAAACTTAAAAACATCGGCAGCACATTTAGAATATAAGACTGTCATATTAAAAACTAAAAGAAGGTCACCTGAACAAGTACACGTTTGAAGTAGCACGTCTGTTTCCACCAACGTTTGGCAGTTCTTACACCTCACTTGTAAACAAAACAGAAGGTTCAAGAAATTATGGTGAAAAGCATGACAAGGCAAACAGCATCAGGACTCTAATCCTGTCCCACTCCCTTCCCTTTCATGTTAAAAGTGACACTAATTTAATTGTGCATGGAACCTTCTTCACTACTCCCTAGTGGCAATGACATACAAATGTCACGAAGTTGGTATTCTTGGAAACAAAAAACCCCTCAGTTATTTCAGAGAGACTTAAAAAGAACAATTTCCTTAAAATAGTCATCCTCATCATGACTTGTACAAATGGAAAGTTTTGGTATTACATAAAAAATTTTTCACTTGCCCTTCTATGTAGTGAGTAATGCATCCAGTTAACTACTCACAGACACCTATGAGATAATGATTCATCAAGTACTCTATAAACTCAAAGCTGGGATTTTATACCCAGATCTATGAGACCAGTATCTCTAGCCCTCAATCCATTACCTGCTTTAATGCAGATGTTCATGGTTTCACACACGAGAAGCCACATCAGGGAAAGATGGAATTAGGAAGACGAGCATCACTGACTTTTCTTCAAGAGCAGACACAGAAGTGCTGAAGCTCACAGCTTGTTGGGAGACCAGCCAACTGGGACATGTCAGTCACTGCACTTTGGCTGGTGGAAAGAACTCGAGACTGTCCCAGCTTCTGGAATATGCTGGGAGGGTGGTTACAATAGCTGGGACAGACTTGTCTGCCAGAGCTTCTTCGGTGGCTCAAATAACTGGGACAGGTTTGTCTGCCAGAGGTTCTTTGGTGTGCCCATTATGGCACTTACAGACAGAAAGCATTACTATGTTCTACACACTGCGTTAGGTCCAAGCTAACATCATCAATTATAGAAACAGACTGCTTATGAAATCCTACAGGAGTAGGTTTTGTCAGTATCTTGTCTGACTCTTTAATAACATGGGTCACTGATTTTCTGCAGACTGATTGTTCTCAACAAAAGTTAAAAGAAAAAAAAGACTTTTAGCTTGGTGTTTGTGAATGAACATGGTCAACAATAAAGAACTGTTACATTTCTTAACTGGTGAATGCTTTCATAAGCAGAAGCAACAGATAAAGCACATTCTGTACTTAGTTTGTTCTAGAAAAAGAAAAATCCAGGTTCCACACTCTGCAAAGCAGGTAAATATGGTACTAACCCTATGACAGTTTCTCAGATTAACTAAGGTTCTCTTCAGCTGTCACAAAAATATACTTAAAAAATTCTCTTCAGCCTTTTCATTTTACTTTACTTAAACAAATAAACAAAAAGCACAGAAGAATTCTATGAAATTAAGATTTCCATTTAAAATATCAAAGGACAAACACAAATGAAGGACGATGGCTGGGGAACAGCTACAGACTATTAGTCATTTAGGATTACTTCACTAAGCTCTTTGTCTTGATTCTTAAGCCCCTCACCCTTTAGCCACAGGATAAGGAACAATGACTTACAGTGCAAGCAGAGGCTAATTCTACTGTTTCCAAATAAAGACCTTCTATGGGAATAAATACACATCTCAAACAAAACCATAACAAATAGTGAAGCAATCCTAATCATTGCCACCTATTCCTCCATAGCTTTAGTGTCGTCATGTACACATATTCAAGTCTTTACGAACTATGTCAGCAAGTCATGATTTCCCCCTCTTTCCCCATGAAACCTGTGCAAGGATAACTGTACACATGTCCACGAAATAGAGGATGTCATTTTATTAGAGGTCCACAGGTAATTGTATCACATTAGGGAGTGGAAGAATCTTGTGGTATGGCACAACACAATACCTCACTTAAACACTTAAACAGAGGGTTAAATGATATGCAACATGATCAAATCATTAATTTGTCATCTTCTAGGCACCACTGATTAATTTAAAATAAAATTTAATAAATTGAAAAAATATAGTCCATTAATTTGTTTGTTGTACTGTCTTTAAATGAAACAGCACTTTGAAAGTCACAAATAAAAAAGCAGCACTTTCTCTTAATACCAACACCACTGTAACACATACTGTAGCGTGGCATGCAAATCCACATCTGCAGTCTTTTTTTTTGTTTTGTTTTGTATTAACAAATGGAATGGTAATTTTCTATCTCAAATATTGGTAGCATAACAAGTAAGTGCAGATCATTCTGGCCACAGGTGTGGTAAGCCGTAACAAGTGTGTATTACAAGAGCATAGAACACAGAGCATGACACTTACATCCAAGAATCTCTCTCTTTTGTACTGTACATGGTGTTTGTTACAGGCTGACTTCCAGCTTGCTGTACCCAAGCTTCAGGAAACAAGATTATTGACCTTTTCTGATTTTATTTAATAATAAAATGCAGTCACTGTCAAAGCACAACCATTCACAACCTGGTCAAAAAAATGCCATAGCTCCATTGAAAAAAATAACTTGTCTTTTTAGTAGACTCCATTATGCGATAAAGTTTCCATTACAGGCATGTTATGAAGCCTTACAGTGGTACTGCAGTGCCATTCCTGTTAAGTACAGATTTGAATAGACACCAGGAAATGGTGTGATGTTCAAAAAAGCTGTTCAAACCGAGCTAAGCTTCACGAGACCACGCACTGAGTCTTCATGCAATGAGTCCTGGCTGGCTAGACTCAGGACGTGCATTGTATGGCTGTGTGTAATAGGACTTCCACTTGGCAGCATCCCAGGGGGTGAAGGAGCTTCTTCAGGAGTGAGAAACTGATGGCCTTCGTGCTCCTCTTTTAATGGTATGATGTCTGTCAAACCTGAATCTGACGTGAGATTTGGCATAGAAGATGGCGGTGTTGGTTGCCCTAGAGTTAGAGTTGCACATGGCCCACTGAGAGAAGTCTTTCCTGGTAAAGGGAGCTCTTCACTAGTTATGCTTGGCTCACTCTGTAGGAGGGGGGTGGCAGCAGCCTGCAAAACGAATTTAGTGCTCTGAATGCACTGATCTTGGTCACACTGTAGAATGGAAGGGTGTCAAAATCATATAAGGCAAACAAAACAGAGAAAAAAAAAAGGGAGAATATGGACAAAAAGGTATGGAGAAGAATGGGATGTGAAGAGAAAAAAAGAAAGCCATTAGTATCATTCCATGGTTAGCCACCCAAAAATCCCATTGCATGCTGCCCAGGAAAAAAAAAGAAAGGCATGCATAACTGAGCCAATGCTCTAGATTATTTTCAAAGTAAATTATGATAAATATTTACAGGGTGCTTGTAAGGGGTTTGGTAGCCTTTAAAATAGAATCTAACCATCTTTAAGTTCAAAAACCCTAGGTGTCTTCTTTTAAATGGTCTTCACATGTAAGAATTAACCTATCGCAGAAGTTTTCCAGAACAAGAATTCCTTTGACACAGATGATCTTACAAAGATTCAGGTGGTAATAAAGTCTCTGAGTAAAACTTTTTCCCCCTCACAGTTTGATACACTAGATATTCATTCTAGAGAATATCCTGCACTATACTCCAGAGGATGTGTAGAAATCAGGCAGCACTGCGGATGCATTGAGATCAACCTTAATTATTTTTAAGCTGTTTCTTGATTAATCTTGACAATGTGAAGAACCGAGGTACAAAACACAAGTTTTCTGGCAAGCACTGTCTCAATAACAAGCCAAATTCAGCATTATATAAACCCAATTAAGCTCAGTGAGTGTTACCAGAAATGGGTGTTTTGGCTCTACACCATTCCTAAGACCTGTTTATACAAATTTAGCACTCATTCCTTGAGACAACAAGACAGGTAAGTGTTTCAATAATGTCCAGCTAGCTAAGTGGCTGGTGTACCTACTGCCAAATTAAGTTTCTTTAACACAAATTGGCATGATTTTTGAGACCTTAAAAGGAAGGAATATTTAATTCATAGTCTGATCAGTTATAACATTGCAGTTTTTCAAAATCTTGTTAGATTCATTTGCCACAGTACTGTTCTGCTGGGTAAGAAAAACACTGCGATCAATAAATACAGCTACAAATGCAATGAAGAACATTTGGAGGCAAGCAACAAAATAAAAGATACATCTAGAGGTAAGATAACCCTACTCACTGTCATTATTTCAAGTATTCTGTTAAAGCAATATGTTCTGCTTTATGACTGACTTCTTAGATTTATATCAAATTACTACACATTACACATCCATAATCTGTTCAGATATTCCTGACCATAACCATTGGTACTAACATTATAGCAATTCCCAAAAATGCCCATTTGAGTTTAATAAGCCACTGTGACACACTCTCTGAAAACTCATGGGAAGACTTTTGCTTCCTTTACTGTATGATGAAAACCATAACCAATGATATCTTCAAGTTCTCCAATTTCACCACTGAATAGTCTAATGATGGATGCACACATCTTACATTCAGAAATTGTGCAAGCAGACTACTTGGTCATAACACATAGGTAGTATTTAAAACATATCTAAGTGGTTTAGGGCTCCCAGACCAATTATTTTTGAGCAGGCAGAAGTTCAATCCTTACTCAGTTATGTATTTCCAAGACTTCTGCTTTCAGAAAGACAAATAGACTGACTTCCTGTTACATAAATTTAGTTCATATAAATTGCAAGCAATTTTCCCTCCACAAAATGATGAACAGCCCCAGCCAAACAATTGAAGTGGTTCCCTATCATTTCAGAGGGATTACTCACAGGCTTAAAGCCATAACCTTGCCTAAGTACCTTACTAAGAAGAAAACTGTCAGCATCTTTTAAAGTCAAGCTTTCAATTAGTAATTCAGTGTGAATAACTCATTCTCAATTAATATCCTGTTATTCACGCCTGCTTATTTCAATTAAAACTTCAACAAACCTTACTGTGCAGATCTTAACAACATGTTAACTGAATTTTCAAACTTCACAAAGAAGTTTTTCAACAAAACCTATTTTCTCTCTAGTAGCCAAAAAACAAGTTAAATAACAAAGAAATGCCTATAACCACTGGGGTACACTGAAAACAAATAATATTAGCAGCTGACATTGCTTTAGTGAACCTTCAGCTCTGATCTTCAAAAGGAAATCATTAATGTGTTCCAGGCAATACAAGTACACAGCTTTATATTAGCTGAATGCAATTTACTTGAACTGATTGTATAGTCTGAATTAATTCTCTTCTTACAGAACTCTACTGCATTTCAATTAAATCAATATAGAAAAGACAAAGTAGCACCATAAAGTAGTGTTATAAACTTCTTTAGGTGCTGTATATCTCTTCTTCATTTTCCCTGCACTTGTCACTTCTCTGCTTTCATTTAGATAAATTTAATACTTTGGGTTTTTTTGTCTGTTTAACAGTGATCAGCACAAAATCTTTAGGAAAATAGAGGCTGTAAACAGCTTTTAAAGTGAACTAGAGCAGGGTCTAAGCTACAAAATGTGTTCAATGAGGCTCTCAAAAACATCTGATAAAAACAACCTGTAATATACAGGTAGATTATTCTTCAGTCTAAGTGGCCAACACAAAACAAAGTAAAAAAGTCAGATTTGTTTATAGGCCTGGCATGGTGCCTTTTCCTCGATTCCATTATTTCACTCTTGACTGAATGAAATTTAGGACCGAAGTCTTAACTGCTATTAATCACATGAATTATCCAACACCAGAATTTAACATGAAATAAAAAAGCCTATGGCTGCGACATAAAGGAAGCCAAGCATTGAAATCTAAGTAACTAAAAATCTGCTATAGAAAATTATTCCATCAGTACCTTCATACTTCAGATCTGCTGACTTTATTTTCCACTTAAAATTTCCACTGTTTCAGAGAAACAGCAGATTCTGAAGGTAAGACAAGTTTAGTAAGTTCTACAAGTACAGAAGTTGAACTAAACATATGCACAGAAATTTTTAGATATCTACTTATGTTCACATAAAAAGGCACAAATTAAACCAAATTAGACAAAACCTAGAATTCTGTGTTTATTTCACAAATAACAAATACAAACAACTAAGGAAAAATATTTTTTCCTGAAGAAAATCTGTTTTTTCTAAGTTACACAGACAATACATGATAACGTTGTTGTACATGGCAATATATTTTTCCCATTTCTAAATGTGATTATTTCTAAATAATCAGAGATTATTTACTTTAAATATTAAACTAACTTTGTTTAGAATTTCCCAAGTGCTAGTAACATTAAAGAATTGTTACAGTTCTTAGAAGATGGAGAAAAGCAGGTTGAATAATCTCAGCATTTCTGAATAAAGTACAAACAACAAGAAGTTCTGAAGAGGCTGACAGTGCTATGAAGTATCACAGGAAAGATGGTGAAATACCACACTCTGGATACAACAGATGGGTAGAGAGTGGAAGGATGGAGCTGTGTAACTGTTCCCAACAGCTGTAGGACTTCATGATCAAAATTAACCTACTGTGGATACTGTGCAACAACTGAGCCACAAACCCCACCAACTCAATGGCTCCACTATCAAGCAGTACAGTGCGTGAGGAGCAGATCTATGAAGGGAAACATTTCTGAAGCCAGAGCTGAAACTACACTTGGCCCTAAGATTTTACTTCAGACTGGATACTGTTTGTTCTTATGGACTGAAAGTCTGTCAAAGCTTAGAGCACCTTGGGTGCATTCCAGGACCACATCTTCCAAAATAAATCTAGTTCATGTGCTCTGACACTGCTCTGGGATGTCAATAAAAATACATTAAATATGCACTATCAAAAGAATTGCTCCTAAAACGTATCTCAACCCAAAGCAAAATGCTGGAATTGATTTACGTGCAAAAGCCCTTAACCCATTTTAACTGTCAAGTAAAATGTATTAATGAAAAACCTCTATAAACCTTGACTGTAGTAATGTTGACTTAGTAAGGGCCCCAAGTTATGTTTAGGGCATTTGAGAGGTACATCAGTAAATATACGAGGAAACACACTCTCAAAACTCCCAGCAAAATGGCTCCAGTCCTTGCCAACCCTGTTACTGTCCTGATAGAAATACTTACTCATAATAATGAAAATATAAAAAGCAAAGGAAAAAAGTACACTAGGATGGTCAATGTTCCCTGGGTCAGCTAGATCTGTTTCCAGATCAGTGACAGAAATACTTATGTGGACATGTGGGAGAGGACTTTCCTGCACATATCACTGGTATCAAATGTGCATGCACTACAGTTCCTACAGTTTTCAGTAGTACTTACATGTAAGAAAACACTCTAAAGAATTTGCACCCAGGAAAGGAAATGAAGAACTAGAAATAAGGGAATTTGGCACACAAGAAACTACCTAAACACTGAAGAAGAGATGCCTAGGAATGCAGGAATACAAGCAAATTTCTTAAGAACATGGAAATAAACCTTTCCTGACACAGAGTCAGATGGAAGCGAAGTCTATCACTTTATAAGGCATTAGAGAATTCATAGGGTTTCATAGAAAATATAAACCAATTCCTCTAAAAAAAATTCATGAAGTGAGATAAGAGTCTCAATTTCCTCTTAATGGATTATTAAAAGAATAAAATGCCCTGCATCAAACCCCAAGAATCAACTCCAGCTTTTAAGATAAAATTAAGTGCTACAGTAGTGCAGACCCAAGTAGTGGTAGCCAATGGGTTCTTGGTGAAATAAGAACTTTTTTCAGAACAGAAAGAAAATAAACTTTAAAATGAAAAGAGAAAGAATAAATCACAGAGAAAACTTATTTCATAATGGGTGATATAGTGTGCTTCATAAAAAAAATTCTTAAGAATAAGAGATACTTGGACAATCAAACTAATGACAAACTCGTAAAAATAATCACCAATAAAATGCGGATAAGGCGGATAAGGTTATTAAGAAGTTGGCTAATAAATTTACCAGATCAATTTCAAATGATATTGGAAAAAAAATTAGAAACACTGGGAATGCACCACGAAAATAATAATTGTATGTGCTTCCAGCCTTCATAAAAGTAAATACAGGATCAACTTCTGGTAAAATAAGGTAAATACTATGGAGAGAAAATGAGAAAAACTTTTCTATAAAGATCTAGAAAAAAACCAAAACCACAGTATAGGTCTGTCAAGCACTGATTACAGGAACAACTCTGGCTTTCTCAGATAGTGACAAACTGGGTCACTACCATGAGTAGGGTAGATACTATATGAAATATTCAAAATCTCAGGGGCAGAATTACAACAAAAGCTGTTAACTACAAAAAAAGAGTGCCCCACAATTGGTATGCTGAATAAGAGATAATGTATTGCACTGAAAACAAGCATCTGGCAACTTTACACTTACCCGGATATTTACTTTGAACTTCATTGCAAAAATGATGTTATGCTAAAAGATTTATTAAACTAAATGAAAATAATATAATACTAAGGAACCCACAGAGATTTAGTGAGTGACAAGAGGCTCATTGGGTGAGGCACAAGAATTATATTTGGAAAGACACAAGTCACTGAGTCCTATGAGAAGTGGCTGAGGGAGCTGGGGTTGTTTAGCCTGGAGAAAAGGAGGCTCAGGGGAGACTTCATCACTCTCTACAACAACCTAAAAGCAGGCTGCAGCCAGGTGAGGGTCACTCTCTGCCCCCAGGCAACCAGCAGCAGGACAAGAGGACACAATCTCAAGCTGCACCAGGGGAGGTGTAGGTTGGACATTAGGAAGAAGTTCTTCACAGAAAGAGTGACTGGGCATTGGAATGGGCTGCCCAGGGAGGTGGTGGAGTCACCATCCCTGAAGGTGTTTAAGAAAAGACTGGCTGTGGCACTGAGTGCCATGTCTTGTTGGCATGGTAGTGTTAGGTCATAGGTTGGACTCCATGATCTCAAAGGTCTTTCCCAACCTAGTTGATTCTATAATTCTGTAAAAGATTTGAGGGAAGAAAATGAAATGAAAGAGAGAAAGAATAAGAGAGGACAAGTGTGAGAGAACATGCTGATAGAAATCTTTATTTAATATCAGTTGTGAAAGAGTCATTTTAGCACACTGTGGATTAAGCAGTATAACAACTAGACATGAAGACAGTGTTGATGCAATGCATTCTGGAATAAAATCAAAGGAGTCACACCACAAAGGTGTACTGAAACACACATCAGATTTCTAGTAATTTATTTATTGTAATCAAAAGCATTAAGCTTGCTAAAAGAGTATAAATATCTCTGATGATGTATAAATGGCTAAACTTCTGCTATCTGAAAAGTATTTATGGGCTAAGGCTATGATCTACACATGCTCCTTTAAGTCAAAGAATTTCACTTTGTCTGTCCTTATCTGAAATCGTAATAATACAATCTGCAGTACCAGACACATCCCCTTCTACAGGCAAAGGAAAAAGAGTGTTAGAGAAACTGGTACACTAAGCAGGTCTTTAACAGTTTGGAACAAAACTCAAGGGAGAAATTTTAATGCTGATAGCCAGCAGACACTAGAAACCAACTGCTCTTGGACACAGACCAAGAGAAAAGAGGTCCTGAGAAATACAGCATTGCAATCTTAAAAGATATTCCTCCAAACCAAATCAGACATATTACATTTTTCAAGCTGTTTCTAAGAGGTCATTTTCAGGAGTGAAATTTGCACATTTCTTAGTGATTCTGATAACTGTTAAAGAACCCAAGGCTTTCCCAGCTCACGTGGTGTGTTGTTCTAGGATACAAGAAGAAATCCTTGAAAAATCTGTGTAATTACACGTATTACACTCTAAAATCATAACAGCTACCTGGTTGACTTCAAGTAATACCATAACAAATTTCTCCATTTCTAGAGACATACTTAATTTTCTACCAAACTGGCAAATATTTTCTCATTAATATCTAGAATAATGATAGTGTCTTCTTACAATGCAAGTAGAATTCTTATAATTATAAGGTAATTTAATGCCATGGACATATTGTGGGTTTCTGATCCTCAAAAATAAGAAACCCTGACAGAGTCAGAAAGTTTGGGTAATCCCTGAAAGACCTCAGCCCATTTCTAAGGTTTTCTTTTTCTTTTTTTTTTTTCACTCCCTTTTCTCTCTTCAAAGTTATAGTATTTTGAGTAAAATTTGCATAGAGCATTACCTTGTTCTGCTCAACCACACCTCACAGAAGATTCAGACTTAATACTGTGTCTCTAATACATGTTCTTATTAAGGAGACTAACAAATCTATTTAATCCTCAAAATATTAAGTAAAACCGGCTTAGGAATTACAGCAAAATTTTTATACCAGTTTATCAGTGACACTAAAACTAATCTATCTGGGAAGAGTGAATCTTTTCGTCTTTTGTTCAAAAGAAAGGCTGAATTATGTCAAAAGGCCTTGTGGCTTCCTCTTTTTTGGCCGAGGGAGGGTATCCATAACTCATGACTTCTTTGACAAAGTCTTAGAACCCACATACTATGAAGATATGTGGACAACAACTCAGAAACAGGCACATATGCAAGATGGTTGCCTTCGGAAAAAGATCTGTTTCCAGTTATTCTCTTCTTCTTGGCACTGGAACTCCTATCTTCCAATATGATGGCCAATGTTACCAGCAAAAAAAACCAAAGTAAAAACTATTGGCACAGTTTCAAAGATGATTAAAAGCTTTTGTTGTAATAATCCAGTTGCCATTTTTTGTTCATTTTAAGATCAGTGTCCTCCTGCTCTTTCTTCAAAATACTTCTCCCCTAGAAACTTCTCTGTTCCTCTTTGCTTTTTAAAATAGATTAGTCTATGCAAAACCACAGTGCACAAGCAAAGAAGGAAATAGAGTATGAAGAAAGTGCCACACAAAATAGCAATTAGCTGGAAAATGATGAACCAGCGTAAGTCCATGATACTTGAATATTCCAGTTCAAAACACAGCAGGTGTCAACAATAAAAGTCAAGATGCCAGCAAATTCAATAAATCAACAGTGTAGAAAAGCCTTTTTTTTTTGTTTTTAGAATCCATGAGGAATAACTATTACACTGTGTGAAACACACATTAAGAGCCTTGGACTGTGTTTTTTTCTTTACTCTTATTAAACAACTCATTCCACCCAGTGTGTCAGCTGTATCCAGTTAGTTATTACTTGATTAGTTCACATGAAAGTGGAGAAGAAAAACATTCACAGGAATCTTGATGAACAACACTATGGGATGATTCCTACCATGTTGCTCTGAGATTGTGTGGCCCCATACATGGTTATGCCATTTGATGGTCCTGCTAATTGTGGGGTATCTGGTTGTATAAATCCTCTTCTGTCAATTAAGCTGTGGAATAATCACAATTAAGGAAAAGTGTTAGAGATATTGCTGATCAGTAATTATCCCATCTCAATGAAAAGAAAGAAAAACTTTCTACCATACAACAGACCTTAATACTTCACCAATACCTTCTCATGTCCCCATTTAGCCAACTGAAGTATAAGACTACATTTTCTACTCATCAGTAAGGTACTTGTTCCTTTTGACATTACCTGTCATACATTCATATGTACTGCTACTTTTTTTGATTTTTATCACAGACAATAGATTTATAAGCTTACCAGTAGATACCACAAAACCAAAGAATTTTAAACCACAGGTGAAAAAACAAATTACAAAACTCACTTGGACACTTTGATTCAGTATCTCTTTTGAAGGTTGCTTTTTTACCAATTTCTACATCTAAAATAAAACTACTTATTCACAAAATTTAGCAAGAAAGAAGGAAAGAGAAACTTTTCTTCAGACAGACAACTTAACGTGCCAGGTGTTTCATGACAGCTACTTAACAGTGCTTAAACTGCTTCACTGTGCTTACTGAAGTGATGCACTCAAAATTTCTTATTTCTAAGAAAATGCTTTGTGGAGAAATTACTAAAAGTAAGTAAAAATCTACATAATATTATTTAAAAAAATAAACAGAATGGAATAATCGGACCTAGTTAAAGAGTAAAGATGCTTTAAAAAGTTAAATGATTAATTGTATCAGACAACTGGTTAAAACTATTCTGACAGCCATGGATCAAATTCAGATTTGAAACTAACTGTTGAGGACATGTAAAAAACATTCTAAATTTGCTAGTATATGTTTAAAAATGAGAAACAATCTTTAAAAGAATTGAGAAAAGTTTTTTCAGATCCTCTCTTCATCTGCAATCCACTCTCAAAGCCACTTGAGCATTTTGAATTTTACGCTGAAATTGCTATTAAACCACTTTCCCACAATTTAAGGAAAAAAATTGGTATTTAGTGACTTGGGACACAGCTGGGATTAAAAGTAAAAGAAGCAAAGTTATAATTTACATGCTACCACCAGTAAATTTTTCCTTTTGGTCACAAAATATCTCCCTGCAATATCTCTATATATATGTCAATGTTTAAATAAGTAATGTTGTTACATGGAACCTAGGAAAAAAAGTACAAACTCTGCTAAAACACAGGAGCCAATGACAGTCTGGTCCAATTGTGTGCTGCTACTTGTATCAGCCTAGTAAGCTATTTCAAATACTGAGTAACACGATGTATTTTTAATAAAGATTTCCATTTGGAGTCAAAAAAATTTGAAGCGTGACATTGAACTTTTATGTCACCTACTTTTATGGAAAGCAAAATGGCAGAATTAAAAGGTTGGCTTCAGGTAACTGCCATATATGCAGGAAGCAGAGACAGGGCTACTCATATTCACCAGTGTTAACCCTGTATGTAGAAATCTTTATTCTGTTGTTTCCTCTTCAGGAAAAGACATCAGTCTGCCCTGTTAAACTCTGACTGCTCCTAGAAGAAGCACCTCTGATATTCCTCACAGCAAAGCCAGAAATCCCACTTCCAACAAAACACCTGAGTCACTGGACTATAAAGTAATTTACTTTCTTTCTTCTAGATAGTTCAGATTCATAACTATGTAATTCCAGGCAAAGCAAAACATTTCAACCAATGAGTAGGCCACAAAATTACCTACAAGTTGTCTGCCCCTCTCTACAGTGAAACTGTGTCTCTACTGTATATGTAGTACATGAGCTGTCTGATCACTGAGCACTGGCCTGACAAAAGAATGAAGTCTTTCAAGTTGCCAGTTTTGTTTCTCTAGTCTCAGCTCTGTACAACATTTTCTTCAAGATGAAAAAATATCTCCAACCTTAAATATACAAATACTTTAGATTTCAAAAGTGAAAATGTATTTAGCAAAACTTAATCCACTATGCATTCTTTGGAATTGCTTTGGTGTAAGACCACCAAAATCGATTTAATGTATATATGTTAACAGTTTTAAATTAAAAAAAAAATTGCTGTCCATTTAAATAAAACGCTTCAGAGTGAAAGACAAAAATAAACATTCATCAAGGCAGTTGTAGATATAAGGTTCCAAAACTCTCCTGAACTCGTGTCACATTTGTTAGATATGTAAGAGTTTAATAAATTACAGGCTCCCTTTCATGCAACACCTAACTAGTACTGTTACTGTTTACTGCTGTAAGCTATTAACTGCAGTGGAAAAATTTAAAAAACAAATAAACAAGTTTATTTTCATTTCTGATGTAAGTTAAATATATTTTACAACATTTGACCACTAACTTAGTTTAACCACAATTTACCAACTTATCTTTTTACTACTGAAGAAAAACTTAATTAAAGCTTCTAAAGGACACTAATCCAAAACTTATGTTGACTAAACTCAGAGAATGAAAAAGAATCATTTTTTTCATCAATAATTACATGGCTTCATTTATGCTAACAATACTTCTGATACTCTTACCTTGGAGAGAGGGGCCCACAGAGTGCAGCACAGCAATTAGTAAAGATGTTGCCATAACTGTAAGGATTATAGTTTTCTTTACCTCTTTTATTTGACCATGATCCTTTAATCTGAAGAGATATGAACAATATGCATCACATATAATACAATACAGAAAATGGCTGAGACAAATTAAGGGTTGCAACTTGCTACTTTGTAGAAGCAGACCACAGAAAACATTTCCAAACAACTTAAGAGTTTCGGGCTGTTAGAAAAGCTGGATCCTACAGGAAAAGCACAGGCTTTACCTCCACAGATTTAGACAAGCCACAACCCCAAGGGATCAATATACTCAAAGTAGGAGTTTCAGCATCCAAACATAATGCTGTAAGTTCAATTTTACGAATATTATGTCATGTTTTACAGAAGAGACTCAATTGCAATATACTATTAAAGCCAGCAATAGAGCACTTCTTTTCCATACTCTTGGGTAAGTTTTTAAGCTGTGCAATATCACACAACATTATCTTCCCTAAAGTTCACAAATGGCTCCAAAATATGATAAAGCAAATGCAGCCATTACTATCTTCTACTGGACATTGCTTTTTCCCTTAGCTAGTTTGCTTTTCTGTTTATGAAATACTTCAGAACCTGAGTAAAATATCTTGCTGTATTCAATTGGGAATGTATGTTTTAAATCAAATTACTGAACGGTTTACTTGATATTTAGAGATGTTCTGCTGCTGAGTTCCCTGCTATCTATCTTTCAACAATCCAAATGAGGTATTTATTTGAGGGAAGTCAGGATAGTGGAAGAAAATTAAGTCCATGTAGAGAGACAATCTTGGCAAAAACCTAATAACTGAGGAATAACAGAGTATCTCATTTGTCTTCTTAAAAAGCTACATTTCATCCAAGTCAGACTACTTGCTCTGATGCTTGATGCCGAGGCACAATTCATTTTGAGTCTGCTTGGGAAGTGTTTTTCTGGTTGATTGGTACTTATTATAAAATTTATAATTTTAACTGTGACTTAAACAATAACAAACTGTGCTTGACAGTACTAAAGATGCAACTTTTATATCTGCCAGATACCTATGAAAAAGATACAACAGGAAATTACAATAAAGTAACTCAAGCTAGCAGTACTTTGCTAGATCACTTACTAGATTTCCAAAACCTTTCTATGCCATTAGCTCCCTAGCTAATTTTATATTCTCCTTTCATTCATTTCTTATTTCTCCCTTTAGTTAGGGAAGGACACATGAAGACTCAACACACAGTTAAGCATAATTTCACATCAAAACAATGGAATCCTGTGTGTGAAATAGACAACTGTTGAAATGAGAGAGCTGACCTTTAAATTAATGACATACTCCTTGCCAGAGGTTTTGAACCTCAGAATGGCAAAAGTGTCAGAGATAACATAAAAGATGAAATTTTTGTTTAGAGAATTCAACACACTTTTCAATTTTTACAGCAAGCAATTTTTGAGTCCAAGAATATTTACCACAACCAGTAAAAAAAAGATACTGAAAAGTATTTATTAATTTCCTACTGTATAAAATATACTTGTTTGCCTCCTCTCTTCTGTATTTTCCTGTTTCAAGACAGAGATCCTGTGTGTCTAAACCATAATGGACATACTACGTATGTAACAAGAACATCTTCAAGCCGCAACAAATATAGTCAAAAATATTTCACCTGATCTTTTGAACCAAGTACGACCATATTACTTTTCTTCTTTCTTACTGAGGTATTCACAAAACGATGCAGACAGGTCTGACTTGAAAAAAACCTCCTCTTTCATATTTAGAAATACATATGTAGAAAGATACTACAAACTTACATCTTCATTTGTTGTTTGATTGGAGCTGATCAAATATGTATGAAAACCTGAGAGGCCAACAATGGACCATACTGAGAAAAAGCACACCACAGCTTCCAGCACAGTAATTGAAAGTCAAGGAAATATATGAAAATGGGACAAAAATCCAATGACAAGTAGTTAAAATCACAAAATTCAGGGTAGTCCACAAGTCCCTCGAGATCTCTGGGGTACTCCAAAGGGATCAGCAAAAATTAAACTCAAAAAAAGCAAGCAAGCCTATTGTCAGTAGGCTTTACTGTGCGGACAACTGAAAAGCATCTACACCAGCAAATATTTAAGGTTCTGCAGGTTGAAAAAGGCTAAAAACTACTGATGAGTTCTGATTTTAGTTGACAAAATTCAAATTTTCATATTCTGCTTGTAAAAGTCATCACACTTGTATTAAGACAGGTCAATTGATAAGTAACAGTACATAACAGTTCTGATGGGGTGAGGGGAAGATCAGGGGAGGGGATGGAGGGGAAGACAAGAGGTAACCCAAGGCTAGCTGAATACCAAAAACTGAACAGATACATTTTTACAAATATTAATGGAACAATGTGAGTCTTGAGCCAGGACTAAGAGTTCTGGATCTGTGCTCATACATACAGCAACAACAACTGAGCAAACTGCATCTCAGTCTTATGTTCCAAATGCTAGACTCTACTATCTTTCTTCTGTTACTTAAGATGCTGATAGGCATCCTAACACCAGCATCAAAATGCACTAGTCCAAATAAAATATAAAGTCCACTTGCTCTCCCAAAATGGCAGAAAACTTTTATTCCCACACAAGTGGGAACAGCAGCAGTCAAAACTTGGTTTGGTACAGCCACAAGCAACTCTGCTGGCACCTGCCTAGCCCAGACACAGCATCAGCCTGTCAAACAGTGTCAGGAGTCTGCATGCAGCCAGCAGACTGTCGGTGTGAGGTGCAATGTACAGGGCTGTGCAGCTGAGACACAGGGATTGAGCTCATGGGGTGCTGTCACCTGCGAGTTGCAGGGAGCAGCACAGGTATGTGTACAGCAAGAGCACCCTCACCTCCAAGGGAGCAGCACTGGTGTGCACGTGCACTTCTGAGCACCACTAGGATTTTTCAAACTACCTGCATTTTCTCATCAAAAACTGTATAACCCAAATACCGTAAAGAAGTAACCAGGCTTTAAAAGTGAGATTGGTATACTAGGAAAATCAGTCAGCACTCAACATTGCATGACTACTACAGTTTATATAATGTCTTTAACTCTAAGGGAGTCATCGTCTCAGCAATAAGACAATAAAGTTGCTTCTAAACTTTATATAATCAAGCATAAAGAGGAACTTTCCAAAGTCTCCATAGAAGGCTTCCTTCTATAGCTTTTATTTATTTATTTATTTACACAAAACAGTCATGTGGTCAGAATACACCTGCTTTGAAAATGCTGTTTTCTACAACACTTCAATAGTTTGTTTTGTTTTGTTTTTAGAGAACACAAATCAACAGAAGAAAAGGCTTTGGTTCCTAGAGAAATAAATAAAATTAACCAGTAGGAACAAGATGATGAGAAAAGAATAGGATAAAAATAATCTGTATTTTAACCATATCAACCTTTAGTGAAGTCAGTTTCCAAGACAACGTCAACTCAAAATTTTCCAGAACAAGGACACAGCTTAAAAACACATTAAAAACACCCTTATCACTGAACCTATCAAAAGAAGAGAAATATGACAGCTCCTCACCATTACACAGAAAAACAGGCTGGAAAAGGCAGGGATGGTCATAGATATTTGCAATAATAAAATCCTATTAGTTAACAGTGAAGAGTTTTGTATTGCAGGGCTGCTCTCCCCTAATGAATTAGGAGATACCTAATTGTCTGCATAATTTTCCCTAGAACCAATTTCAATCAGAACAGTTTAAAGCCAGCGAAAAGCCATTTGCATTCTGAGCAAATTTGCTCCAGAAGTAGCAGGATGGCCAAAGAGCATTGCTGAGTAGTATGCTCACTACTCTCTCCCTCTTATCTCCTCCTCAGGCTGTGTGAAGTCAAACCAACACAAGACAGAACTTAGACTCAGCTGACTGTGCAACAGCCACAGCTAAAGAGAGGAGTACAAGGGAGAATGGATAAGGAAGAGGAGTGTTGGCAGAGGGTTCCAAAACACGTAAAAGATGGAAACAGCCCAAAACATCATGCACAATACAAACTGGGCTTTGAGAGGGTAGAGGTAGTAAGGAAGACTGCAGATGAGCACTGTTGAGTAGAATCGAGACACCAAGAAGAGGATTCACCAGGTCAGAAAAGAAAAACCTTAGAGGAAAAAGGGCTCCCTGCAACCTGAACATGTATCAATAACAGGATGTTCCCCACCACAATTACACTCAAAAGGGTACTGAGAGGTGAGTTTCTCCCTCCACATGGTAATTCCTACTGAAAGAGAAAGGGAATTCCTTTCAGTTCAAGACCTCTTTCAGTTCCCCACAGGAAGGGACATTTTTCAGTTCCCCACATCAAGATCCAAAAAGAACTCAAGAACAGCAGTGGCAGTTTAGTTTAATTAACATGAATCCACCAATTAAACCTGAGTCCATTAACTAAAAAACAAACACAAAAAGCAATATATTCTCAATATAAAGTGTAACTTTCTAGCATATTATGGCTTAGTAACTTACAAGCACAGTATGGTATCATTTTCCCTTGGTATCTCACACAGGGTTGTGAGCCAGATTGAAATGACAATGTTCTCCGTGCCTGAATTGACTGGCTCCTAAGCAGCATTCCCAATACTATTTAGACAATTTCATTTTTTACTGTTATTAATTGTAACCAAGCTTTCAAATTGTCTAACATACCACTTTCAGGCCAGGCATTTCTACAAGATGTGCCACTAAGCCTTTTAAAGCAGCACATCTCTGAATACCAATAATGAATTATCAGGCCACTGCTCCTCTACAAAAATACTCAAATGCATAAGCATTTGATAACCTTTTAAGAACAACTGAAAGCTATTCTCAGTTTGAAAATACTTTGAAAGAATTATCTTTTGCAAGAATTGATTGTAATTGTTTTAATTGGAAACTATTGTTGCACTATTTAGAACAGTTTGTTTGTGCTTTGTAAAATTATTTGTACAAAAAAAACTGAACAGTGGCTTTGTTTAAAAAAGGAGTTTACAGCTCAGTGACTCTACCTGATGAATACAAACACACAAAAAAATATATCTGCAGAATCTGACAAGAGGGAAAACTACCCAAAAAGAGACCTCTATGCACAACAATGAATGACAGTTTTTGCTTCCTACTCTTGTATGGAAAAGCAAACTGTGTGAGGCACAATGGACAAATGGGAAAGAATTCTTTTTATAGTGTCTTTGTGAGAGGTGAAAACTGTTTATTCAAAACATGCACATAAGCAATGGGAAGCTTACAGTCTGTACAGAAACTAACCAGTAGATATGTCAGCTTCCCATTTTTCCATTATGTTAGCTGCTTTCTGACTCCAGTCTCACTGAGTAGAAAATATAGAGAATGTTCCTGTGAAGTGATAAAAAGTGAGTGAATGGAACCACAGAACTGTGTGGGTTGGAAGGGACCTTAAAGGTCATATAGTTCCAACCCCTCTGCCATGGGCAGAGACACCTTCCACTAGACTACAGGTTGCTCAAAGCTCCATCCAGCCTGGCCTTGAACGCTTCCAGAGATGGGGCATCATCCAAATCTCTGGGTAATCTGTTCATGTGTCTCACCACCCTCAATGTAAAAACTTTGTTATGGCCAATCTACACCTGCTCTCTTTCAGCTTAAAACCACTGCCCCTTGTTCTGTCTCTACAGGCCCTGTAAGAAGGCCCTGATAAGAACTCTCTCTCTGTTTCTTATGAGTCCTCTTTATATACTGACAGGCCACAATGAGATCTTCCCAGAGTCTCGTCTTCTCCAGGCTGAAAAACAACAGTAGAACCTCTGTATGCAATTTACATACTGCTGTGTAACTTAACACAGGTTGATATTTGAAAATGACTTCCCTAAAAACATAAAAATAGTTTTAGAAATCGAATTCTTCAAGTACAGCATGTGGTTTTTGTTGTTCCAAAGTCTACTTTTTCTATCCTGAAAAGAATCAGCCATTTTGGATACTCTTGGTTGTAAAAGCAGAACAATTCTTGAATACTTTTAGTGAAACCACAGCATGGGCACAGTGCAAAATGTATTTATGAATTCCATCACAAAATTTGAAGCATATATAATGGACATAGAAACTACAGATCTTTTTCAAGAGCACTGCTCCACAAAACATGAACAACAGAAACCACTCTAGGCTGTTGCCCATTTTTCACTGTAAAATAGCTAGTTTTCTCTGTTAGACAGTCTCAAGGACGATTTCTGTAAACATAGCTATGTTGTTGTAAAAATTATCTTTTTGCATTCCTTTCCCATGGACACAGATCCCTTTGACGGACACTTCTTGTAACCAATATAGTTAGAGACAGAAGTGTTTACTTTCTCCAATGATCTGTGATTTCTAAAAGTGTATATAAGAATTAAACGAAAGGGGTTCTCCCCTTTTTCCGCCCTTGCTCTGAACACAGCCCGAAACTCCAGCTCTCATTATTTCTGCGTCTTCGACTGATTACCGGGATAAGCCGTAATAACAAGCTACCCGGTAATACTAGGCTATAGTCTTTTTCCTACCTCCAACATGTGGCAAAAAATCCTATTGTGCAGGAAGTGATGAAACCATAACTGATAAAGTCTCAAAGCACATATTCAACAATAGCAAGAAAACAAGTAAAACCACATCTCAGATGTTATTTTGCAACAAAATCTACAATATGTTTCAGTGAAAGGATATCTTGCAGGACTGTCCTTCAGAGCATTGAGGAACCCTGTTTGTTGAGAACCTGTAGAAATAGAACCCAAAATTACCAGCCAAGTAAGAGACTGGACTACAGGCTGTTTACACTATAGTTAAAACACTTAATATTTGAATATAACCAAATAATAATAGAATAGATTTACTAATATGAATCTGAGAATATGTTGTTCAGCAGCAGCAACGTTGAAAAATCCCTTGGGTAAGTTATCAGGTTTAGCATCTGCAGGGTATTTTCTCAGTCATACCAAATTGATGCACACATACTTTCCCATGAACAAGATTTCTGATTAGCCCTGTTGTTTTCAGACCTAATATGGCAACAAAAAATTATAACCTCCTGTTTCATTTTGAAATGCTATTTTTCAAAGTAACTTTTTGACTTGGAAAATTTATTCTATAAACTCAGATTCTCAACTTTACATCCCTTGTTCTGGAAGCAAAGCCCTCTTGATTATAATTCTGCTCCTACTGCACCTACACAAGATTTTTCTAATAGGTTACTGTTGCCTCTGGGCAAGTAAAAGACAATCTACTAGCTGAAAAGAGCTCAAAAGAAGCATAAGCCCATCAACTGGAAATGCAGAAGCATGCAAAGTAAGGAAGCACTTGGGTTCCATAGCCATGAGATATTAATCAAAAAGGGTGATTTGACAATTTGCTGATTGCAACAAGTTAATTTGTTGTAGAAACTGACTTAATGTGACATAGCTACAGGCACCACAGTTTGAATTTTACTGTATAACATAAGTGACTTAAATGCATCAGGCTAAAAGTTTTCCCTGCAGCAAAAATCTTGCACTTAGCTAAATTCATCTGAAGATTTGTATGGAAAGAAGTATCTTGGCTTGATAAGAATAAAGAAATATATTATTCTCTAGAACTATCTGGTCAATCTTCCTGTTTATCATTACAAAGGGGAAATTACTTACCTTGTATTTCTGAGCCTTTTCAGACTCTCATAATTGGTTCTTAGTCTCAAGGTACAAGACTAATGGAACTTCCCCTACCTTTTTACTATTTTTAGAATCCTTAATGGCAATGGCAGCAGATAGGTGTGATTTCTCTACCCCACTGCTGGTCACATTCTTCCAAACAGCTCCCTAAACATCCCAAAACAGGGGAAAGCTGTTCATTGTAACAAATAGTTGAAATACTGATGCCTCAAACAGATGAGTAACTGTGAAGACAGATACCAGTACTGGAAACGTGTTCGGCTTGAGATGGAAGAAAATCTTGCAAGACAATACCTATAGTATCTGATTTACAAATTAGCTTTATTATCTTCAAGAATGTTATGTGCACGTCTTCTTAAATCTAGAAAGGGCCAATTTCCAATGTCTGCCTCAGAAGGCCATACAAAACAGAGTTAAGATGTATCTTTTATCTCATCACCACTTCAGCACATCAAAAGTTATAAAATGCCAGCTTGCAAGACGTATTATAAAAATATACAAATTGCAAAAAATTGTCTAAATCAAGAGGCATTAAAATGAAATAATTTTGCCAGGACTTACGGAAATACATATGTGTGACTTTGAAATATTGTAGAAAGGTCATAGTCTGAGGTCTAAAAACTGTGACTTTCTTCAGCCACGCTAACAATAAGCAGTCTATGTCAAATGTAAAGGTTCAGATTAAGTAACTGAGAATCCTGCTTAATGGTTAGCATCAGCTGAAAAACTGCAGGGCTACAGAACACAAATTGTTGAGTAGTTAGAAAGGTAGGAGGACTTCTGGAGGTATGGTAGGCACAGAGAGAGTAGAGTGATCAATGCAATAAGAAAAACTTATTTGCAAAGAACTCTTTTTTGGACACTGTCAAGACTATAGCAGGCAAGTCTGAAATCTGGGCTTGAAGTTCCTGTGTAGCAAATAAACATCCAGGAACGGATCACATTTCATACCTGCTCCCATTGCCTTTGAGGACTGACCAATCTTTAGAGCTTAAGGATGTTTTTCCCTGTCTCATTCCAGGTAGATGAACCTCCACAGCAAGGATATTTTGCAGCTGATAGGCAATTCAGCATTTAACATTTGCTTTACATTATCTATAACACCTGCACAATGCTTAAGTGCTTCCCAACCACACAGAGGTACAATAAATTACTCCGCTCTTAGTGTAAATCACACTTAAGAGTTAGGTATGGACACTGTAAAGTTAAAATCTGGTAGATCAACCTACCTGACATACAGAACATGAAATACTGACATTATATTAACAATTCACATGCTGAAAACTGAAAAGCACTTAAGTCCTTATGAAATGAAGGTACGTTAGTGTCGAAAATAGCTTTACGCTGTCAGACTAGGAATGTTTTCAACTACTGAACTCTAGCAAAGTAGGACTGCAGAAAAAAACTGTCTTTCTTCTTAAACGTAAAAGGTATGTATTTATATACTCATGTATGCCCAAATAAACAACAAGGACTTAAGTAATAATGGCAAATGCTCTTTTTTCAGTAATTTGCCTTCTTTAAACAATATGTACATCTTATCTCTGCTTTTTTCAACTGGTATTAGAAATGTTGTATCTGGTAGTGAGAACAATTTTCTGATTCAGACTCTCTCAAAATTAGGCACCCCAGTTCTAGACTATGAGCTAGATTTCTGAGTTATAGGAGAGCCTCTCAGTGCTTGCATCATTTTTTTGTGAAGAACAAATAAGAGCAGGAGTTCTGCTCTTTAAAATACAACTTTTCCCTGCATATTACAAACAATTTGGAAAATTGAGCACAATCTGACGTATTTTTTCCAGTAAAACATTATCTGAATATTACCATTATCAAGTTAGCTTTATAAATGTGTTATATACTGAAATTATTACTTCTATCAGGTTTCTCTTGTAATACAGAATGCAAGAAAATAAACAGATCACATTTCCAAGATGGTTACAGAAACACTCCTCAAGGCAATATCCTATATAATTAGTGAAAAAAATAGAATACTCTTCTAGTGATAGTGGGTTAAAAAACCCCAACATACAAAAGGACTTTAAAGACAAGTCATATAATACCTGTCATCATAAATGTCACTGTCATCATCATACAGGAGTCAGTAAAATTAGTTAGGTGTATGGAAAAAAAAAGACAGTACCCAAGAGTTTTGACCTCAAACACAATCCAGAATAGAAACAAAAATCATTCTGAAACTCATGAATATTTCTAATTCACTCCATAATGAATTGGTTATCTCAGAATGTCTATGTAAATGAAAATAATGTGTGTTAAAAATAGGGTTGACAATGGTGTAAAACTAAACAGCAAGGTAAAAAAAATATAGCTCCAATCTATTTTCTAGCAATTGACCTTTGTCTGGATGCAAGTGACCCATGCTTAGAGTTAAAAAAGCACACAAGAGTTCTTTAGGTATACCTTAGACATACAGTATGTGTGATGCTTTCCCGAGAAATCATCCATAAAAGGACAAAAAAAAATTTAAAAATTAACACTATTACAATAAAGCCAGTGCTAGGCCAATGACTGCTATGAGCAGGGCCTACTATAGACCATAATGGGACTCACTGGGGATTGTGAAGCTTCAGAGAAAAGGCAAATAAACAAATAAATAAATAAATCCTGAATGATCAAAATATTAACTTAAAAAAACTCAAGCAAATGGCTACATACGTAATCTGATTTCACCAGCATACTTACGAAGGATGACGTGGGTGATAACGAATGCAAATATAAAGACTGTCAGAAAGGACAGAGATAAAATAAACATATAAAAAAATCTGTAGTTTCTTTTCCCCACACAGTTGCCTACCCAGGGACAGTGGTGATCAAACCGTTCTGAAATGAGAGGCAGAAGAAAAAAAAATGGAAAACAATTAATAAAATGCTGTTTATTTGAAAAAATGCTCTCTGAATATTACATTAAAACTCATGATTCAACTGGCATTTGCAAAGTAGCCACAGAGAAGTTCTTATTTAGAAAGGAACAAAAAATAGAAAAGAAAAAAAGAAGTACTCTAATGAAACCTTAGAACTTCTAAAGAAATCAAAGCATGGCTGAGGTGAGTTCCTGTTAAACTAACAGCCTTAATGTGATAAATTGTGCAGTCAGACCAGTAAGCACGTATTTTATCTATTGTCACATAGAGCATTAGCAAATCAGTTGTATTTGATTTTTTCAAAATAAGTCTTTTTTTCTTTCAGTACAACTTCTACTCAAAGTTTCTGAGGTTCTTTCCTTTACATCTGTCATGATCACACCTCTGACTTATGTCTACTCACATACCATCCATCCATTATGGAACATGAAATATTGACACCTTCCCATTTCCTTTTATTGCTTCACTCAAGATATTCTTCATTCTAGACCACCTACTTTTCCAGTTTGAGTTGACACTGTCATATAAAATCATTAAAAATAACAAAATCATTCACATTAAACGTTTTTCAAATGTTAAAATTTAAGCAGCTGGTATAAAAAGTAGTAAATGTAATCTGGACGCTCTGCTACCTTTTGCACTAGTAGTGATACTACCTTTTCCCAGGCTCCACCTCCTCTTTACTAAGCCAAACCCTTTCCCATTATCTCCCTGAAAGAACTTGTTCATGAGATGGAAAAGTCAGGGGGGATCAGAAACAAGCACCCCCAACATGGGGGAAATATCTCAGTGCTGGAAAGCAGCAGAGGGAACAGTTTGCTCTGCTTCTCCCCAGGCAGCCTGGATCCACACCCTCCATGTCCCAATATGCTGGGTAATGGAAACAGAGCTATTGCCAGGAAACAAACTTGCATTTCCTAACTTTACTTTGGAGAGATTACACTGACAGACATATACTGGACAGAATTTTAAGCTTTTTTAATCAAATCCAAGATCATAAGACAGATGCATTTGTGCTGACTCTTTCTTTCACTCTCTGATCCTTGTCCAAATCCTGTTTTGTTTTCTGTAACTTTTATGCCTCCACTGACGTACTATCAAACATTTGTAATTCCACAGGAAAGGCAAGCTATAAATTTGAAGTCCTTTAAGCCTTGTGTTAAAAAGGCACATCTGATCAAGTACACCAGTTTATTTTAGCTCTGGATTTATGTTAAAGACCTACATTAGAGATTTTCCTTGAAGGATGTATTTAGTATTATCTTCATTAAAAAAAAAGTCAAAACAACATGCACATCAGATTTCTGAGTTCACCAGACTTTCAGGGTTTTTTTTAAAATGGTTTTGCGTGACAGCTGTTCGGACCACATGTTTCTGCCATAAATCTGTTTCAAATTCCAACGGGGCTATTCAAGGTGAAGTTACTAAACTTTCTTAGGATAAGGCTTCACAATACTTTGATTGAATGAGTACTGCTAAGAATACCAAGAACTAAACGCTCGGGGCAGGTGATACTACCTTTCCTCAGTGCTCTACAGTTGTATTCCCAAAATAAATTGACATTGCCTTTGAACAGTGATTGTCTTTAAATCTGTGCTTCTGAACGAGCCCTCATATTCTGATAAACACTTCATTTAAATTCACTCATTCATACAACACATGAGCAAACAACAACAAAGAAACACAGCTACAGAGCCATTTTAAAGAGCATAATCCTAGGATACTTTTGTACCCAATTGTTAAAAAAATACATTACATATCTTGGAAGATTAATTCTGTATATACAGACAGATTCATTCTCTTCTATGCTGACACAGTAGGCAATAAATTATATTGACATAAAGCTCAGTTTCTAGCCATGAAACAGCATTTGGATATATGCCGACATCTATTTGATGGATTCAGATAAATACAGACAAACAAAAACACACACAGACACACAACCCCTCTATCTATAAAAACACATTCCTATATAGACACACACTCCTTACTAAAGACTGACTTGGTGTTTTTAACCTACTTGTCAGTCCTCTTCAATTTCTATCCTCAAACTTTCCTAGCGAACTGAAAGGCTCTGCTTTCTCAATAAATACCTTACTCATAATTGTGAAGCTAAGTAACTAGCTAAGATGTTTATAAAGGAGAAATGGACCAAAAAGGCTGGATATGAAAAACACTACCACTGTGTTAACTTCGAATCAACTCAACTCTAATGAAAAAAAGAGTTTTTTCATTTTCATAAGTTTACGTGAATCTTATGATAAATAAATTTGGCCTTATCTTCCTCAGTCATAAGGCACGTGACACATGCCACAAAACAGTATATTAAAATCAAGACATTATTCTACTCATCAGAACACAAATACATAAATGCAATTTAACAGTCTTACAGCTTGTGAGCTGCTCTGCTTAGTTACTAATGCAGGAGAAAACTCCCAACCCTGGCAAAATGAAGATACAAATGCTAAGCAGAAACTTCTAATGCTGTTAAGAAATATAAAACCTATTAGATCTGGAGCTGTTTCTTCTTCCTTAGAAAAGGACACAATTTAATAAGTATTAATGAAAAAGTAACACAGCGTCTTAAGGTTCACCTCCAGCATTCCAGATGTATGGCAACTGAACAACCAATGATTTTGTAAAGGAAGCTCTATCTGACATCTTGACTTGACCTGGACAATGTTGGCACCAAAATTAAGACTTAACTTCACTGAGAAATGCAAAACTACTGATGCTGAGCAAAACTGGAATTCCAGCCCTCGCAAACTTAAAATGCAGAGCAAATAGAAATGCAACTTCTGGTTACGAAGAACAGACTGCTTAGAGGTGACGACTGCAGTTCTGGATAGTTAACATACTACTGTATTCAAATGAACACTTGTGACACGGTTAATGTAAAAATATTTGAGGCAAATGCAGAGAAGTAAAACAAACTCTTGTTAATAAAAGTGTATTAGAACTCTTAATGAGGGAAGAAGAAAACTGAAGCATCCCATGGATAGAAACATTGTGATATATCATCCTCCTACACTCAAGTTTAAGCAAAAGCAATGAGATATTTGCCTTCTCGATGTTATAGCTGTATCTTGTATCTACCTAATGAAGAACTACTGCTAAAACAGATGGCCCAGCTTCTGCCCTTTCAGCAGTCCTGTGAACAGTCTTTTGCCTGTGTGTTTACCATTCCCCATTCTTAGGCCAAGCCTGGTGTTCATTTTACCCTGCAGGGAGCAGGCTGACAGAGCCAGCTGAATTTATCAATGTGGCTTTCTTTTGCCTATCTCCTCAGATCACCTCATCACAATATCAGATAAACAGCAAAGCTGGCCCAAGTGAAGCACTGAGAACACACTGCCGGAGAAGGGATGAAATAACATTTTCAGAAGCACTTAAATGTTAATTCAGCCTAGCTGCAACATCAACCTTACTACAGATTAACACATCACAACTACAGAAGAAATCCAGTTTTGATCAATTTTTCAGGATTTGAGAACAAAAGCTGAAGCAAATAAAAAAAGACTGTAAAAATGTGTGAAGAGTTTATAAGGTAAAGCATCAATGAAAAGAGGAGATGAGTAAACGGAGACTAAAAATGCTGCTGTAAAAAACACAGGATACAAAAGAGGTAAGAAACTCCAAGAGCTGTCAGAAAACCTGTAAAAATGACTACTTCCCAAGTAGTCTTTCCCAAGTGATCAGCACCTTTGAATTTAGATAGTAACTTCTGAGGATAGCCAGCACCCCCATAACCAAATCCAAAGGATGAGGCTTCACAACATAAGTGAGCCAATCTAAAAGCTTAGTAGCAGTGAAAGAGGTGGTCACATGCGCTTTTCCTGCTACTTCATCTCACTTCCTTCTTCCATTGTAAGCTGATGATGAGTCAGGTCAGTTCCCTGAACTGGCAGTAAAGAAAAAAAGGGATTATTTTGTTCATTGCTCAGTGGGAAAAACTAATTTACCAATGGCTGTGTGTTACCAAGGGCTGTGTGAACAGACACAAAGAAGAGAATCATGGAAATAGGGAGAAAAATAAAAAAGAAGAGGATGACACTCAAATCCCTTTGTAAGCTGTCAGCATGACTCAGTGGTCTCATTAACACTCACCTAAGTGGTCTGATTAACAATCACCTAATAATCTATGCTAACTGGATGACACATGGAAAAATACAATACCTCATACTTTAGACATTTCTCATTTTTTACCTTCCCTGAAACATTTACATTTAAAACTTGCTTAAGAAACATTAACTGCTGTATTATCTCACATAAAAACAAAACTGAGAACATTTTCCATTTTATCAAGTAACGGTCTTACAGATGGAGTGTTCCCTTAGAAGCCACACCAAAGCATGCTCCTTGCTGCTCAGAACCAGAGTCAAATCTCTACTTTTCCACAGCACAGCATGTAGACTGTTAAATCCTTAAATGTTCTGCTTCCAGTTTTCAATCATTATACTCCAGGAAACCATGCACAAAATGACCCAAATGCTTTCCTTCCTTTTTCAAAACATTTAATGAAAGCCTTATAATTTACATGGAACACAAAAGCGTTTTCAAATGGAACATTTGCAGGCCAGCTTGCTCCTTCACTTTGCAGTATTTATGAACTGCTTCCTTTTTCCTTTGCACAACCAGATCACTGCACACCAGCATACATTTTCTAAAGCTTAATGTGAAGGCAGGTCTCAAAGACAAAAAGTCGACAGGTGCAAAAATATCTAGGTCACATTACTAGGAGATTCCAGTGAGGACAAGTTGGAATTTACTTGGTAATTTTTCTGTCCTGTGCTAGTAAAGCATTAAAGGGCAAATGCACAAACTTAAGGCATTCACTGTTACCATCTTTATTTAAAACATGCAAACCTGCATCCCATGACTGGAAATAGTAAAGAGCCCACTATTCAAATCCTGTGTCAGTCAAAAAGTCCCATTACAGTTCAACCAACTGGACCAGGATTACTCAGAATTATTTTTGATAGTAGCAGTAGTACAACACAGGACTACAATGTCCATTGTCAAGGATTCACACTGAGTAATTATGTAGAGATACTGACACATCTGCATGTATTTATAATGACAATTAAAGCATTTTGAAGGACTATGATGTCATGATATGACCACATCTATTCAGGCTTCTTGCCTTGACATTTTGTATGGCAAATAGTACTTTCAGAATTGGATTGCTCTTGAAATGTTTAAGAAAACAAACGAGGTTTTTAGAAGTCCATATAAGAAATACATTTTATTACAAAGAGTATTTATTTTCTCCTGAGACACAGCAGACCAATCCCAACTGCTGAAAGTGACGCACACACACACACAAAAGCAAATATAACCATTGTGTTAAGTCCTTTACAGTCAGTTCAAAATATCTGCTAATTTAACAGCAAAAAACTTTGTATCCAAGATTCACAGCATATCCATAAAAACTATCCTTAGCTCAGATGTTCCGTTCCACTGACTGAAACTGTTCATGCCTAAGAAAATTATTTATTTAATCATATTAAAAAACCCCACCCCACTGACAGGATGTGCCATCAACTGGCAACAGCAATCAAATACTTGGATCAGTTTAACTCGGGCACCATTCACCTGTCTGACAGTTGTTCCCCTGACAATGCCTTTGCTGTTTCTTTCATGGCATGAAATCTGAGTAGAAATTTATATGAAAAAAACAGTGGATAATGAAAGACCAATCACAAGTTACAATTATATGCATGCTGATGTTATTTTAGAACATCTGTTATGGACAATGCACAATGGATCCTTTAAATCACTGAGCTTCAGTACTTTTGTACACTGATTCCAAATGAAAACACTCCATGAAAACCAAACAGAAAGAGCCTTCTAATCTCAAGTTTACATTTGGGAAATACTCACCAGAAGTTTACTCCAAATTACATTCTGGACACTAATCTCTACAAGGTGATGCAAACTGCAACAGCAATGTAACACTGGGAAAGACAGCCTCTATTAATGAAATAAATTAATAATGTGCATGGATATCCACAACAAAAAGTCAATCAGAAACACAAACACAAGGGCTACTTAACATACATTTCACTTTCATGATTGCTTAAACTGTTCCAGACAGCTAAGCTATTTGGGTGGGTTTTTAAGAAAATAAGTTGCAACATCAACTTTTTGCATGCTAATCAACTTCAAGAGTGGCAGACTATTGCTATTCACAAAAAGAAAATAAACATGCTTAATTTCAAAATAAAAATAGCAATTGATTTATTAAGAAAACATCCAGCCATTGCCCTAGGATAGCTCACAGTAATTAAACTGTATTGTCACATAGATCACTTCACTGCACCCTTCAATAATAAGTGTTGACTAATTAACAAACTCCTTTGACTGCATACACATTAATAGTGACATTTTCAAAGGCAGCAGCAGCAGTTTAGAATGGCTGCTCTTTGAGAGGTACAAAGAGGGCACAGTGAAGGACCTCACTGCTTAATCTCCCTTTACACACCCGTTCGAGTACACACACTCTGGCATACCTAGACAAGTGCCCGGCACACACCCAGGCTGTGGAGGAAGATATTTTAAAGCCCTAAACTTGTCCCTAGAGGAAGCATAGTATCCTTACCAAGTAGCAGCATCCACAAAGTTTATGGATTTGTTTCTCTCTTTTCTACAGGAAAGCACATTTTTTTACACATTCTGTTGCTGTCTTTACCAGAATTTGAGTTTTTTAACCATTTTGCAAATTGTTATTGCACCAATTGTAAATATTTGCTTATTTTCTTAGGTTCCTAATTGGTTTTAACTGGTAATTTCTCTCTCTAAATTTTACTCTGACACCTGAAGTTACAGCATCATTTACACAGTCAGGTGTTCTAATCATCTCTGCATTTTTTCATACACAGACCAAAGCCTAAGTCACAGCTTCTCTCTGAAGTAACTTAAAATACTGTTTTCTGTCACAATGGCGGCAATGAAGATACGGCACACAGCTTGGTTCGTCGTGAGCAGAGAGCGAGCGAGCTCCAGTCATTGTCCTATTCCCATCTCCTACAGTAGGAACCCAGGCAGATGATTTGCTAAAATCCATCCACCCTATGGTATGGTTGGCTGGGTTCTACACTGCCCAATCCAAAACATACCATACCCAGACTCACAACAACAGCTGCTTACCTTACTGTTTTTCATACCTTCCATGGGAAAGAAGGACATTCACACAAGCAGCCCCAGGCAGCAGCTTTGGGCCGCTACAGTTTCCTTTTTTAAAGAGACTTTCTGACGTATTTTGCAGCATTTTGGCTTAAGACTTAAACCCTGACACACGTGCCATGCTCCCTGAATTTCTGAAGTGCATCTAGTTATACAAAGAGCACAATCATAAATAATATATCACTTCTGTAAGTGCTGGTGTGTGCTCCATTTGGCAGCTTCTTGTTCTACCTTTTTGGGGCACCCAAACAAAATGAGTCAAAGCCATTTCGCACCTGTAAAAACTAGGGAAAATATGTAAGAAAAGAAAGGAAAGAAAGAAAAAAGAAAAAAAAAAGGTCATCGGAGCCAACTTTGTGCTTTTAACTGTTCAGCAAAGGAGTAATTTCAAGAGAACCCAAGCTAAGGTTTAACAGGTTTAAAATGAAGTCAAAATTGTACTCTATTCACTGCAGGAAATGTAAGGAAAGAAATAAGCAGAGGTCATGAAAAGGAATTGAAGGCAAGAAGGGAAATACTAAGGTAATGAAGGAAGACTGCCACAGAATAGAATTAAAACCAAGCAAACCAATGTCCTGACATAAAGTAAATGAACACTGATTATAAAGGACCACAAAGTCCCGAGAAAATTACTCTCAGACACATTGTGTTATAAAAGCCAAACTATTACAATGCCACCTCTCAGCCTGCTTTGGAAGTAATTTGTGTTCTTCAGGCTGAAAGATGGTGGTATCTGGAGTAACTACAGGGAAAAGCTTCTCCCCAGAACACACTGGTAATTCTTGCTCTGTCTTATGTTGTCTGTGTTATGTTATGTGTGCTTTAGCAATTATTTCCCCATATTTTTCAGATACAGCCACCTGCTTCTAGTTCAGCTTTTATTATAGAAATCAAATTAAACAGAATTATTTATTAAAAACAAACTAAAAATGGATATCATGCAGCTGATGTTGCAATGACCAAAAATAAATTAAGAAGAAGCCATTTGGTCATTTCAGAAGCAAGTCCAACCACTGCTAGTATTACACAGTGCAATCAAAACCTCTTGTCAAAACACAGCAATAACTAGCTTGAGCTCAGAATTTATGTCTGCTTTGGTTACTTTTTTAAAAAATCTTTATCTGTTTTTAGATGCACATTATTTTTAATTCATTTGTAATTCTTAAGCAACACAATGGTACACAAAACCCTTGAGGGGCAAACTTCCAACTGACATTCACAGAGGCAGGAAGAAAGCAAATCAGGAATACACCCAAGGTATGTGCTTCAGGGAACACTTACTCAACCAAATTTTTTAAGGTATTACATAAATGCAACAAACTACATTTGTATGAAAATACATATTTTTCTGGATACTATTAGGAAAATAGTGCAGAGCTAAAGGAATTTGAAGAATTACCATTGGTAGAACTCAAATTAGCTCTTTTTATTTTAAGCTATTTCTTGTTACTTTTATCTACAAATACTACATAGATATTTATAAAAAACAGTGATGATACAAAAATTAAACAAGATCAAGTAACAGATATGCTTAATAAACAACTAGAAAGTTAGGATTAATTCAAAAGAAAATACCAAAATAAGTTTTTGTACGTACTTACATATTTAAAATGCTGCAATAGATTCCTTACAGAATAAAAAACATTAATAGAAAACACAGAATGAAGGAATCTCTCTTTCACACTGCTTTCATTTGCCAAGTATCATAAGACACCTTTAGGTAAATGTGGCATACTGGTTTTACTGAGCAGTGAGTGTTGGTTTGAAGACAGACTCCATTCCCGAACCACATAGTCTCTGTAGCTGCTCTGTAGCTATGCAGCACAGTCTTTGGGAGCTATGTGGTAAAAAGGAATGCATGGCCATATTGGTAGTGAGCTGCTTAAATATCATATGTTATGTCTAAATAGCATAAGTTACTTAAATATCCATATGTGTGTAAAGTATGACTACTTGTGCAGAAGTTTAGTTACATCAATAAGGAACTAACAATGATAGTGGTACAAGAACACTCATTGCTCTTATAAGATTTATTCACAAACTAAAATTAAATAAAAGCATCATATATACAATCCTAAACCAAGAGTGGCGTCAAACTGCATAACATTCTGATTAAGTGTACACTTTTAGATTGTTAGATTTCCACAAGTACACGAGCCATCCAATTTTCTTGACATTTATTTTTCATAGAAAATTAGTTGCAGGTACTTGTAGATTTCACTTTATGCATTCAATACACCTGAATACTTATATGACAAACACCTGTACCTAATCAGGAAACAAAACTACTATACAATGTACCCTGAAAAAGTCAGTTTATTGTAATTCCCATTACAAACACTGAGGAGAAAAACCATGGCAAATTAATTCAATTACTTTAAAACAAGTAACTCAAAATTAAAAAATGTGCAAGAGGAAATTATAGTGATCATACCTATCTTGTGAGCACAAAAGACATCTCACTTATATGAGTCATTTGCTCAGACTCTTTTCTGATAAATATTCATAATAATTCACACCTGTTGTTTCATCACAGACACAATCAGAAGACTGTGTAAGTTGTTTCCCCACCATCGCTAATTGGACATTTCACAGAATAGGTTTCCCAGATGTGGTATGAAAAGGACACAGATTACAAAAGAACCTACAGAAAAATCCTTCATATCAATGCATTAAAAAAACAAAATATTATTTTAAAATAATCTTCAGGATGTATGGGGGCAGTTGCTCTTATTTATGCTCTCTTGGTAGAGACAACAGTCTTTTAACTTTTATTTATCACACTGGTCAACAACTGTATTTACTTATTATCAAGTTTGCTGAGCAATATCACAACACTGAAATGTTCAGGTTACACATTAGCTAAAATACTTTTCTGAAAAATGTGTCAACTGCAATTTATAAACATCCCTACTTGCTCAGTAAAAGCAAGCTCAATAGCTTTTGCAACACTTAAAAAATTTTAACACATCAGAAAAATTTGTTTACTGAAGTAACCATCTACAACTACCAATCAATTCTATAGGGCCAAAAGGCTAATAAGCTTTTCACTCTGATGTAAGTGTACTCCTTAAATGAATATCATCTAAACATAAAACTCCAATTCTTCCAATGACTGCTTTATATCTAAAAATATCACTGCTGAGTGCTGCAATTACATTTCTCAGCTGGAGACATCTTTCTACATTATTTTCTTGAATGCGTAAGACCCAGGCTCAACAGCGTGCTAATCAACTGCACTAAATTCCAAATGTGATCTAATTATCTGGAAACCACTCAGATTTGATTGGTAGGGGTTTTTTAGTTTGCTTTTAAATCCAAGCATATCTTAATCACCTTGTCTGCCCTCCATAGAAAATAGTAATGAAAAAGGACAAGATGTTCAGAGAGAAAAACAACCCTATCATTATAAAATATGCTTAGGTCCTGACAACATCTACTTACTATCAAAATATCATGTTGGCCCAGTAATTTCTTATGGATTCTGAATACAGTATTTCTACTCATAAAACTGCTCAAAGGTAAGAATCACCTGCAGTGTGCATTTTGGTCACAGTGCAAGACCTAACCATAACTATGCCTTACAGTTAGTCACTCATGAACTGGAGAAGCAGCTCCTTGCCCTCCATTTAGTTTGGTAAAGGAAACAATTCTGAGACTCCTGTAAAGCTTGGAAAGGTCACGGCACATTGTACACAGCCCTATTCGAGCTGGGAAGTGTTCTTTGCCTTTAGAGCAGGTTAGGAAAGACGTATACATCAGAAGATATTTTTCCTTCTCAGATTTACAACATCTGCTAGGCCAGGTCTCCTTTTCTGCCTCCTTTAAAATTCTTCACATTAAACAGATTTTGTAGGAAGAAGGATGAACAGAGTAAGTCACCTCATCAGTAATCTTGTCACTAACTCTGATTTTTTCTGACTCTTATGGAAAGTATTTATAACAATATATAAGCTACTAAATTGAACATATGCCATATCTTTTTTTTACTCACCTACGCAGTTATCACAAAGGCTGCAATGTGAGGCACGAGGTGGGCGGAAAATCTTGCAAGTAAAACAATATTTTAGTTTCACTGTCTGTCCATTGATGATCACTTCTTTTGTTCTGGGAGGGGGGCGATATCCTCCTGAACTGGAGCCATTTGCTATATCTAAACATCAAAATACAAGACACGAAAAGTTTCACATGAGCTATGATGTATGCATGGAACTGTCCGTGATGGCAAACTATAGCAAATCTCAAATTTATATAAACAGATTTAAAATAAACATTTTTTCCCCTTCTAATGCTCCTAAAGTAATATGTAGAAAGAGAATTTCATTACATATGGCATCCATAGCCAATTAATTTCAATCAAAGAAACCATCCAAAACAAATTCTCAGATGCTGACAATGACCGTGATCCCCAAACTCTTACAGTCTCATGCCCCCTAATAGTTCATAGATAATATATTAAAGACAACTAAGACTACTGATGTAGGATAGCAAAACTTGGAAAAGTTACCTTTAGGATCTGCCTAATTTTTTTAGAATTCCTGTAATAAAAGAAAAGTCTCTCTAGAAGTGCTGCAGAAATTCTACAACCTAATAATAGTATCTGCACATTTGCTTCAGCAACAGGAGCTCTGTCATCTGAACTTGGTATATGTTGAGATCTCTTGAATGCTGTGATACAATGGAGCACATTCACAATAGTATTTTACAGCTCTTGCTGTTCAAAAGCTTGAAAACCAAACTCCCAATGTTACTTCTACACACCCTGGAGTTTGTTTGCTGCACAAAACCAGTTTCAAACTACCTTGTCTGATGCAAGTGGTAGAGTTTTGGGGTTTGTTTCTTAGCTTTCTATTGTTTTAAGACATTACCAAGGTTTTTTCCAGCAACTAAAGGACTGATTAGGCTAAATCATTAAAGCTCAATTTTGCCCAAGTTGAGCTTTACTATGAAAATTCAACATGTAAAAGTGGTGCCTTTTTCTAGGTTTATCTGTTCTTGTGTAATTGAAATCACACCAAACCACAGAATTGAGAAAAACCCCTTAATTTATTATTTTTGGATAACAGAATAGCTAAGCCTAAGGAAAGTAAAATATTTTCCAATATATGAATGAAAATACATTTCAAAGTCACATTCACTGGCACAACTGTGTCTTAAGTTGTCCCCCTCACTTTCATGTGGGGTTTGTTACTAAAAGATCTTGTTTTTGAGCTCAAATTGTTAGAAATATCACCCACAATTAAAATTTCTGCCAATTACACAGCCTACAAATGACACATTTTCCAAGAGGGTACTAGAAAGCCTCCCACCTAGCAAGATACTCAAACTGGCATAAGCATAGCTGTGCTAGCAAAGGTGCAATTATACAATGTGCCTGATTAGGCAACAAATCTAGCGTAAGAAGTTCTCATCTGCAACATGCTCAACCAGTCCGGAAATATGCATCAATAAAAGTCTTTGTGGGACACCACTCACCACTGTAAACTTGACCATTGAAACAACCACACTTAGAAAATTCTCTTGGAGAAGAGGATGAGAAGAAGGGAGCAACAGCTGAGATGGATGGGAGCTGGGTATGAAGCTCCTAAACATCCATTATGAGAATGAAGTGGTGAACACTGAAGCAACAGCAGCTTAGAAGCAGTCTCCTAGAGCCTGATGAGGTACAGATATTCACTTGTGTTGGATCTAAACCGACTCCTGCAATATTCTTGTGATGCTTGGCTAGGTCCTATAAACTGCATGCAGAAGCATGGATGACTCTTTGGTTCCCACTACTATCAATTATACTGATTTTGACCTCAAGGCCAATGCTACTTGACACAATATTTTTGATTAAATAAGTATTGCATTACAATCTACCAGTGTATTTCAACAAATAAATTGAAAAGATGTTCTTTGGAAGGCACAGCACAACTGTGCTTATACTGTTTAAAGCTTTACAGAGACATGGATGTCTCCCTAAATCCAGAAGACAGGAAAGAATTTCTTAAAATTTATATTACATTAAGAAAAGCTTCTGGTGACATTATAACCAGCAAGCTTGTAATAGTCATAGTCATAGAAATCCTTGGGCTTGACAAAACACAGTGTTATGCCCTTTCTGAGCATAGTTTGGTCAAGATAAGACTTAAACTGTGAACATAAATGTAGGTCATTAGCCCTAAGTACCTTTTTTATTGACAAAGCATTTAACACATGCATGCATGGCATATTCATTAATAAACCAAAGATTTTCACGTGATACTCAAATTTAGGTGTGTAGTTATAAGAAACACTAATAAAGCCTGAATTTCATCTAGGTGTAGCTTTCTATACTGCTAGAAATGTCGATGCATTGAATTTCCCAAAATAACAGTAATATTTCAGATTTTCTTCTTTTACAAAATGTTATTATTCCTGAGCATGTACATAATCATTGAAAGAAAATTACATAAACCAGTCAAGGGGAATTGTTTAGAATAAAAATGCTTTTTTTCCTAGATAAACATTTATTTTATAAAATGCACATCGACTAAACTTATTATTTCCCCTCCCTTTCAGAAAGTTAAAAAACTGCACTGCATTTATTTTAAATGGACTCTGGCAGAATCTCAAAGGCAACTTCTGTCTTCTCTGGTGGAGAAGTGAGACTACTGTCCAGCCCACTATGTTTACAACACCGGTTTTCTAAGAGGATTTCCTCCCAAACATCTGCAGACAAGTTCACAGAGACAGCACATCCAGGCTCTCTGAGGAAAGATAATCTCAAAATCCAAGGGTGACAGCTGATGCAAATGAAATTAATGTAAACCATCTTGCTGACTTTCCATGGACTCAGAATTTTACTCAAAATCCTAAATTGCATAATCAAACCTGAATGTTCCAGTCTTTCTGTTTACTAACATCTTTTTCCTGGAAACAAGCAACATAGCAAGGTCAAATGTGCTTGGATTTAATATGATTTATCTAACCTAAATGTGTTAAACATGTCCTGGTCTCACCGTGAACTTTCAGACTGGAATTCACCTTCGACTGCTCATACTTGGGGTCTAAGAGTTACACCTTTCAATATATGAGGCCTGTGCAAGGCACAGTAAGATGGACCTTTACAGAATTACCTTCCCCAAATGACCTGCATTTGACCACTACCACATTTTTCTCATCTATTCTATTGCTGATGTAGCAATGCAAGTTATTCCACAAAAAGGGTAACATTTACCCACTGGGATTGCCATCCATCCTCTCTGTTCTGACACATTTTGTAACTTCTCCAGCAGGGTTAACTATTCATGCACTAGATGGGCCTCCAGGATTTTTATTACCCTATTACAAAAACCCCACACAAGCAATCCATGTCCTTGCAGGACCAAGACACCTGAACTGCTCCAAGAAGGTAACTCTCAGTATTTAATGGAGATACAGTGCAGCCTAGTAACCTTCTAATGTGATAAAAAACTCCACTTAGATTTCTCAATTGGTTATGCTAAAAACAAATGGGAGGTGCTGATGAAACACAGAAGCTGCAAGTTTGTATACATATCACTAGGATTCTCCTGCTCAATCAAGGGTTGGGTTTTTGGTCAATGTTCCTAAGAACCTAAGACAAACAGTTTCTAGAAGGCCTCCCTACATTCTCTCTATAAAAGCTTCACAACCACATCATGCACGGTTTGCTGCCAACTTTAAGAGGACACAATTTCAATCTTCAAACAATATAATTAGAAAACCCAGTACATTGAAAGAATTGTAATGTTTCCTGAGGAGAAAATGACAATGTAAAGAAAAAAAATCTTTATGTATAACCTGTAACATCTGAAAAACAACAGGAAACAACCACTGACCAAAACAAAACAAAGCCCTCCAAAATGCAAACCTGTAAGAAATGTCTTCCTCTGCACTCATCCACTTAAATTTAAGCTACATGCTTAACAACAGTAGGCTATATCAGGAAAGTGTAATTTATTTCTAGGGGGGAAGAGAACTTTAATAAAATGCTCTTGTTTTCAGACAGTAATCTCAGGGACAAACAATACTGGGAACCTGGCTTAGACTGAAACCAGCAGCTGCTAACTGCATTCTTCACATAGTTCTTCATCTGATAGCCAACAAGAGATATCGACCACATTGTTCCTGACTTTAAAGACTTGCTGCCTTAGATTTTTCTGAAATTGTGTATTATTTCCTTAAAAGTAGAGTTGTATGATCATCTTGAAGTCTAAAACCTCATGTGAAACATATGCTTGTTCCCAGAAATGTAATATTCAGTGATTTGCTGAGGGGAAGAAGCATAGGGAAGAAGAGCTTTCTAATACTTATTTGACACACAAAGTCTTTTCAATACATTTATTAGGAATGGTGTTTAAAGAGTGCAGTATCAGGTACAACTATAAGCCTAGGAAGTTGGTATCACACCTCTGGAGAGAAAGCGAAACATGTTACATCCACAAATGGTATGAATTTATTCAGGCCATTGTCAGTTCTATGAAATGCCTATGCTGCGGCACAGATTTAATTTTATAAGGCTATAGTGAAATCAAATTGTGCATTTCAAGACAAATGAAAGACAGGCAAGGAATTTTGAAGGAGTCAAATGTGGTCTTGAGCATCAGTGTAAATTAGACGGCCAAGACATAAACAGTTTCCAGAGATGGTGTGCTGCTGTAGCTCATACACTGAGCGAGCAAGCGGAAATTATGAACTGGCCTGAGCTGGTTGAACAGACTACACTAGGAAGATATACATAACTTAAGACAGTTAGCCTCAAGAAAAATCCAAAGGATTTTAAGGCTGGAAGGATAAATTACCATGGCCATCTTCTCATTTATCCTTATCACCTGTCCAATGCAAACAAGATCAATACAGTGAAGAACTGTTAAACTTGTATACGTCAACTGGACAAACGCTTTCCCATCTACAAAACCCATTCTCCTGGATTTGGTTATCCTTCTAGGCCTTCATATTTAGAAGTCTACATTTTTCCACTTGCAGCAACTTCATACTAAGCTAACTACAAGAGATGCATAACTGCAAAGAGGCTACAAAATAAGGCTGCTCCTAGTATTCATGTTTCCATAGAAAAAACAGCCCTCTCAATATAATATTTTGTGTGATTGCAGAAGCCATGCCTATATGCACCATGAAAATAATGCAATTAACCACTGGGGTTAATGACCTTTCAGTTTTAATGAAAGTTATAATTGAAGCAAAAATACTATATTAATAAGCTTAATGTTGCATTTAGAGGAAGAGTCCTGCTGCATTATAGTGAAATTATAGCACTTTGCAGCACATAAAACTACTTTCAGTGATTTTAGACTATATAAGCCTCATGTATCTAGTTGCTTTTGTTCTGTTATGTCAAAAACCCAACAGACTAGAGTATTTTAAGATTTCTGATTTTCCTTTCTCTTAGGCCAAATGCATACATGTAGTATATATTCTTACAGGTTCTGTTTTCTAGACTTCTGTGTTAGTTGCCTTCCTCTTACCTTTCTACACATGGTGTGGAAAGCCAGAAAGGAACTGAGCCCTTGTCACCACTGGGTATCACAGAATGTCGCTTCTTCTACTTCATGAAATGACTCTTCCTCAAACATGTCCCAAAAAGGATTTCCCCTTTTTGTCATATCACAATGATAACTCAATCTGTTTGTTGATAATACTCAAGTCTCTTCTTCCTGTACCATTCAGCACTTAGGCCCCTTTTTGTTAGTATTTGATTTCCACTTGTAGTCATATGTTTTGTGTTTTTTCCCTAAAGTTGCTAAGATTATTTAAAATATATTAAAAAAAAAATCAAACCCAGTGGTTGCAAATTTCTCCTTCTCAGTATCAACTTCAGAGTTAAGCAAATCCCTCATGAGCCTATAATCCTACTTGAGCACTTACCATTTGCCACTTGAGTGTCTTTTCAAAAAGTTGCTCATTGACTTTGAGGCAATTTCATCTAGACTTGATTTCCAAAACTTATATAGAACGAATCCTATTGCAGGACACCATCAGGAGCTCAATCAGAGTGAAAATTAAGCACATCTCCTTCTTTCCCACCAAGACGGCTACTCTTTCAATGAAGCACATCATTTTGGTTACACTTGATCTGCTCTTGAAATTCTTTGTTGCTTGGTTTGAGACTTAAATCACCATAAACCCCAATCCTTGACAGTCCCAATTCTTAAAATTTGATCATTTAGCAGTGTACTCCCCATCTTTCTAGACACAGATTAGTTTCTAGCGATAGAATCAACATATTTCTATTGAAGTAGAACATTAGATAAACCAATAAAGATACAGTAGATTAACAGACTTTTAAATTACAAGTACTTTTTCTCTTCTGACCTGCTTTTCTATCAGCTGTCAAGAAGTGTACAAGTTATCTCCTGAGATGAAAGCAGTATTCAATCCTTCAGATCGCCCTCTGCTACTTCTCATTTCCCAAGACTCAAGTGTCTAGGAATTATTTGAATGAAGTAAAAGCCACAGATAGGACGGGCTATATACATTGTAGAAAAGAAACTATTAGGTTTCTTTATCAGGTAAAGGCATTATTTCTAGGCGAGTTACCTAAAGACCTTCTTGTGTGGAAATTACTATACATTACAGTTAACCTAGCATGCCATCCTCAGCAGGCACCTCAAGTTCCAAGGTACAGCACATTCCAAGGCAATCAAACCTGAATGATAGTTTCGGAGCATCTAGTTTTCTTTTCAATTGCAGGCACCATTCAACTTCTCCTGCCTCACAGATACCACCCCACTAGGATACACCTTTTAAGGGCACATTAAAAAATTCATTGTAACAATACAAAAATGTTTCTTTCCATTTCCACTGTTGAATCCAGAATCACAATTTTAGTGCTGAATGATTTCTTACAGCTACCTAGCTTGTTCCTCTATTAGACTTGCCATAAGCCCTCATGCTGGAAACTCCACATTTGCTGGCAATGTAATTCCTTGCTTCAATACTCCAATGGCTCTTTTTGGAAGACTACTGCCTTTGCTATTACTGAAGAAAAGACAGTGGCTTTGATCAGCTCAGCAGCCTGAACCTGTGAAGCAAGTATGCAATACCATTTAAAATAAAAAATCTGATTTACAAACACAAGTTCTGAAATAGTCACACATGGAAACATTTTTACTCTCCTATCAACCTTTTTTTAGTACCCAATTTTTATTTTTAGTTTTGTATTTAGCCAAAACTCTAACTGACAGATGCTAATAAAGAATTATTATTGTCAGTTGCTTATTTGAAATAATTTATTTCCTGACATAGATCAACATTTCTTTGAACACAGGGTAAAAAAGCAGTTCCTTGAACAGGAACCCGTGCCTATGTTTTGGACTAAAGCTGGTACCTTATTCTAGGTAAAGAATTACTTGAAGGAGATCAAGGAATCCTTAGGCAAAGGCACTAAATGAATGTTTCATTGTATTTTTCCATATTTTTATGCATTTTTGAAATTCAGATGGATAGCAATCATTTTAATACTTCTATCATTAAAAGCCTAAGACTATACTACAGTATTAAACATCAAGGACACTGCAGGTATTTCTCCTGTGCTTGCACAGACTTGTTATCTGTCTTTTCAATTAAATGAGTGATTATTTCTCTGAAACTGCTTCAGAAAAATGGCATTTCCATTGACTATCGTATCAAAGTAGATATGGTAGCCTTTAGTAAGTTTTTGTAACCTACTAAGCATACAAACCCACTATTTATTAAGCAGCACTGCAAACTCATCCTCTGTTTTCTTAGCCAGGTAGCACATTTTAGCTATTCAGCATATTTGTAGCTGTAGAAATCTCACTCAATTTAGTTAACAATGCTCTTGCTACGCGAGGATGATTAAAATCTAGCTCTCTCCTTTAATTATGCTGGCTTTACACAAATAAAAAAAAGTAACATTTTTACTGTATATTAACATAAAGACTTAACTGACTCTTTTGCAGTATAAACAACATAATTAAATTCAGCTAAAGGCTGAGGATACAATATTTTAAAAGATAAACAATTGTAGAACTTTTTCAATATCATATTTCTTGCCAAAAACACTTTAATAAGTATTCTCTTGTGTACCACTGAGAGATTTCTACCAGACTTGCTGAAAAGTATTTACAGTACTATCACTCTAAAAGGCCAGGAGTTTGTTTACTTTCTTGGTGAAGAACTGAACAATCATCTTTCCACAGGAATCACTGCCACGTCATCCTACATTACAGTTCCAGAACAATCACTGGGCAAGACAGGAGTAACTCCTCCCACGAGCAGAGCAGCACACTGCCTTCACACAGCACATGCACCCTCGGGAGGAAAGCGAAGAGACAACAGACCTTCAGTGTTACCTATTTGTCTCTCTAGATCTGCTGCCTCATCTGGTGTTGCACGGGGGAGGACACCAGGGTCACTGAAACTAGTACGCAGCAGGGTCCCCATCACGAAAAAGAAAAGGATCCCACCAATTGCAGGTATAGCAGGCGTAATCTTCTCTGACAAATATGGACAACTGGAAAAAGAGAAAGATGAAACAATCAACAACACATAGTGCAACTTGCTCTCAAAAACTATTTACCTCTATACATGCATACGATGAACTCGCTTTCTTCTCATGATACATTACTTGCCTTGGAATGTTTATTGAAGCTGAAATTTCTGATTCTGTGTTCATGACACTTCTGGAATTTCTCATAATATTTTCAATATAATAAAAGCACGAGTAACATAATAATAACCTCACTAATATGCAATACTCATTTACATAAGAAGATAAAATATTTTTATTACAGGCTAATAAGCTTATATATTTCTTCACCTACTGCCCAATTACATAAAAGGAAATTGGGCAGAGAGAGGGAAGGGGAAATAACCTGAAGAAGCACACAACATGATGAAATAAGCCACACTGCAAAACATAATTAAGTCTATAAAACGAATTTATCATCCACCAGAAAGATGGTGCTCAAGAACTTGCGACACATTCCTTTAAACGGTCTCGGTGCATACCAATACTGTAACACCGCTGCTGATTTTCTTTCTTAACCCATTTCTTGTAACTTGGTAAACCTGTTTACTTATTTATAAGGCAAGAAGAGTGCAAATGACACTGCAACACACCTGGGACCAAATAATCTGGGGGCATGTCTACGACAACATCAACAGTCCTTGACCAGGACAAAAATGGCTCTCTGTTTACCAGGTTTACCATATACCTGCGGGGTTTAAGACTGGATTACAGTTTTAGCAAATTTTCCTCTCTGCTTCACATATGATTAAATCAAAATGGACAGAAGCATAGGAATCTAACCAACACACAAATACAATAATCTCTTTACAGGTGTGCAAAAGAAGAGATATGAACACTTAGACATTACAAAAGCACTGCAGCACCATCTTAAAAAACACACAGGCTGAACACTCTCTTCACAGCTCTTGTATTAAGCAGGTATGGATAGAATGACAAGATGGCTTCATGTATTTCTGATGTCTGCATAAGAAGTCACAAAATAAGCCTAAAACCAACATGAGTCAAAAATCAACAACTTCTAGGTCTTAGGACTTCATCTAAAGTTTCTAGGTATCAATTGGCTTTAATTAACATTGTCTTCCCTGTTTCTGCTGACTGCCTTAAATGACGATTCAGGTGTGCACTGCAAGTCAGTTAACCTCACTGGAATGTTAACTCTGAGCAAGTGATGGCAATGTCAGCTCCGCTGTCCATCACTTCTGCCAACAGGACGGGGAGAGAATGGAAACACTTTTCAGAGCAGCTACCATGTACAAGGCATTTATCCCCCCGTGTAATCCTGTTAAACACACTTGGCTGTTTCATCGAGTGCAGTGGGTTTCACGGGTGCAGCGAGTCCACGCGCATTACACGGTGTGTAACATAACGAGTGGAAATCATCTCTTCCTACACAAATGCAATACCACAGGTGCCACAGGTTAGGAAAGATTACAAAGACAACTGGGTATAAAAAAGCAGGTGAGGACCGAGAGATACTGTAGTTTCACATAACAAATAGACTACTGAAATTGTCTAATTGTACACTTTTTCTGCTTCAAAGACCCAGATTTATCAGTGTTAGCTAATAGAAATCAGTGCCAACTAAAGGAAGCAGCAGCAAGACATAAGCCTTGGTAGCTATAAGCCTTGCTCCCTTCATGTCAGAGAAGTCAGTTAGAACAAACAGCCAAAGAGAAGCTTTTGTACTGCATAAATGTCCTACTGCTCGATTTATTTCTTGCCACAAAGGATTACTGAAATCAAAACTACTGTAATATGCTCAGACAAGAGTACAAATAGGCTGCAAGAAGGTATTTTTAAAAGGATTAGAGGGAACGTGTACATTAATGAACACTAAATATAGCACAGCGCTATTACCCTTCTATTGCATTATTCATTATACGTACCAAAGAAATTGCAACTCTGATGAGGTCTGTTGACCAAACAAGAGCTGTATGTGTGCAAAAGGTAACATGAGATAATCTCAGGGTAGCATAGTAGGTGCAGTACAATTTTGACACTTGCCAACACAAAAACAGCAACAGCATTGCATACACAACTTAAATTCCCACTGATAGCCAGAGAATGGAAAATAGGTGCCATCATGACTCTAACATGTTTTATTTCAACAGTAATTTCATACGAAAATGGTAGAAAGAACAAATTCCTGTGCTGAAATACTGAGAAAGCCCTGTATTGCTAAAAAGAGATATTTTCAGTATAGTAAAAAAGCATGAAAAAGTCTGTCTCTGCCTTGCTGAACCAAGTCCACCTGAAGTGAAAAAATCCCCATTCTCAAGGCCCTGTACACTCTTCACAATAAGCAAGTGCTTTAGGCAAACTGCTTTGCCTAAAGGTGTTTTCAGGGTTTAACAGTCTGTATTTTACCAACTTTGACTTGGAATTTATTCAGCAATAATGCAGAAAGGACTGAAGATGGTATCTTTGGCAATAATAACCAAGCAATGTTCCACCAATTCAAAAATTATTTCAAGCTGAGAAACCAGTCCTTGCAGTTCCTTACAGAGATTCAGACAGTAAGTGTGGGCAGGACCATTTAGCACAGTCTGGTTTACGTACAGACCATATAATATTACGTGCACCTGCAGAGAGCTCAATTACATCTCTCCTTTAAAAAGGTCTGATTAATTTTACAAATCCCTGCCAGTTAAATTAAAAAAATAAAAACCCAAACCCAACAAAGAACAATAGATACTGTTAGACCTTTTTTCTTCATGTCTTTATATATTAAAAAAAAAGGGTGAAAAATCTTACTTCTACTGGGTTATTTAAAAATCTACTAAACGTGACTTCAAATTAAAATTGTGGATCTTAGCGCAAAATTGTATACATCTGTAGAAATACAATTGCATATTTATATATTTCACATTTGCATGCTTATATAACAAATATATTTGCATTGCTACATTAAGTCAATAATATTTTAAACACTTCTAGTGTTACTACTTTTAGAATTGTCAAATACTGTACACAGAAAAATATTATCCCTAGTATTTGCTTAAATTCCTTAATTAATTTGCTTTTATTGAGAATGTATCCCTTCAGGCACCAGCTTTTCACAGATACTACAAGAAATATCTTTTTTGGAGGGTATTTTCAGTGAGTTGTTAAAGCAAGCATTAGTGGGTATTTTGTGACAGCGAATTTCAGAATTTTCCCCACAGAGGGACTCCCCGTGCAGAGACCTGCCCACCACAAGTGACACTTTGATAAACAGTCTGGAGCAGAGAGAGCTCCAGGACAAATCTCTGTCCTACTGCAGAGCAAGCAGTGACAAACCTTTTCAAATTGGCACTCAGTAACTACTAGACGTGAACTGACATCCTCAGTTTACATCTTAGACAGACTAAAACAATTGCTCTTAATAAGCAACTGTAATGACAGCAAGTACTGATTAGGTCTATCCCAGAAATTACATTTTTAGAAAATACTACTTGACCACAGATACCACTAGAAACTGTTATTGTGAAAATAGCTGCTTTTGCACGTTGCGAACTGTAACATCACTTGAAGTTTTAAATTAATTAATAGAGGACTTTTATACTTTTAGCCCTATTTTTTGTTTGGCTTCTCACATACTTTTTTGAAACATCATGTGAAAGTTTGCATGAGCGTAGGCAGGAAATAAAATGTGGTGGAAGACTAGTTTGTCACAGCTTGATAAAAAGAAAAACACCTTGACATATAAGAGATAATTATCAAGCACCACCCCTGTGTACAAAGGACGCAGGAGAAGAACAAAAGCAATTCTTACCACCCAGCAGCCCTCTTAACTGTGTAACCATGCTCCCTGCGGCTACCGAGCTCAGCAGAAAAATACACAAAGTACCTGTACCGAGGAGCACACAGTGAGAGTCCTGCAACTTTCAAGCACTGTCATAAGAAAAGGGGAGGAAAGAAAAAGTTTTCTGAAGGCCTCCCCTGGAAAGATGAAGGCTTTCACTGACAGTTATTCACTGATGGGGAAATTCAGTAAATGACACATCTATCCAGGGATATTTGGAGAGAGCCGAAGCCTGTATTTACCAAATTTAGTTTCAAATACAACCACTTACTACAAACAAAAAGACAGGGTTTTATACAATGGAGATCTAATTTAATATTTGCTCAGTTGGCAGGCAGAAAACAATAGAAGTACAAATTTCATGTGAAGATGTAGTAGCCATCACACTTACACTAATTTAAAAAAAGACCTCTATAAGCTTGGCTAGCAAGACTGTTAAGAGGATACTCTATGTCAAGCTTTTCATCAATATAGCAGATATAAAATACATGTACTCTAGGAAAAACGGAATATAAATACAGTTGAACGAACATAGGGAAATAAAGTTATTGTTCGTTTACCTACATCATCAACTTAATTTCTGTTCCCGCAGGTATTGTCTGTTTAATATACCAGTGGCTATTGGTATGCAGGTGAGGAGAACAGAACAGAGAACGGAGAAGGCTGGCACATTAAACCCCGGGTTCAGTTTCACATGTTACAGGTTAACATCTGAATGAGACTGTGTTGCTTCCTTTAAACCTGCCCGATGGGTTTGTTGTTCCTCCTTCCAGTCTCATTTACGGCTCCTCTCAGCTTACCCTTTGTTTCAACTCCAATGCATCATTGCTCCAAGTCACTCAGTCCCAAACTTCTGCCCTTACACCAACACCAATCTGCATCGGGTTCTTTTGTGAGCAAAGTTAGTTTACTAAAATGTATGAAAACAACACCATTTTGTTGACTTCTCTTTCTTTCTCTCTAACAAACCAAACGTGCACTTGGAACGGGTATTGCCACAAAGCAAGAGAGAAAGAAGGCCACGCCAAACTAGAGGGAGAGGGAGCTTTGGACAGTGGGAGGACCGCTCTGTTTCAGGAGCTGTCAGTGAGGTTTTCATTCAGACCGCAGCCTCTTGTGAAACCATGTTCTAACCTTTCAATTTAGAGATGGCAACAGAATACCCATATACAGACAGATTAAAGGCAAACCAAGACTCTCGGCTAGAAGAACAAAATACCTTATAACTTACTTTTCTAATGATAAATTGCCAGTTTAAAGAAAGCAGCCAATGACACACATGAAGAGCAGCACAGACAGAGGAAGATGCAAAGATGGGAAAAATGTGAGGGCCCAGCAAGGACCTTGAAGGCTGCTGCCTGACAAAGAATATGTAAACAGGACAAAGAGAGAGATCAAAGTGAAATAATTTCACTGTTGCAGGTTTTGGAGGGGTTCTTCTTTTTACATGTTTTTCACAAGCACACTGCTGGCACACAGTAAGTGTGGTGTAATTTGACTATAGCTTAGTCCAAGTAAAGTTACATGAAATTGCTAACAAGATTAGCTAAGGAATTCCTGCATTAGTTTCCTACATCTGCCTCATTGGTTTGTACCACCTTTAAAACGCCTACTGATTTTTTAAAAGTTATATTAAGGAACACACACAAACTAATTTCAAGAGGATTTGAAGTTTACTTTTAAAAAATGAAATTTCATTATTATTTTTGTGTTTTGAATATTCTTTCTAAATCATACACTTCCTCTTTTCAGAATGGTCAATCAGTTTCAAAAACTTATTTGATAAAATACAAGACAAAAATCATTCTTCTAATAATTTGCTTCATTTCAAATCCAGGAATTTTGGAATGCTGAAAACATGTGAAAACTATGGAAAACAGAACAGCTGACAAACAAAAGGTAGAATGACAACAGGAACAGAAACAATAGCCAAAAGACGACCTTCTTCTCATCTTAATAATCCAAAATATTATACCCTAATCAAAATGGCATATTTGTTGAATGGTTTCAGACATGAGGCATTTAAATATGCCATTTAACCTTGCTTAAATGCTTTATTAGTTTATTCTCTATTTTACAGTACTGGATACATCTTACTTTTTTTCTATATTTGCTATATTTCTCTGGCAAAGTCCACTGAAAATTAATTCTAATTGAAAACAATTTTTAAGTGGAAACACATATAGACTAACAGTAATTCCAGTGTGTAAGTGTCCTTGCCTCTACTAGCACTTAGAAATTATTAATTAGAAAAAAAGATTAATAAGCTGAAATCACACAGATTACTGAACCAGCATGATCCTTAAACCTAATAAATGAAGTACTTTAGAGGTTCTCTCCAACCTAGTACAAAATAAAATGAGCTCAACATTACCCTGAACAGCAAAAGCTCAACAACTTGTCTTCAAAATTTCATGTGGGAACCAGATGCAGTTTGGTCTTTAAAGTCACTGTATGAACACTGTATACCCATGAGCAATTAACAAGAATGAGAGATTGCAGGGCCTCTCTCCTCTGCTCAGACCTGCAAGTGTTCAGTGGAACTCCTTGTAGCACTGACTCCATTAAACTGTAATGCATTACCACTGAAATCAGATTTACACTGGCTGGATTTGGATGTAGGAGTTTAGCTGAAGCAATGCAAGCAGTGTTGATTATGACATTGTAGAAGTTAACCACAAACTCCCTCCTACAAGTAAAGATCTTAAGGGTTTAATGCAGCAGGTATGCAATAATCAGAGTAACAGCCTTGTGTGACCTCCCAGTTTTTATTGCTACATGAATTAACTCTAATGATCCACTGTCAAACTTCAAAGCTGGGATAGACAAAATACATAATGCAAAATGAACCTGTCTGCAAAACAGATGCGGTTACAGAAGCTCTGGCAAAGGCAATTAAATTTTACTTTGTTATAGAGATAAGGAACATCTTTGTTTTACAAAACACAATTTGAAAAATTTTGATTACATCAACTGTTGGCCAGAAATTTCCAAGCAAGGTAGTAAGAAAATGGGGAATATCTATCAAATTGGTAGACACATCAAGTGCCTGCCTCTTAGCAAATAATCGGTTTCTTTATGAAAGGTCAATGCAAGTATCACATATCCTCAACAGACAAACTCAGAAAAGGCATGACTTCCAACCATACAGCAAACTGCAATCTTGCTTTATTGCTATTTCTGTTCCCTGACTAATTATTTACTCAAAAAAATTAAAAATATATTGGTACTTAAACTTTCTAGTTTTGCATACAGTGCAAGGTCTGGTTTTCACAGTAAAAGACTGCCAATTAATGAATCCCACTAAATGAATGAACTTAAAATTTCTAAACAGCTCATATAGAACACTTTCCTTCCTGTTGTGCTTCATATTGCTTCCTTATTATTTCTTATTATTTCCTGTTACGTGATTTTATAACTAAACCATCAGGTTAATCCCAAGTACTAATGAACAAAATGAAAACTGGGACAAAACAAGCGGAAATGCCTTACGCCACAAGTAAGTCCCTGAAGGAGTGTGAGCTTCTAGATGATTTTTCACATGATTCTCTGGAAACTGAAGCACACACAAGAAATCTGCTGCCAGTCAGTGGAATCTGAGCTTTCAGTGAGGCTGATGTAAAGCCTAACTTGCTAAAGGGCAAAGGCCTGTCAATGCAACCCCTATCCCAGGCCACACTCTACCATCACTTTCTCCTTATAGCACAAATGAGCCAGCTAATACAGAGTTAAAACAGAGGAATTGTTCTCAATCTGTTCCCTTTTCTTAAAAAACCCACCAACCAAAGAACTCCCAAAGACATTAATTTTCTGTTTGATCAATTTCCTGAACAACCTCATTCTTTGTTCAACTAATGCGTGCCAGAGAACAGGTAGGAACACACAGAAGGCAGGATGAAGTTCAACTGTGGCTTCTACATGCACTCAGTTGCTACGCGGAAATCCTACCCATACTCATATGAGCTTAGAAACAGTGGATCCAGTCTCTTACTGTCATGGCTTAACCTGGCAGGTATCTAAACACCACACAGCTGTTCATTTGCCCTAGATTTTTTTTTTTACTCTTTTTCCCCCTGCAATTCTCCATATCCCAAGTCTTTTGTATAAAACACACAAATGAACTTTCATTTAAAATAGAGGGAAAAATATTTACATTTTAACTTCTCAGTGGAACCCACTATAACAAAAGCCTTTGCACATTCATTGAAAAGCAGACACAGCACTTCCTAGGGCTCCTTTATTTATAAAAACGGAGAACTGATAATCCTACCCACACTGCATATCAAAAGTATATATCACATTGTTATAAATAAAGCAACTGGAAACATAAAGCAAGAAGAAGGATAAAACCAAGAGATTTTAACCTCCTCTTCCCCAAAAGAAGCACAGCTAAGCAATTCAGCAACTTGATCATGCAAAGACCCAAGAGGCTTGTTTGTAGCAACTTCACAGCCACGGGTCTCCACAAGCACTGGAGGAGTTTTACCTGAAATGGCATCCTTTGCTTTCTCTCACTGCCTCCTCACAGTATCATGTGAATTCTCTTCTCCCACACTAAGCACTCATTGGAGAGGCAGACTGGCATGCAGGCTACTTCAGATTTAAAAAAAACCAACAACTAATTGGCACTCATGATTCCAAAGCAGTGCCAGATCTCCGTATCTAAAAATGGGTCAGTTTAAATATATCAACTTGCAAGACCAGCTTGAGGCAAATAATTTCTTTCAGAGAAAAGAAATAAAGCACACAGTGCTTCATCTACACAGAAATCATCTCCACTACAAATATTTGGATTAGCAATATAATTGAAACAGCTAGAAATAGCCTTTTACTGTGTTGCATTAGAACTGAGATTTGGGTGCAAGTCACAGAAGCCCAAGCATGAAAAGTTTAAGGAATGCCCTACAGTGAAAGATTGCTTCTGAATCACCAGAATTTAGCAATATCATAGATTTAATTACCTTCAGGGATGTGTGCAGAAAAGACTGCATTGCTTGAGTAATTAAACACTTTTGTCTGAGTATTTCCTTTTTTTAGGAAGACATTTAAAATGCTCTTTACAGACTTATGTTAAATACTTGTCAAACCTAGATAAGCACATTCAAATTGAAAATCAGTGGCTTTATCATTTTATGCGTTTCTCTGTACTTCCACAAACACATCATGCACAGGCACTGTCCTCTTGAGAAAGGCCACTGACTGAAATTATTAATTCCATATTCTCTTCCTGAACACTTGTATAGTTTACCAAAAGTTATTTCTACCACACATCAATTCTGTAATTTAAATAATCTTTTTAAATATGAAAAAACATATTCCAGCATAATTTCTCTTAAGCCAACTACAACAAGAAATATGTAATACAGAAAAATACAATGAAAGTTATCACAGAAATGTTACTTCAAAAATGAAAATCAAGGATGAAAATCACCTGTTTGGCTAAAGATTGAGGGTATGACAGAAGGTTCTGTAGCATGCTCAACAGGAAAAAAAGGTCCATATTTAAAATAATTATGTTCTTCACACAAATGCCAGCCACTTAAGAACTTTGGTTACTTTACAGTTACCTGTTGTACAGTAACTAAATATTTTACCTGCTAATGCATAAACAAGACCTGAATGTAAGATGAACAAAGAAATGCCCAGTTTTTGTAGTTCCTTAGAAATTTTTTATTTAACATTCCCACTCTGTTGTAATTTTTTGTCATATGTAAGTTTCTCTTTCTACTATTTCATTAAGATTTTCAAGCCTTTTCCCAACTAATATGCAAATTTCTCCAGTAATTACCACAACACGTAATTTTAATGTAAATTGAAACATGATTTCAGGTAGGGGAGGATTAACAAACACAACATCTTACTACTATCCTTCTATGAAAATATAATTTACTTCTTCAATTTAACATCTGCCTATTTTTGTCAGACTAATAAAACTTGTAAAAACTGTCACAGGAAGGTAAAGCAAAGAAAAGGTCTTTATTACATCCACTGTGACTGGAAATTTCAAATTTTTTTCTTCTAACATTTCAATTATGCAACTTGTTAGCACCTGTATATGACATGATCTCCAGACCCATTGAGAGAATATTTTTTTGCCAGTATTTAAACAGACATCTAGTAGACAATTTTGCAAGTGGAATGATGTGAACTCTCTCCCTAAGGCAAACCAGCCACGAAAATCAGAGGAAAGCTTAGTTACTTCATTGTTCCCAGAACAGACCCTCAGGAATTGCAACACAAGATTTATTCTCCATCTTTCCATTGTCAAACATGTTCTGCTGTCCACCTTCCAGTTTCAGATGCCGACACAAAAACAACTCTCCCAGACACTGTCAACCATGCAATACCACACCAACTCTTGGTCTTCACTTTGGCACTTTTACACAAACAGGAAGCCAGCAGGGCACAAAGCTAAATAGAAATGGAAATCTTTTGAATACCTAGAAAGGTTTGACAGAAGCTAAAATAAAACAGAGATTGCAACTGACTGTACAAAACGACATCCCACTACAGCCTGCATCTCTGCAGTGCATCATCTCTAAATGTACATCAGTGATGTGCAACCTGTTCCACTGAGTCCTTCATGCATTGATATCATGAGCTCCACCTTTTGCCCTGGTGTTTTCTGTCTTTAACCAGGTTTGTTGCTGTCTTTGGCCAGTCCCTCCTAAGCTCCTCAGGCTCTCTCCTGCCTGCACTCTGGTAACCAGAGAATAGAGCCTGCCCAGGCCCGTCTGCCAGCTCCAAACACACACGATCCTTATGCTACAGTATCAAGGGGGAGCTGAAGCTTTTACAACACCACACCACTATCCCGATTTATCTGAGGATATTGGCAACTGAACTGAAGAGAAGCTGCTACCCTGGATTAATCAGTGGCTTTGTACACAGCAACACAAACAGACCATAACCAGGAGGAAGGTCCAGAGTTTGGTAATTCTTCAAACCTGTCCTCTGATCACATCCATTCTCCATGCAAAAGCTTGCCTTTCATGTTTACAGTACATACTACAGTCAAAGAGATGAGCTACATGTAACTAAGAAGCATGTTGATTATGTCACTTCAAATAATTGCACTAAATGAAAGGATAAATGCCCAACATGTTGCTCCTTCTTCCTTTTTGTGTCCTTTACATGACAACAAATTTCAGGAGTTGTCAGGTTTGTACCTAATTTCTGAATAGTTTTTCCATATAAAGATGCAGTGTAATGGGAATTACAGGATTTTCTGTCTGCAAGTGTTCAGAAAGGAGAGACCCTGGTGCATCTTGCTCCTAGTTATAAACATTACACTAATGCTCCCAGTGAATAAGTGACAAAGCAAAGTGTACATGCAACACTGCAGCAGAGTGAGTATTTTTCTATTTAAAAATAAAGGACAGACCAGGAGCACAAGTTTCTGTTTCTTCACAGGTATACAAAAACCCTTTTTACTAGACCACTTCCATTCTTTTCTCATATTTAACCCTTTGTCAGATAGATTTCTATTGCGTCCATGAAATCAAAGCTTACAAGGATACAGAAGATTCTAATGAGATTTTGCTGAAAGGATGAAAAAAGGACTGAAGGCTATACAACTTATAAAAACCAGACATTATCCGAAGCCACACTCTAATCTAGAGAGAAACTCCTGTTTCAAATTTTTGTTAATTAAAATGCAAAACATTACATTTTTGTCCTGAATTGCAATAATATCCTCTATGTCCCAAATACATATTAACAACCTTGCTTAAAACATGCAGAAAATACTAGGGCTGGAGGGGAATAGAAGTAAATATGCAAGAGCTAAGAGTGCAGTTATTCTATTCAGAAAAGAGACAAACCTTAAAATAGCAAGCAGCATAGCAAATACCAAGTTGCCAGTACAGCTGTATTCATTCTCCCAAAAGATTTTTAATGCAACTATTCCTGAATTAAAATTCATAGTCATGAATGCATATGAGCCCTGTTACTGGTGGCCGACTCCTCACAAACACTGAGAAATGCTAAGATAAGAGCTCTCTGCAATTTTTCAGTCTGTTAGAACAGTGAAGAGCCATTAAAATGTAACAGTCCACATCTGCCAACTCAGAGCGACTGCCAGGCTCGTGTTTCAGGCTCCTGCACTACACAGAGAGTATGATCAACTCACTCTGAGCATCCTCAGGACAGCACAAATCTCCCTCTTCGAACATGAACACACTCTGCTGCTTCTCAACAGCAGCGGTAATTATTCATAGCATCTTCAGCTGCATTTTGTTCTGTAACCTAAAAAAACATCAACACTTGTTCTGAATGTCTGTCCTACACTAGGGTAAGATCCCAGAAAAAAACCCCAGAATTTAGGAACATGATTAGCATTGATTGTAATAGAACCTAGTACCAGTATGAATCCAATCTTTGAGAGAGTTTTCTTAATTCATACTGTATTACCCCCTTCTCTCTTATTTCTGGAAACATACATGCAACTGACAAAAATAATTAAAACATCTGTAGGCACACTGTACTTGTCAAAAACCTCTCAAGGTACTTCTTATATGGTATTAAAGAACTAAACTAAATCTTAAATCTCTATGCCATAGAAATCAGCAAAAGTAAGTGAAGTGCGAACAAGGGCCCTGGTAGTGTTACTGGCCAGAGGTGGTCTATTAGAGTCAAACTGGTATAGGAAAGTGTCTAGATTACAAAACAAGTACTGAAAATATTTTGGAAATATATGCCATAAACTCCCCCAGTTGTTAATGTGCTACACTACAACACTACAGTGCAATCATCTCTATTTTGTATATGACATTACAATATTCATACTAATGAGATAAAATGACATATATGAGATAAATGAGATAAAACTACATATACTTTCAAAACAAGAAAGCAACATTCCTTATTTTTTGTAACGACTCTGCACTCAGATGCTTGTAGCTTAGCCAACCCTCTGCAGCTGCTTCAACACCATGCCAATGCCTTCACTTCCTCAGCCTTTCTATGCTTAGGAAAGAATCTCTGGAGACCTAAAGAGTATTGCACAAACAATACTGTATCCTCCAACTGTTGCTAAATGCAAAATCCATCTTTGCTTCTTTTGTTTCTTTTGAAGGACAGTGAATGCGTGCATTGGACTTCATTTTTGGTTGATGAAATAATATTTTATTTTCTTTCAAAAAGGAGACAGATCGACCTAAGAGAGGCCCATTACAATAGAGGTCAGAAACAGTTCAGTGGATAGGACAGGAGACCAGAAATTGGTACAGGTGGCTTCCTGCATCAGCCAGCATTCTGTTGCATGACCTTCAGCAAAGGCAATTAACCACTCTATTATCCCTCTTCTTTTTTGAAGCATACACTTACGCAGGACACATTCAAGACAAAACTGTGTGCCAAATGCTGTATGACTCTAAAAATTCCCCACGTTATTTACTTTTATTGGGGGATTTTTTGCTGCCAGTGAACACTGATGATGGACTCCACTGTATAAAAGCACTGTCTAAGCAGCAAGCAGATCAGTTGGAATCTCTAGGTAATACTGAAATACAAATAATTACTAACAGGAAACACTGCTTGGCTTACATAACACAATAGGGGGAAAAAAAGGAGGAGGACTTAAATAGTAACTCCACATGTTACTAAGCTGATTATTAGTTGTCTCATTAAAAAAAAATACTATGGTTATAAAAACTAAAGAAAGTTTATTAAAACAGAAATGTTCCAGCTTCTTCTAAGGAGAAAAAGTGTTTGTCCTTTATAAGTTTTAATCTTGCTTTATAAAACAATACAGTTCAGCTTCAGACAAGAACTTAACTGGTTTACAAAGATATTTAATAGATACATTAGCAATATTCCAAAATTCCATGTATAGACAGCACATGTCTATCAACTTTATTGACAATAACTCTGAGGAAATTACTTCAAAGTTCTGGGGGCTAAAAAGTTTGAGATATCTGAATTCTCCTATTTTTTCTGTAAAGTGAATGCTATTGAGAAACACGCATGTTCCAAGAAAGTAATTTCATTCCAAAAAAGCCCTAGACTTTCTGAATTTCAGTATCTGAGCCTTGAAGAAATCAGATATTATCTATTCACTACTGTGAGGAATAACAGTAGTCCATACAGACCAAAATAATTTCCTCCACCACCACCAATGCTGACAGTAACTTTTTGTTGAGGATGCCAAATGAAGCTCCTCTTCCTCTCAGCCAGCCTAGTCATTTCCACTCCTGCCTTGTGCTGACAGAAATGTTCCAGGGAGTGAGTGCTAGAGTGAAAAGTGAGATGGTTAGCTGGTTGTTTTTAAAATGTCTGGTTTTCATTGTTTAGATTTGTCTGTCTCTTATTGTCGATTGTTAATAAAAAGTCCATCATCAGCTTTTGAAGACTTGAAATAATCTTCAGTTAAATTGCAAACACAGGTACAAGAGAGAAAAACTTTCAAATATTTTTAGGGAGAAATCAGACACTTCCATTTAATTTGAGGCACAACACAGGACTGACTCAAGCACAGTAAGTACTATGTAGTAACACTGAAGTTTAAAGGAAAGCAACAGACATTCATAGATAATATGAATAGGTGTTACTAAGCAATACTTGCAGCCCATTATAATTGGGATGACTGATTAAAGAAACAAGCCAAAGCACATAAAAATCCCTAGCCCTTTGAACATTTTACTCTTGAAATCCACAGAATTTTATGGAAAAAACTTTTTCAAACAGAAATCCCAATTTCACTAAGCCTCTTCAGAAGTTAAAATAGGTTGTCATCTCCAGAGGTATGAACTACACTTACAAAGCAAATTCTATCATTACCATCATAACAACAAGGGAAGTTTGACTTTGCTCCTTTCTTTTGTTGTTGATACTGTTATACAGCAGTTCTCTGATTCCTAGATAATGAAAAAAGTATTGGGGTTTTATGAGAGTTATTGCTACTTAACGTAAGATTTAATTTGCAATTTCCCCTTGTGTCAAGCAAAAATATTTCCTGTATGATGAGTTTACTTAGTAGAACTGAAATCTTGTCATAGAGCAACAGATCCATTGTAAGTGTTGATAAAAATTTTCCATACTACAACATATTACTGCTGACACTTAAATAACTGTATGACTCCTAGGCTTAAGTAAATTATAAAATAATCCTATGATTCCATGGGTAAAAAAATTCCTACATTGTCAAACTTCCCTTATTTTTCACTTTCTTTCTTTAAATCCTGAATACAGACATCAGACATTTTGCACCTTCTACTTGCAAGAAAAGCACATCACTCTCTCCGGCATTTACTGTTAGAAATCTCTACTTAAGAAACTGGGCAAATCTCTATTTGTTCCCAATGCCTGTATGAGTTGATTAAATCAACTCCAGCACACACAGAATGAATCACATGAGCCTAATCCAAAAGCCAAATGCTCAGTGCCATCTTTAAGATGACACAAACACCTCTAAATTGGGAAAGGATTAACACTGGAGCAGGACTACAAATGGAGAAAGTAGTGAAGCTTACTGACCATCTGAGCTGGGAAGCACCAAAATGGCCTCCTCCACAGCTAATAGCTTTCCTTAGCTCACAGCCCTTTCCCATGAACAGATCAACCCCCACGGGCAGTACTGAAGAGCCCTGGGTGGTATTGTCCTTGCACCCACCATGCACATTAGCCATGAGACATGGATAGCAGCCATAAAAACAGTGTTCACAGTGGCCTTGTGTTCACAGTGGAATTAAACTTATAGAAGACAGCTGTCCAGGGAAGCATCCTGATAACCGGTTCTTACAAATAAAAATGCAAACAATTTTTTTATTCCTAGTTAGGTAAGAAGACTACCTCAGCACCTGACAAATCCTTCAGTGCTCCAACACTGCAAACTCCAGACAGAGGGCGATTCCCTCAGCTCAAGAGAGAAACAACTACAGAGACTACACCTGAGAGCCTCTTTATACAGAAGGATGTTGTAACTCGGCAGTTTCAATTATCTCAATCTGGCAGGAAAGAACTATATTCCAGTGTTATAAACCTATAATAAAAGAGAGAAGAATCATTTTTGGGGGAAAGGCATTTTCAGTGCAGCACTGACTGAATGCTTCATTTTTGTTCCTTTCAGCACTGCTTCATTCTCCAACAAAAGCAAATTCTGAGTGACAGAAAAGTACATTTCCCTCTCTGCCCTGCAGCTCACTCTATGACTCTGCAATCAATGGCAAAGCCTGAAATGGGAAAAAAGAAACCCACCAAAACCCAACAGTGCAGTGAATGATGAATGCCATACAAAAATACACGTCCTTGTATGGCCTCGAGCTTCAGAACAGAAAAGTAAGATCCCTAAAGAAAAGCAAACATCCAAGAGACAGACAATCCTTAGTTAACAGGTTTCTTTTCATCTTTAAAGTATTCATAGCAGCTGTTTGCACACCACCATTACTGTTTCAAGGGATGCGATACTGCATAAATTGGATCAACACAATGACGATGACCAGCAAGTGCCATCTCGGTAACAAAGCGTACAGAAATACGTGACATTAAAATCCTCATATAGTCAGACTTTTATATGTTATACAGGTGACACTCAGACCAGATTTGTATATTATTTCAACTTTAGCAACAACTCTTCTGGCACTCATTTTTTTATGTGGTCTAACAAAGCAGAATGGAAAGACACTGTCAACTGCACTTTGGGTTTTAATCGTGTCTCATTCACACTCACAGTTGCATCATCTTAATTAAAGACAAAACTTTAAGCAAGTTGAAGCAGCTTCATACTTCATAGGTAAATCACCCAATCCACTTTAGGTTAATTTATGTGTAATTCCACAGACCAAAGCAAAAATGTCTAACAGAGGCATTAGGATGGAAATACGGAAACTCCCTGTGTGTACAAGCTTAAACTTAAACTTGTTTTCACATGAAGTCAGTACCCAGATTTCAGGTCTCAGAGTCCAACAGAGTAGTAACAGAGTTTTGGTTTCTACACCCATGTGAAGCTGGATACACAGACACAGCATAGGGTTAAAGAATTCTCCAGCTACAAGGACAGCAGAGGATCCAATAGGGATGGGAACTGTAGTCACTGCAGGAGAATTCATGAAAGAACTGAACCTGAACTGGCTCTTTCAGGAGACGTTCGAAGAGCAGTAACAGACATCTGCATTTGAATATACAAAGATGGAAGACACAATGTGAAAAATTAGAAATAATGGTAATGATAATCCGGAAAATTGAAAAAAGCAGCACAGTAAACCAGAAATTAAGTAGGAAATGTTTTGTAATAAGACTTACTGTAACAAGAAAGTACCTATATGTTACCATATGAACAGCAAGTAACAAATAATTGCATTTGTGAAACCAATTCTGACAAATAAAGAACTGTGAATTTGCCTTAAGGACCACAAAAAGTGCTTTAGAATGCATTTTCAAAGAACGAGCTGAAGAATACAAAGTAAACAAACTACAATGCAATTCTCATCTCCCACCATTATTCTTTCCATATTTATTCATCAACTGAGGTGAGCTAAAGACACAAAAAACATGTAAAATCAATTACAATGAAGTTACAAACATATTTAGTTGGATTCCTCCACCATAAAAACTGTCATAGAAATTTCTGACTCTTGTCCTATCCAGATGTACAGCTCACATTGCCTAATTCAAGGTCCCACACTCTTTGCAAAAATACCTGCACAGTATCCCAAACCCTCATTCTACTCAGGATTGCCAAAAACCTCTACCTCACCTAAATCACAGCAGGAGCTCACAAAAGCAAAATGACCCATTAGTATAAAAGACAAAGTTTACATGTTAAAGAAGAATAGAGAGAAATTTCTGAAGAGTGTAATCTATTGCTTTTGCCAATCACATTTTTACCATGGTTGCTTTGGCAATTTAATTTTCCACATATAAGTCAAAAAGCCAACATGAAGCGCTAACCCTCTATTTGACAGCCTGCTTCAATGATTTTTTTCCTCAAATTAGTACACTTTTAAAAAGCAGATTACTGATTCTAGATTACTACTACACTAAAGAATCCTAATTTATTAAAAGGGCCGTTATGAAACAACTTTGTTTTAAACAGACATAAATTAGCTTCACTGAAAACAGCTGTTTAAATCTAATTTTATACAGAAGAAAAAGGTAGACAAAGATAAAAATATTTTCTCAGATAACTGATTCATAAGACATATGCATAATATAAATTCAGTCACACACAATATAAACCAAGGCATAATAGTAGTCTATAGAAGTATAAAGTAGAAAGTAGTCTATAGATCTAGATGGATCCTGTAAATTACCACAAAAACAACTATAAAAGTCTTTCATATACAGCAAATAAAGTGACTTAGGAAAAGACTGGACTTGATTACAGTCATTTAAATTTACACTTTTTTGCTAAGAGATAAAAATACATTCTTGATGAACTCCTGAAAACCTGGAAAAAGCTCACATATTAAATAATAATCTTCTTAATAATGATTAACTTGTACAAAAATAGTAAAATTTTGTCTGTAAGAAACTTTTAATAATAATGTTAATGATGCACATTTAAATACTTTTCACCAAAAGAATTATCCTCATCTAAATTGTTTAATTTATAGGAAACCAATACTAATCCCTAGATTAAAAGAGGCGGATGATTAAAAAAAAAAGATCAACCGAGAGCTGAGGCAGGAAATCATGTTAACATTTTATATTGAAAGCTTCACAAGAAAGGATTTGTGCAGCTTGTAAGAAACTCATTCAGAGGATCTATAAGTTACAATAAGCATATTGATAAGATATTATGCAAAATATGAAGGCTAAGAAGTCCAACTTCAGTAAAAAGAACTCAAAGTCACTGAAATGTGAAAGTGGGTAGAGGCGTGTTTAAAAAGTGATGTCTAAAATGTCCAAGTCCTAAAAAAAAACCCACGGGGCAGAGACCAAGGAAATTTGATCTCTTACTGAGCAGCTTTGGTAGGACAGACTAACAATATGGTTTTGAAATGTGCAAAATGAGAACTTGAATGTAGGGTGTATTTGGAAAATGACTGTTCTGGAGTATGAAAAAGCACAGAGATTCCAGACAAAGGCAGGACCGCAGTGACAGAAGGGGTGTGTTCGTGCCGCTCTGCCCAGTCCCGCTGCCTGCCCCGCAGCTCCCGGCAGCGGGCACGGCTCCGTCCGGCAGCCAAAGGGCAGGGACAGGGCGCTCCCAGCCGCTTCGCCCGCTGCGGGCAGCCAGCGCCCGGGCCCTGCAGCACCGCAACCGGAGCGCGGGAGAGAAAAGGAGCACATCCACAGCCGGGGAGTGCACCAGGAACATCACCTCTGCTTTCTGGTAACAGTAACCTGGCATCAGATTACCCAGCCGAAGAGACTGCTGCCTCAATCTTGGAAACAAAGACCTTGTATTTCCCCAAACCCTTGTAAGTTTACTCTTGTTTTGATACCTATTTTCATATTCAATCTTTGCCAAGGCTTTGGAAGGGTTTCTACAGCCACTCTTTTTGATATTCTCTCACTGAACATGAAATTCATCCCCAGTAGACAGCCAACACAAAACACAAACAGCATTTAAGGTCTTTTTTTCTAGTACTGCATTTGCTTGGTGCTGTCTCACTCTTACTTGAAAAAACCCTGCTGTAATAGCAGCCACTATCGTAAAGCAGTAAGCCATTAAGTCATCATTCTCCTCGATATTTCATTTTGCTTCCTCAAAACCACTTCAAAATGTTACTTTTACTCATGGCATTGCTAAATACAACTACTAAAAGCTTAGAAAAAATGTTCATTACAAATAACACTAATTTCATTCTCAGCACAACATTACATCATGCTGCTACCAAAGCAACCAGAAAAGCTGGCAACCACATACCAGATACAGTAACAGCATACCCCAAATACACCACAACATGTTAAGCATCATCCAAACTTGAAGAGCTTTAAGCTACAGAAGTGTTAAGATTAATCGTTTTTTAAAGCTTCCACAGATGATGGCCAAGGTTACAGGACTTCCAACTGAGATTAGATACCTGAATTGTGTGTAAGAAATTATAAGCATCTTGACTGCTTGCCATAATAGACCATTTCTCTTGGCAAAATAAGGAATTAAAGAGGTTTTGTGCTAAAATCCATCCCCCACGCAGAGTCGTAGTATTAACACAATCTCTAAACTATTCTAAAATAGCTGCATGTGTAAATCTCACAAGCTCCAAGGAATTTCCTGAACTTCTTTATGTCTTCTCATGTCCTGAACAAAAATAGACACTTATGCACAGATGCATATTCATACATCCTTTTTACATACATGAGTACGTGCATACATACATACACGTGTATCCTGACCCTCATGGTCCTAAAGAACTTTAAAGTGTTTCCAGTGTAATTATATCTAGCTATGGAGCAATCCAAAATTTAATTCAAAGTTTTATCTCTGAAGAACAAAGACAGGTGACACAGGCATTAGTGACTGAACAGGAATTTGAGAAATCTGAGGAAGGAAAATGAAAAAAAGTTCAAAGCAAAGACTTGGCACTAGCGGTGCCAGAGACATGCTTTTTAAAAATCAACTGTATAAAGCTGACCTAAACCTCTACAAGTGGGAATTTGACAATACACTGAAAAAGTAATACATGAAAAAATATAAAAACCCTCTCCACTTCTAACATTTGCTAGCTGTAAGCCCGAACATCGGTGGGAGTCCATTCTGACAAGAGTTTTACAGTTGTACCTTCACACTATGGTACTACTAATCATAATCCATACGGCTACTCTAAGGAATAAAAAATATATTTGGCCTGAGCAAAGTTGGAAATTCTCTTCTCTCCTAGAACATCTGATAAAGCAAGCTCAGAAGAAATATTTCTGAGATTGTTTTCTCTCATCAGACCTAACTATTCCAGTTCAGCAACTGGTTTCAAACCTGAAAGTGTGTTGCACAGAGATACGGATACAGGTAAGAGGAAGTAAAACTGACAATGCAACTCCACAAGTCACAGCAGTTATATTATTCTTTGACCTAAAAAAAGCCGTTAAAAAGGAAATGTTCTACCATAAAGTAAGTCCGTCTTCAAAAGAAAATAAAGTAAAATTCAGAATTGAATTATTAAAAGGACCAAATATATAAAAATAAATTCTGATGAATGCACTTAAACCCATTTTAACTTTGTGATAGGAGTGATGCATTCCAGAACAAACCTTTTGATTTCTTTCACCATTTTTCAAAACACCACCAGGTTGTGAAGAAAATCTTTTTTTTCTTGGCTGAAAATAAATGTGCTATGAATCATCAAGAAAACCATTACACAGCACTTCCTGGGCTCTGCTAATTCCTTTCAGATGAAGAACTGCAGTTTTCATCCTTTCTGGAGCCACTTTCAGTAGAGTCAAGACACTTCAAGACATGATTACAATTAAACCTGTCCTCTGTACATACTTATACAGAATTAGCATATGACCGTAAATTCACAACTCCTCTATAAAGCAATTTTCAATATAAGCCTTTGCTAGATTTGTGCCAATCTTTTACTAAAAGTATCAGCACTATACAGGAAGAACAAAATTGCCAGGCTGCACTCTGGATTATGAGAAACAAAAAGGGAAAAATGGCACAAAATACCACAAAGAAGATGAAACTGATGAAATGGTTGACAAAACAGGCAAAATTTAAAACACTAATACAACACTAGGTAATATTTAAAAGAACAAACAAAAGCCACACTAATCTCTATAGAAAAACAAATTTTTTCTTCATTGTGATCTTTATTCTCAAAATGATTGAAACTAAATTTTTTACTGTTAAAACCACACTCTTTTCTGAAAGCTTCATATTTTTGCATGAACTGTATCAATAGCCTTAGATCATGGATGAGAGAACACTTAAAAAACCTTGTTACAAGCTGGTTCTACTACAACAGTGAAAACAGTAAGGAAAGAAGCTAAGATGTTCCTGAATTGCCTGTGCTCCCTGCCTATCTTGCTACATCACCAATCAACAAGATCCTATCCAAAATGCTAATTAAAAAAACCTGCAGGAAGAAATGTACACAAATGCTGGTGTGGATTTTCTAAGAGACAATTTTTTCAGAGAATTGTTTTTAATTTATGGCAATATTGCCTGTTGCAAATACCTCCCTGCAAGATTTACACTGGCCTACCAATTATGTAGCAAGTGTTCCTTTACCTGTGAGTGCACACTTACTACTCTATGGTTGATGCTCCATCCCTGGAAATGTTCCTAGCCAGGTTGCATGAAGCTTTGAGCAACCTGGTCTAGTGGAAGGGTGCTGGGAATAGATGATGTTTAAGCTCTCTTCCAGTCCAAACCATTCGATGATTTTATCATCTTTCTGTATATTAAAAAGTCACATACTTTGTTTTTAAATAAAAGAAAGTTATTCCTGTTACTATTCCTTTAGAAAGAATATATTCTCTGCTATTACTTGCATTAATACTGATCAGAGATTAATTAAACTCTGAAGAGTGGAGAAAAGACTGAGGAAAAAGGGAAAAATACTGATTCCTCATACTACTCTCTTTGAAGATATGATTTTCCAAGAGTAGTTCAGACATTTACAATATGCAACTGAATATTTTGCATCTTGACATACTCAATCCAGGGAAAAAATAATCTCTGAAACAGTTTCCTTTTCTTATCTGCAATCATAAGATAACAGTTTAAGAATTAGAACTTGAAAAAAAATACTAGGAAAACCATTCTCACGCAGAATGTGTTTAGAAATAAGGACAATTAGGAGACACAAGAAAACTGAACAGAGGTAGAAAACATTTGAATGGAAACAATATTAACAAACAGGCTGATAAGTACCTTGCATATTCTGACATTTTAGTTATGTAGAGCCTTCACAGAGAGCACAGCATCTTACAGCAGGAGGCCCTGTATGAGAGCTCCAGTTTAAATCCTCCCAATTCAAAAATCTCCTGCTGGGAGAATTTTATCTGAAGAACTTAATTAACATCAAGTTTAATGTAGGGTCTCTAAAGTATACTGTTGGTTTTCATACAGAGTAGCAAAATCAAAACAAGACAGACGTAAGTTGCAAAGGGAATGAATTCTGTTTGTCTCACAAAATGTATGTGTTACCCCCCCAGCCCTTCCTTCCCACAGGGTGGGAGAGGTATGAGAAAACATACAGCCCTGCTGAACAGAACATCCATCACACAGAGCTGACCCACCCTGCTGCAGGATGCTATCAGATACACTAGGTTCTTTCCTAAATACTCAAGTTTCTTTTTGGATGCCGAAGGAGTTATTTCTGGAATTATGAAAATTTTACAAATCTCTTCCCATGACCTTTCTGACATTTAAACTTTGATGAATAGCTCCCACACTAGATTGCTCATTCTGAGAAGAAAATTTCATGTTCCTTTTCCTTAGTAGCAGATAAACTATGGATTGTCCACAGCAATGATTAAACACAGTTTATGAATACACTGGCATATCAGTCATTTGTTCTTAACCTGAAAATGCTTGACCTTTTTTCTGGCATGACCTTTTCCTTTTCAACCTTACAATGGCCCTTGTCAAAATCAACTTTTAAAAGCTGTTCTGTACCATATCTCACTCGTGTCATAGGTTCTGCAGGCTATTCCTAGTTATACAGTTAGGAACAGACACCAGGCCTAGAGACAAATCAAGCTGCAAAATCAAGCACTCCAAAGTCAGCAAATGTCAAAGACATTGCCAGAAACAATGGACAAGATGCCTGGGAGCCTTGATTTGCCCTTGCCCTGTGTGCATGCATTATGGTCAGTTTTTATTCATAGAATTACATCCTGCCCACTGCCCACAAGGCTGCTCCCTGATTCAGTTAAAAAGAAGAATTAACACCCATTTACTGAGCAACTAACTACGCAACACTTTGTTTCTTATCAGCATTTGAAATACAGCTTCAAACCTTCTTTACTGAGCACTACTCACGTATTTCTACAAAGGTGGAGTTCTCAGTTTTCTGGTGTGGTATTCCATAAGGGTCATTATTATATCAACTAAGCATCTTACAAAACACTGTACTGAAAATACATCCTTAAAACCTATAAAGCTTACCTCAAAATCTGAGATGGAAGAATTCAGGCACAGAAAGGCAAAAAACCATTCAGGGTTTGGATGCCAAACCGACACAGCCAGCGGCATATCTTCCAGACTAGGTGTATCACATAGTACTTTTATTCTATATAGAAGTAGACTTTTATATTTATTTAACATAAAATTACCATTAATTCAATTGCACACGAGAGCTTAGAGCACTTTCCTAAGTCAAATTCCAGGTTCTTAAGTTGAACCAAAAAAACCCCACAAGTAGCGACAATCTACAGAAATCCTGATTTTATGTGAATCACGATAAAAAACCTGGGAAAGGTAGGAATACTGCCCAGATATGAACACAACACTGAACTGTACTCTATAATTCAATTCTAAAATAAAGTCAACAATATGGCTAGTAGTCCCAAGCTTCTCAAATATATATACTTGATTGAAAAATGTAAGTCACCATACTAAAAATAAGAGGATTACCTACAAAAGGCTGACATTTTGTTACAGGGTAGGGGGAGGACATGCAACATAACCAAAAGCAGACACAGAATACAGAAAAATAGAGTAATCTATACCCAAACATACATACTGAAAGTAATTTTGCAATTTAATGCAATAGCATGTCAAACAGCAACAGAATGAACGGAATGGAATATAACACAATATTTAAAGGTCTATTAATACTATGTGGGTCAGAGTCCAATAACCCAAAACCTGGCTGAAAAGGACACTCACAGGGGTCTGCAAAACAATTTGGGATTTTGGCCAGTGCCAAAACGCTTTTTCAGTCCCCATACAGTATGGGAATTGATCAATACTATGGACATGAACGCCTGAGACAAGACAATAAATATAAAAATACAACTTTTGTAGAATATAGTGAAAAAAAGATGCTAGAAGAATTATAGATTTAACTAGGACATCCTTAAAAATAAGTATCAGAAGTTATTAAAGTCTAATAGCAGATGTTTGTGCAGTCCCCTTCTGATGCTATTTAATGAAAGCTCTGTACTATAAATTCAGAGCAAAGGTAATTCATAAAAAGCTGAAATAATTGTCTTATTATTAATTAATTTACAAAATTGTATTAGAATGTTTGTACTAGATAAAGCTACAATAAAACTTTTGTGTTCATTCCAATCAATTTGTCATTTTTGTACCATATCCATGTATCATATGTAAATGACAAAGGGCATAGCAGAATTTCCAAACCCAAAACTTTATTAAATGGAATTAAGATTGAGTGGGTAGACCTAAGTATAGACCATGTGCATATATGCATTTTCATTATACAAATATAGCTGTGAAACATGTTACCAATCTGAAAAGTCAGAATCAATTATAAATCAATGCCACAATGCAGAAATACTTTTTTTTTTCCCCCTACAAACAAGGAAGTGGTGCAACCATCAGAACAAAACTAGCACCAAAAAGTAGTGGCTTCCTAATCCTTTGACATATTTAAATGAAGGATGGGTATACTTCTGGCAAATGCACTTTAGCTAAGCCCAAACTGAAACAGCATTTTGGTCAGTAAAGTCAAAAGATTCATTATCAGAAGAACTGGATGAAATATAAAGACTTGTAGTATGTAAAAAATGGCAGACTTGGCAGTTTAATGGTCCCTTCTAGCCACAACCTCTATGAAGAACTGTCCCAAAGGAAACTATACAATAAACACATTATTACAACCACTTAAATCAAGCCCACACTCAGTAACCTAAAAGTTTATCACTATCCTTTTTGCCAGAGGTAAAGATCTCCTTTGGATGTGTTATCCACAAGGTAGAATAGCAAAATGAATCCACTACACATCCTCCTTCCTTATATTCAAATTCAATTTGCTATGTACTTGATCATATTTACCCCTCCATCTTAGTCTCCCTCACACACAGGGATGTTATTTTTAAAAAAAGGTTAAATAAATTAGGAGAGCAGCTTAGGGTTGTTGTTTTCTTGTTGTTTTTCTTTTTCTTTTTAATTATATTCTCAATTAGAATAATTTCTGTCAGCAGGCAGCTTAATTTAATATGCAAACTAAAGCTATTTACCAAAACAGTAGCATCTCTCACAGCTCATAAAGCAAAGTCAAGCTACCCTTAAAGAACAGAACTGTACAGCACTTCAGCAGCAAGCAGAGAAAACTTTGCTTGTATATCTCTACATAAAAATTTCAAAATATGGCTATTCTTGCTGGTATTCTCTGCGATACATAGAATTATATCAGTATCTCTTGCAAAAGAAGCTTACACAGTTCTAAAGAAAAAGGTGATCTTAAAAGAAGAGTTCACCTAGTGATCACTTTAAAGAGTTATCATGAGCTCTAAAAAGCATCAAAAGTACTTGTGGCCAGGTTCAAAGATGTATTTAAGGGGTCTCTCTGAAATTCTACCAATTCCATCAGGAAGTCAGGTATCTGAACACCTCTGTGGACCAAAGTCCATTTGTGCACTAATCCCATATAAATCAACTTTATTATGAGAAAGACATAACAGTTTATTTTTGCTGTTATAGAAAAGCAAAATAAATAGCAGTATGATTTAAGAAACTATTTATTTCATATAAAACCCCGTCATTAATACATCACAACCAGGAATTTACATATCTGAAGTTACCAGAAAGATGGCCAGTTATGCTAAAAATATATACAAGCATCCTGTTTAGGCCAAGAGGATGACATGTATTTGCTGAAAAAAACTTGCCAATTCCTCTATCCTCCACAGAGCTCAATACCATTAAACCTAAGCAGCACTGAAAAACAAGCAGAAAAATCTACTTGGCTTAGCAACATTTAAATCAAAGGTTAACTACATGTTATGCATGCAAGTTCAGAGAGTTCTCAAACTAAAAATGTGGCAGTTGAGAGGCGTGTGTCTCAGCCAAACACACACAAAAGCACACTCTGCAGACAAAGCATTGCCTGTCTCTGAACTTGCATACAAGGAAAAGAAAAGAAAACACAGGTAACAATATAAATTCCAAAGAAACATTTTGTGCCAATCAGCTGCACCAGTTACTGTCTCTGGCTGCAGATCCAGCCTTTGCAACTACCACAGAATCCCTTGGCCAAGCAGGGCAAACCATTAGAGAATTCTTTCACACATTTTTTAATAATTTAGAGTATATACAAAAGAACATCCAAAAGCATACATAGGTATTTTTAAGAAATAGGCAGATCTAAACTATTATATATGGTTTACTGTTGAGATTTTAATCAATAGCCTCGAAGTATCTCAGTAATTATTTTGCTAGTGAAAAAAACCCATTATTTTGGGAACAAAGACGTGACAAAACCCCCAAACTGTTGCATTTGGCATGTTGTTTTCATAAGAGCAAACCAGAGTATATTCAAGACAGTATCACTCTTTCAAGTGTATTACATTTCGTTGTGTGTGATCTGCACTTCCAGGATTTTGTGCACATTCTCCTTCTACTCTGGCCAGGATTGTGGACCTAAATTGAGGGATCATGCTATCTCAGTTCTCAGTTTTCAAAAAAATGTTAAAGTTTCAATGGTTTATCTGCCTCAGATTAAAAGAATTCAAGAGAGAGAAAGAAAGGGAAACATACAAAAGCATATTAGTTACATTTTACAGTAAATACCACTTGAGTATTTTCACATCACTTTAAAACAGCAGGTACAGTATGCACATGTATACAAAAACCACTCATAATCCTCTGGTGGCCATTCCACCACACAAGAAGGGTGAAGAAGAACTGAAACAAAGTTCAGTCATTTTATTTTCATCTTGGACATTTTAAGGACCAAAGTGCACATGATTGTGCTGTCCCTCTACTCTCTTTTCCAACTTTCTTCCTTAACTTCCAAAAGACCAGGACAAACCTTCCACACAATTTTGACACAATACAAAGAAATAAAGAAACAGCTTGCTTGTTCTAATTAAAACAAAATGTAGAGGTGACAAAGAAATTAGTATTCCATTAAAGCAGCAGCTGTTGCCAATAGTTATCTTTTGTATTGGAGATACTGTGGGAGGAGGATAAGAGGGTGCTGGGGGCAGGTATTATATCTGAGGGTTCTCCATGGCATTTTTGGGCAAGGAGACACTGTTATTTTAAAAGGATTTTACAGAAGATTAAAAAGCAGCTTCACTACTTTCCCCTCATAAAGATTCACTTGTTAAACAAAAATGCGTCCTTCCAAGTATAAATGTCAGAAGTAATGAAAACACAGGTTGCTAAGTCAAAAAAGAAGAGTTATTAAATATATAAGGGAAAAATAATTGTGGTTATTGTGAAACCGGGTAAATATGATTGTATTTTCTGGTGCATTTCTGTTAAGTATGATATAATGTAATTCCTTGCCTGCAAGGAGGGAGGAAACCAATTTTGATAACAAGGCTAAATTTATGAAGTAAGAAACTATGCCAAAACAGGCCACTCTTCACTTACTCTGTAGAATGACTGACACACCCAAAATAATAATTTAGAGTAATTTAACTTTGATGGGAGTTGCTCACATTTCTGCTAACTGTAACAAAAACATTTGCTTTCCCTGTGAGCAACAATCCAAGAGCAGATTTTTAGTAATTACAGTATTGAAAAGAATCCCTGGATTTGGACTCCTGCTTTCTGAAAAGCAGCATTAAAACATGTCAGTTTATAAAAACTACAAGTCCACAAGATTTCTCTAACCACTTCTTCATCTTTAAGTAGACTTGCTTTAACATCCTTCAGTCTCCTGACTATGTATTACTGATTAATTCAGGACAGGACTCCACAAGCAAATGTCAGGGTCTACAGACAGCCATGAAATAAAATAGCCCCAAATTTGTTTTCCTTCACATTCAAAGGTAGGCTTTACATCCTTTCAGTCAAGCTCTCAAAACCACAGTATCATCTATAAACATTTCTACAAATATAAAGCATGATGTCTATAACAGTGTTTCCTGTATACCTTTTCATGAGTTTACAGCAGATATTTTACAAATCCTTCTTCCTCTGTAAATGTCTAAACCCCAGCAGACTTCTGGCAGGACACCAAAAGTCAACTGCTGTGGAAACAGCAAGAGAGCCAGGGGCTGCGCATACAAAGTGCTTGAGTTATAGAGTATTTCTCACTGCATATACACAAGACCAAAACCTCCTGCTGTTACTGCCATCACAGCTGAGAAAAGGCAAGTTAGGGGAATCCATTTGCACCATCATATGTCCAGCAGCCATCATTCAATGCTAACAAGCCAAAAATCTATAGGAAGTACATTTACTGCTACTACTGATCGAAGAGAATGTGGCTGTTTTGTTTTAGTTATGCTCAACCTGAGTTGGCAAATACTTGCAATAAAACATGACTGAAAAAGGATGAGATCAAGACTTGCACAGACAGATGTACAAAGATGGATGTAGGCTTTATGCAATTCTGTGTCTTCCACAATGATATTTGTTTCTAGTCATCTCCAACTCATTAAGCTACCTTGGTTGTTCTGTCCAGGTTTAGAAAGGAGCTGTCCTTGTAGTCCTTAGCATTGGATCATCTCATCCATAAACAAAAACTGAAAACAACCTGGCATCTTTCTAGAAACTTTTTTGAGAGAGGCATGGCAGAAATGAAACAGTATTTCCATGTATGCTGCTTATATAGTAAGTCATTTCATCAAAAAATAAATCACTGTGAGAAGCCAACCTACTTTTCCACTGAGAAGGAAGTTAGACACTGGCTCATTGGCAAAGGAGATTTTACAGCTGATTTAATATAATCTTCATTATCTGCTAAAAAGGAAGACCCAGATCTATTTAAACAAAATCCATACAACATAATCTTGGCTCAGCTAGCCAAAGTACAAGATCTCCTCAAACCCCAACTACAGCACATACAAGACACGATAACAATCCACCTTGCAAAAGATAACCAAAGCAAACTTCAGTTCAGACTTCCAAAATACACTGCAGACATCCATTCTGATTCATTTCAAAGTCTTTCAGATCACTCTTAAGTGCATAAAGAGAGAGATACAAAAGAAATTAATGAACTGTATGGCATGTTGCTGCATTAAACAAGCAACAAATTAGTAGACAACAAACTCCAAAGAAAAACCTGGAAGAAAGCTTTACTTTGCATTTGAATTCCTTAACTTAGGGAAAAACAGAAAAAGAAAATTCATGGACTCTACAGCAGCATTTTATTAAGTTAGAAAAACGTTCAGACGTATTTCAATCTGCACTTTTCAGATACTGAGAGAGGACTCTACTACAGACAAAAATCAGAAAAAATATTTTTGCATCAAAAAAATCTTTGGTAACATACTGAAATGTAGAATAAAGCAAAACATTTAAAGCTAGAAAAGAACCCCACAGGATTACCAAAAAATGGCAAGAATAGTCAGCACAGGGTGAATGATGAACTTCTTCATCAAAAAGTTTGTTTCTGCCTTGAATATGCCAGAAATTACTCAGTGTAAACCTAATGAAAACCTTAAAAGCTGCAATGGTAAATTATCAAAAAACTCCCACATATTATTGATTTTGTGACCTTCTGTCATATCAAAGGAGCTCACCATTCTCTTTGCAAAATTCTACAACTAACAGTACTCACAGAAATATTTAGTATCTTTCAGTGGTAATGAAACTAGCTCTTATTCAAGTGATGCTATACTTTCTCAAGAATGTAGAAACTATTTTTTTTTTAAATCCATGCTTTTGAAAACACAAAACAGTCTAGTCTGTTCACTCTCCAGAAACAAACCACATGATGTTGGTAAACTTCACATACAAAATCCCAGTATGTCAAGGGCTGCCAAAGCAGGAAGATAAGTACTCTTATCTAGTACTACTAGATAAAACCTAATTCTATCATTATGAAGTAACACAGAAGCAAACTTTTCAATTAATTTTACCAATTACACTACACACACCTCAAACAGGGACTAAACGTAACATAAATTAGTGTCCAAAGAAAATCAACAGAGTAAATACAGCAGACTTGAAGCATACCCTAAAGAAAGTGCTTTAAGTCACATGCCAGTCAGAGCTATGATGGCTATTTACATCTTGCATTACAAAAAAAAATGTAGAATATATGAAGAAACTGCCTATTGGTTTAATGGCACCGAGATACCTAGGTCTCTTTAACACAGAAAGTTTTCATCTAATCTGAAGTTTTATACATGAAAACATCTCCTGAGAATAATGACCACTACATAACTTTGGGTTGATAAAAATGAAATATTATAAATAAGGGGGGCTTTAATCTACTTAATAGGTAATTTTTTCAAATATTCCTAGTATTTACAAATCAATTTTAGTCAATCTGTAACTAAATATCCCTAGATTCACAAAAAATTGAAGTACTTTCTATCAAAAATTCAACACAAAATATATTCAAATAGTTAACAGAAAAAATAGAACATTATATTTTTCATAAGCACATACAAATGTGATGCAAGCATAATACGAATTTAGAAACAAACCATCACTAGTATTGTATCTTTATTCTGCATATTACATTATTCTCTAATCTTTGTGATACAAATAATACTTTGTCAGCTAATATTAAAAGTTTAAAAAATGTATATTTATCAGTCAATGGAAGCAGAACAAAGATGGCTGGAGAACTATGGAATTATTTCTTCCATTTGCTAATTCTCAAATACACCGAACCGGCAATTGCAGTACCAATTTCAATTCCATTTGTCAGAAAAAATTATGAACTTTGTGGAAGGAGCCAGCTGAAATAGGTTATAGCAACACCAAGCCCTAATTGATTTGTTTAGCATCACCCACAGCAGCGTGGTCCTGTTTCTACACATTACCTCAGTAAAGCCGACAATCAATTCACACTACCATATCCGAAAACAGAAAATAGCTAACACTATTTACCTTGAATTTGACTTTGCCACAGTACATCAGACTTTTAAAAAAAAGAAAAAAAAGGCAAATGACCCTAAGCAGGACAAAGACGAAATTACTTGTGAAGTCCCACTGTCAGGAACTAAGGCAGGCCTAAAAAAATCCTCATTTAGAATTTTCATACAGTGAAGAGAACGCCTCAAAAGCAGTATTTTTAATAAGCATGTGATGGGGAGGGGAAGGAATATATTTGAATATACAGTCTACAGCTAGCCTTTCCCCCTCCTCAGGCAGACGCACAATTAATATGATACCAGGCAGTTATGATCCATTCCTATCCCATAAATTTTCAACATTCAACTACGGAAGCTTTACAGTTCCCATATAGTTAGTCTAACATTAAATTTCTTTTCATAATATAAAACACTACAGCCATAAAATAATACAATAGTTTGGCATCCATTCATAAGAGAGACCTCTTCTCTCTCCTTTTAATGGGCCATTACAGCTGTGGTCACAGAGAGAAGGAGAGGCAGGAGGGCAGGACTCCACATGTTGCTAAACAACTTAGAAGTTTACTTTAATCAACAAAGCAGGTTCGCTGTTTGCTTATTAAGTGCTGTAGAGACTACCAGCAGCAGTGAGTGAGAAGGCCTAGCTACAGCACACAAACCAGATCTCAAAGATCTGCAAAACAACAGGTCCAGAGGTGGTTGTTACCTATCCAAATTACTTATTTGAACATAGCAATTACACTGCAAGATTCAAGTGTTCTCTCAGTGTCAAACTGCTCTCACAATTTAAGAGGTCATTTCCATAGAAACCCCGACTACTTATCCCAGACGTACTGCAACGGAGCAAGAGAAGCAAACTGCCCTCCACTTGCCACTGTCCTGCCAGTCAATTCAGGATTGGTCCTGCAATTTGTTTGCCTATGCTTTCATCACCTGTCTTTGTCTATCTCTAAGTTACCTTGTTAAACTGAGGTTTTCATTACTCATTCTGATTCCAAAGCTAACACGGGACAGATAAACCTGCTAAGACATGCTAAGATAGTACTGGTTCATTAAAATTCAGATGTTTAGGAATGCAAACAGTAAGAATGGAATCTGTAAGCATTTATTTCATGTAGGCCAACCAAACATTTTCACACACTACTGATTTTTAATATATCTCTTGTCAATGCTACTGAAACTCACTGGAAGGTCATAATACATACTGTAATTTATACATTCACATATTTAGAGCTCAATGTATCACATGGAAGCCCTTTGGAAGTTTTGCAAGTTTCATTCTATCTTTGCTCTTTGTTCAATAAATTTAGATTAAATAAAGATACTGGACTACACAATCTCTAATAAGCTTCTCCAGTGGCAGAATAGGGCTGCAGGCACTTGCAGCCATGTTACATGTCAAGACAGCTGATAAGTGTACATACTGCAACTCCACAGGTTCCCAGAAACTATGCATATGCTATCCAAGAAATCAGGCAGGCAAGAGCTTAACACCACTCCTGATTACTTGGTCCAGCCTACCTCTAGCCATCAAAGAAGCTGTGGGCATCACCAAGCTGTTCTCATCCACCATTATTCTTCTGGGGAAGTAAAGCAGCCCAACTCTTCCCTACTATAAGATACATATTACAGGTGACATCTGAAAAAAACATGCCCAGGAGTACAGCACCATTTGTTTCAAAAACCCCATGGGCTTTGCAAGAGATGGGCTAATGAGCTGCCTTAGTATGTAATAAACAAATTGTATGTTTAGTAAGGGGGGTGTGATTTTTCGTACTAACAAGAAAATACATTTACAACTAGCTGATTAATACGAACAGAGAAAAAGATCATGCTTTACCATTAAACAAGATTTTTTTTAATGTAGTAAGACTGGAAAATACCATCTAATCAATTTGGTAACCTAAATTTTTTTGTGTCATAGTTCATTAATTACCTTTCCTAAGACATCAGTGAATATTTAGATTGATTTCTTCATACATTAATAGTCTACAATGATTACTCTAAACTCTAGATTGCAGCTTCCTTTTAAAACTCTTACGTGAGTCACAGTAGCACCCCTGTTTTTGAAAGTTCCAAAGTCCTTTGTAATATCGCCTCTATGTAGTAAGTTACAATGCATTAAGTAACTGACATAATTATGTTCTACTCAATATAGAGCACACCCCTTCCAACACCCAGTTGTGCTGCATTATTAATAAAGACATGAAAATAACAGTTTCAGCTAAAATCCTTCTAGTATTTAATAGATATATTTATGAATAATGACAGTAGAACCACCATTGGAAGTTATTCTTCAAGAAAAGATCAGCTATACATTAATTATTTCAGATAAAGCTTTGTCTAACACACCTGGCAAACAACTTCTAGCAAGGACAATTCTACAATCTTCTAGGAAATTTATTTCAGTCCTTATCCACCCTTGTTCTTGAAAAAGGCTCTTCTCTCCTAATGCCTACTAACCTCTAATCTGAATTCTTCCTCCTGCAATTTGAAGTCATAATGTCCTGTCACATCCTAAGCAATGCGGAGAACCTTTTTTTATCATCCTTCTGCATATCCAAAAGCAATAAATGTAGCTCTCTCAGCATCACCCTCTCTGACTAAAAGAAAACCCAACCTTTTTTAAGGTGTCTGCGGTGGTGAGATGGAAGAGGAAGAGAAGGAAGAAATTCTTGTGATGAAGAAAACTGCCAGTTTTAGTGATGGATTCCCTAATTTTGAGAGAAATAAAAGGGAAGAAGTTCAGGAAATCAAAACAAAAATATTCAAAACATTTCTCAATTTAACAACTTAACCTATCCCGTTAGGAAAGCAATACCCAAGGGAATACAGCATCTTTCATTATATTGCCCTTCTATATCCCTCCATGCACCATCAGGACTATTAGGAAGGAGACTGAGTTCCCAGCAAAAGCAACGTGCTCAAGTAATTAAACACATGCCACTTCTGATCTCCAGTAACAGTTTGCACTGACACTAACAGCATTTAACAATTTTTGTAAACATCATAAGTACTGCCTGTGATGTCTTCCAAATACGTGAAGATTTTCACAGAAATCATAATTCAAGTCTGAGAAGAATAATCTGATCTAATCTGGTCTCTAAATGGATTTTTAAAGCCCTATTTGTCATAGTTCAGTGCCCCTCGTTCACAACAGATTTTTTCACTGTTGTTCTGCACAACACAAAGCACACAATTTTTTGAATTGCTATCCTGCATCTAGCCAAGCAATGATGCAAGGAGAAAGGTACTATTCTGAAGAGTTTGATTTGACTATGTTAGTCCTACTGGCAGAACACAAACTGAAAACAGAGATTCTGAAGAATAATTTTAAGCATAAGCATGTGAAAAAAAAGGCTGTAGAAAAAAACCTGGGAAGATACAACCTTAAAACACAGTGCCTTCCAAAAGATATTTTTGGCTGTAATCAACAAGACCTTAAGAACTGACCTTCAGTTTGTAGCATGAATTATGCTACAAACCACATTTCTAGGACACAACTACATTCAGGTACTTCTTAAGAAAGTATGTAGTAAATTTGTCCCCAGTCAAAAAGCAAAAAAGAAAGCAAATATCACATCTGAATCTGTCAGTGGCCATTTTCTCCTTTTCAAAGATGCCATCACGTGCCAAACTCCCTCCTATAACTTTATTAAACTGATGACATAGCTGTATTCACAAACATGAGATCAAGAGAAAGATGCAGATTACTGGACTCAAGCTCTCCCAGAAGACAGCCTCCTGTATCAGTCACAAACAGTACTAAAATTTAGTTGATGTCTTACCATAACACACCCCATTCAAAACTCTGCTGCCATCAAGTAAAAAAAGGTTTGCTCATGGGTGAATTTTTGCTTAAAGAAAATTCCAGTGGAACCTGCCAATACTAGAATCCATTGCACTCAGCTATCTTAACAGGACATCTTCCTCATGCATTTCCACAACTGCTGAAATCCCTTCAGTGTCCAGTGGGTCCTTGCTTTAAATGAGGGCAGTCACTGGAACAATATTATATAGGAAGGGTCAGTAGTTCTGAAATGCATTCACTCCCATTGCTCAGAAAGACAGCTGGACATAGTGACCTTCAGAACAAGGTTCATCTTTTTTCCCAGGCTTTGTGCAAGAAAAATAAACTCAAAATGGCAGGGAGCCTTGATAACAAGCTGAGGAAGCATCCAGTGCCAATCTTAACGCAAAAAAACCTACCCCAAGTCATAGTGGAATAATAAATAATAACAAACAGCAAAGCAAAAGTAGTTTTGCTTCTCCATCCTGACAGCTGTTTTAACTAGGTTATTATGTTTTAACCTAGTATTAACTAGGTTTTGTGCCCACTGATCAACAGCTGAGAAAAATCTCTACTGAAGCAAAAATTTTCATCCAGCATGTCTGTCACACTCATGCCCACACCTCTGAGTTGCCTGCAGTCTGATGAACACCTGACCCCCTTGTGACTATCACGTATAGCTAAACGCTACTTTGAGGTATTTATTCTTTTTTCATGCATACTAGACCAATGCTGTCACTGGAGAATCAAGTCAATCTCCTCAGTTTCCTACACTGGTAAATGAACTTTAGTCCACTTCAGTCAACACAAGCTATCAAAAGGTAGAGTCATCTTACAGACTGAAAATAAATTTAGAACTATGATATATGACCAAAGCTGAAGCAGCAGTAAGTTTTCTGCACCTTCAAAACAAAAAAAGATTAATATTTAATGCTGATATATAAAAAGCAAAACCAAAAGCTAATTGTCAGAACACAAGAATTATGTTGGAAGCAATTAAAAAAATAATAGCAAACAAGAAGGTTCTGAAGCACTACAATATGAAAATCAAAATCCCAGTGTAGCGCTGATGTGTCTAATTATCAAATTATCTGCATCAGATTACCATGTGAAGAATAATGTCTTAAGCACATAAAATGGTCACAAAATGAAAACTATGAAAAAAAGTACACTAAAACCCATTACATCATGGACTTTGCTAACCTAAATTTGCTATGAATTCCATGGCATCAAGACCCAGGCAGTTTCACTGGTCACTGTGTTATACCACAAGTTCCACTATTGATGTGTACTTAAACCAAATAGCTCCACTTATGCAACTTGCTTGGAACTTTAACTGAAAAGCAGTATCAGTATTTAGGGTTACAAAGTGGGGTTTATATTTTTATTGCTACACAGCAGCATGTAGCCACACTTGATCAAGTATTCTGTACATACCATGTTAGAAACAGATGATGCATGCATCATGCCACCTTGTTTCATACAGCAGAGCAGTAGCTCCCTGTGCAGAACATCCAATTCTATTCATTCACAATTGTACTTTGTTGCCTGCAAAGAGCATCTCTGAACCTTCCCCACTTTCTTCCAGTGACTACACCGCGAGCACTGTGAAAAGTAACACTGGGAAGTAAGTGCCAGCTGACCAGACAAATGCCTCCAAACTACACAGCACACCAGCTCTTCTCTTTTAGTACTCTCATTATCTATAGTGCTTCCCTCCTCACTTAGAGGAGCATTGAAAAACAAAGGAACTTGGACTTATTTGGAGGACTTGCAAAAATCAGGAGAAAACATGGCAAGACTATAACATCACTACAAAATTAATGAAGCTCTTGCCTTTACCTTTCACTGAAACAGGTTCAAAAGGTGTCTCAAGCAGAAGAGGCAGTGCTGCCCCTTTTATGGCTCTCTGAAAAGTGCTGGAAGACGAAGCATCAGTCCACTGAACACATCAGTAAAGAACAAGCACATGGTATGAGTACTAGAAGAGAAGAGAATGGAAGGCCTTGATTTGAGAGGGAGTATTTAGAAAAGAACAGAAGTTGTGCCTATTTGGGAACTTACTGGTCTAACAATTATATGCAGAAGAGCTGTGCTAGAACAAACTGCAAGATTGCTACATTCAGGACTGTCAAAATGAAATAAAATGCCAGCATGCCTGTAGAAGTTAAATTTGATACTCTTCTGTCAGGCTCCCCTTTCTCTGTCACATGCCTTTTCGTTTTAAGACCCATCTGCCCCAGATCCCCCCAGAGGGTCCTGCTATAGGTGGGACAGTTGTGGAGATGAACTGGAGTTTAAGCAAAGATGACTTCTCAATAATAATAATACACAGAACTCGAAACTGCAGAAACTGGAAGATGTGGTGAATGAAGCAGTTTCAGTGTTTCTTCATTTGTGCTGCCTAGAGCCACAGGTGAAAGAAGCCCCACAGAGCAAAGCTTTGTTCCCAAAACCAGCTGTGCTACCAAACTTATGGTTAGGCTGGCATTGCTCAAAACTGTAATTTCAGTGAAGGAGTTCTGCCACACCCTGAGAGAAGCACGCCCAGCACAGGCACAGGTTTCAGATTTCACTTGTTAAAAATCAAGTTCTTGGCAAATGTCAATACTTTTATGAAGACAACATAACACACATCTTTGAGAAACTGCTGCACTTGCAGACTCCTGCCTATGTACAACCAAGATTCAGAACAATCCACTATCTCTTCTCTGTGTAACCCGCAAGCCAGTCTCCTAGGTCTTTCCCTCACCTTTATGGCACTGGAAGTCAAAAAAAGAGCAATGTTGATCAGAGCTACAGAGCTTTCCTGTCATGAAAGATTAGCAGAAGAGAAACCAGGAATGGTAAGAAAAAGGAAAAGTATTTCTGGACTGAAAAAAAAAAAAAAAAACAACCACAAAACCAATTTGAAACCTTAAAGCACTACTGGTATAACTGTCCTTAACAGCTCTCTCTTCTGACTCCCTCTTAAAACAAATATATAAATAACCAAACTCCAAAGGGAGTCAAATAACAAAGTTCTGTGCTCCATGCTGTCACTCCCAGAGCTCTTAACTCTGCTAATGAAGCAGAACTGCCAGTGTTTCATGACAAGCTTCTTCAACATTTCATATCTATTCACAGCTATTTTTCATATGCTTATTTTTCACTTTCAATCTCTAAAGTGAGAGGGATAGGACACAACATGCATAAGTAACTTAAGAATACAGTCCAACTCTGTCTACAGTACTGGATGCAGTAATAACTGAAAAATCCAGCATGCACATCCAAAGCTAGCTAACTTACAGGTACTAACTAAAAATGGAAACAAAACAACTTTCCCTTGACTAAATGAAATTAATTGCCAGAAGCAAATACTACACAGCAAATACTTCAGTTCTTGTCCACTCCTTGTTTCCCCCCCAGCCACCGACTCTCCTGTGTGCATTAAACAACCTTCAAATATTGTTCGTCTTTTCATCATTCAGAATATGAAGACAAATATATCTGGCTTAGGGATGCACTCATCCTGGACCAGCAACATAACTATGCAACTCTTATCTGCAGGGATCAACTTCAGAAACAAATTATATGCTCCCTAAATCTTTGACCTTTTTTTTACAGTCAGAAATACCACTTGCAATAAAGTTGGAATTAAAATATTATTTCAGTGACAGCATTACTTCAGTAAAATGTCGCTTCTTCCGTATTGAACTAAGAAGCAACAAACTTTTTATCTCCTTGCACAAATGCCATTTCTTTGTTGCAACAGCAAGAGCTAGTGCCAACAACTGTTTATCACAAGTTTCAGTACAGAAAATAAACTTACCTTCACCAAGAACAGTCAGCTGGGTAATAACACCTTCAGACTATCATTTAGCAAATTTAACTGTTGGTTAAAGTTTTCTAGGATGCAATAACAGAAAGGTATGTGCATTGGGAAGGGCATGTTTACCTTTCAATCGAGCTGGGTATCAGCCCATAACAGTTTCACTTACTGGGATACAAGTATGGCAGTTGTTTTTCTCATATCAGACTGTTTTGATTTTCACATTCATAGTCAATTGCCTGTTTCCGAAACTCAGTTTGAGTATGAGCCAAATAAAAAAATCAAAATTATTTTACTCCACCCAGTCTTTATAGACTTTCCTCTGCAATGTCCTTCTGCCCTCCAGCACGCTACTTTGGATACACTCAAGTACTGGAAATGAGATTCCAGCTTTCAGAGGCTAGCATTAAAAAAACAATGCACAGTACAGCCTGATCCTAAGAGGGTATGAGGTTCATTACATTAGAGGAAAAATAAAATATTCTACTCTAAAGGCAAACACATGCATCAGTGATGAGAAGTCTCAAAGCCTCCACACCTCAAGGTGAAGAGCACCTTCTGAGCTTTGTGTCTTATAAATGAATGATTACCCTTTCAAGATCTTATATTGAATGAGATTCATCTCTGCCAGATTTCAGCCCACAACTTCTTCCCTGTCTTCTGCTCTATAGACAATTCCTTCTGCTCTAATCAGCTTCAGGTTTCTTATTTAACAAAATCATTTTAAAGGCCATTTTTTTAATCGCACCATGAATAGAGACATACACTCCAAAAGGCTCTTGCTTGCAGGCTGTTCAAATTTCCATTAACTGTTTTATCATTCTTCCTTCATCCTCCTAAGCAGAAAGTTTCAACATTTACAACTGCAAACAAACCAACAAAACAAAAAAAAACAAAACAAAACAAAAACAACCCACCCAAGGAGGCAACTGAACGGGACTGTGAAGAAATGGGCAATTTCCCTGTGTTATTTGCTATCTCAGCTGAAGCTGGGAGAAATTACAAGGATTGACAATACCCCTTTCCTGGTTCAGTTTAGCATATTTTGAGCTAACTCAGCTGTTTTTATACAGACTAAGGTCAAGAAGCATTCATGGAGTTTTCCATAGGCTCTGCTATCAAATGTAATGCAATACATTGTCTCTGCAGTCTGGATGTGGGGAACACAGACAACACAAGCAATTATTAAGGAAATAAAATTGCTTCAGTTACTGCCCCTGTGCTGTGTTACAAATTGGGTGTAGTGTCTTTATATAATAAAAAAAAAAATCAGAAAATCCCTAAAACATGAACCACTAAGGAGTGATATTTGAAAGATGCTGCAGTTCAAGTTCTACAAACTACAACCCAGTTACTTCAGAAATAAAGTATGGTTAAAAAGTCAGAAGATTTTCATAAAGCACGTAAGATGTTCTGCTTGCACCCTCACGGATACCAAAGAGACAAGACTACTTAACAAGTTTTGTCAAGTTGGGATACAGTTTCAAATCACAGCTAAGAGGATCTGACAATCTCCTTCCTCTCACTTCCTCCCTTGCACAAGTAGTAAATTTTTTCCTAAATTTTTAGGGATTCTGCTCAGTGATCTAAAGCAGCAGAAAGTTTTCTTTTGTGTGGGCAGAAAGGAAGGATAGGCTTTATGCAGGAAGGGAACTCCCTGCAGGGGCTCACCACTGGGTGGGGAAAACAGCAGATCAAGACAAAAGAAATGACATCTGAGGCTTGGGAGAAGGCAAGAGGTGGGTCCATCCTTTTCAGCAGTCTACAACCATCAGATTCATCTTGCTGCAACAGAGACTGCTAAACAGAAAAGAAACTGGGATGCTCCTATAAAATACTCTGAAGTTTTGTTTGAGTTCTTGAGCAGAACGTCAACTCCTGGCCTCTCAAAAAAAGCAAGCAGGTCGACAGGCAGGAAATACTCTCTAAAAGACAGTGCTTTGGATATGTGGTATGGGAACACGTGCCCCTTGGCTTCTACCAGCCTTGGAGAAACTTAACACTGATACCTGCTGTGGAACATAGAGACTCACATAAATTTTGCTCAAATAAAATACACCCTGGTTCATTTATGCTTTCTTTTCTGATAATTTTATTTCTGGTTTTTAATCCAGAACTGGACACCTGCCTTACTGGAATTATTCACACATTTAATTTTTTTAAGCAAATCACCATTTAAAGGGAGTTTGGATTAATCTGACATATCTAGGGTGTTTTCTCTTCCCCAAAGATAAGTAATCCAGCTTTAGCAGCTTTTCAGACAAGCAATTTCATCCTTTATATCTAGGAGTCCAGAAGCTGGAACACACTATCATTTAAGGGACAGGAGTTGATCTGAAGATCAACTATATTGTCATATAGCAATATATGATAAACTATATGTCATATACGATCAACTATATTGTCATATAGCAAGCTCAAGGAGGAAGCTGAACCTGCAGGATCTGAACAATTTTTTGACCCGGCTCAAGCACTAGGAGACAGATCCCATGATTTCACATATTTGCATAATGATACAGGCAAGCAACACAGATTACAGGGAAAAAATGGTACATTCATTTTTTATGACTATAGAAAGGGAAAAATTGGAGTCTTTCAATTTCACCTTTACTGCCTTCACATTCCTTCTACAGTAACAGTGCTCTTAGCCTATTAAAACAGAACAAGTGTCTAAGAATATTAGATGGAGAGAAAAGTTCACAAAAGCTAAGCAAGACAAAGACAACCTGATGAACATATAACACTGCTGCAACAACTGTATACAGAGACATCCTTCTGTATGAAATTTATTAGAACTTCATGCTGCTCTTTATAATAAAATAAAACACTAACTGTAATTCAGAAAAAGCCAGATGAATAGTAGAGGGGAAAGCTTTGTGAAGAACAGTAGAAAGAAAGCAGGAAAAGAAGCTCCAAGAAGTGTTGGAAAACTTTGAACTGAGAAAGCCACATTCAAATGTGAGAAATGAGAAGGGACAGAAAGAACAGCTATGACTTTCACTTGGAAATTTTAAGTTCTGTTAGACTGAGACTTTGGGTTCAGATTTTAGTACTAGATAAAACTGAAGTTGTCATGAAGCATGCAGGTGCTAAATGGGTCATCAAAACAAGATTAAAATTATCTTGCTAGATTAAAACCATCTTGTTTTGCTGTATTATGGTAAATTCTCTGATTTTCACAGACAACAGAATAGCTGAGGTAGGATGGGACCTCAGAAAACTGAGTCTAACTACCCCAGATCAAAGCAGGGTCAGCTAGAGGAGACTGCTCAGGTTTACATCTGGGATTTTTTTGAGTTTGTCCATAGTTTCTCTGGGCAACCTGTGCTCATTAAATCATCCTCACAGCAAAAAAATCCCCAGACCAAAACAAACAGGCAAGCAGACCAAAAAAAACCCCAACAAAACAAACAACCAACCCCCCACCCTTTCTTCTGTTTCAATGGTAATTCATTCTGTGGCCTGTCATTGAGTATAGCTGAGAAGGTTTCAGGGATCTATTTTTTATTCCCCATCTCCAGTCAGGTACTTATTTAATAGGATTCCCCCATGAGCTTTCTCTTCTCCAAACTAACGCACTGAAGCAGGTCAGAAGTGAATATTCTATTTTAACAGTGCACTCCAATCTTTGCTACCACACCATGCAACACACTTCATGAATTCATCTACTCCAACTAATGATAGAGTTTACTTGCTGTTCCCACACCCAATTCCTCTCCAGCCCTGGAAAGAGTTCAAATCATGCTAAATGATAAAAGTATCTCAAAAATTCTACCTTTTCCCCACACAGAAGCATTACACGCTTCAGCTTTAAGGAAACCACATTCACAAGAAGCAAGTTTATCACAGAGTTGCAATGCTGGCAAGAGACAAGTCACCACTATTCCAGCTGTTACTTTCCTTCATAGTACTTTTAACTGCTCTACCCAGTTCCAAATTACAAACAATTATAACCCTTCCACATACTAACTGAACACCAGAAAACCTGTTTTGCCAATAAAAGTGTTTATTAAGGAACATGCAGAGATGTGCCATGAAAACCCACACCATGTGCACAAACAAAGCACGCCAGCAAAATTTAAGTACAGGCTGGTCTGACACTTGCTTCTCTGCTCGGAATTGTGGCATTCATGACCAGTGGGGTGTATCACAAGTGTAATGGACATGTAAGACCAGGACTGCCATTTCTGGATGTACAGACAGGTCAAAAAAGAGGATATACAAAATTTATCACAATCACAGAAGTTTTGTATTGGTACTCCTTTCGCAAGGAGAGGGCAAAGGAAAGCTTCCAATTCCTGACCATGTTTTTAATCTACATTATATGTAGCATTATGATGAGTGTTTATGCTAAAATATAACAAATTCAAATGTATCTGTTCCTTACTCTTAAGAACTGATATATATTGATCATATGTATAGGAAATGTATACTAAAGCTCTCAAATTTATGTCATAGATTCATTCAATGCAATGTAAAAATGTTATCTTGCACTTAACTACAACATGAAATTCACAAGCTTCAGATTTTATGTACATCAGCTTCTGAGTTCAGGTTGTTTTCAAATTGACTTTCAGTATCCTATTTAATTTGTGTTTCATAATTTATTTTTTTTTAAATAAGAGTAAAGCTTATAGAAACAGCTGAACTGACTGCATATTTACCACAACAAATGCACACTGCCAGTATTTATTGCAGTAAGTAACTTGAGGGGACAGCAGGAGTGGAAAAACATAAAACAAAACCAGCTGTGATCTCATTAGCCAAGCTCATTATGTAAGACCTCATTAGCCACCATCCTACAATAATGTGAATAAACCCTATGGACACTGATGAAATGGAAGTGATCAGGGATACAGAATTGTATAATCATATAGCACTACAGCACACTGTCAACTTAATAGTTGAAGTTCTAGGATGCATTTGGGTAAGAGCTCCACTAAAGCACACAGCAGAAAGGCCACAGTCAGGCTTTGCAAATGCAAACCCCCTTTGCCTACTAACAGTAGGAACAGGATGAACAGGAGTTCAAATACGAACAGATACAACAGGGTAAGGGACAGGGTGTGTGTTACACAAAGCTGAAACTTGAAAATAACTGCACCATCCTTCCGTAAGTATGTTTTATGTTAGTATCATTTAACACTTCTGCAACATGAGAAATATGAAGAGAATTTCATTTGGAGCTATTACACATAGCCTTCATCTTGATTTCTCAGTTTCTTTCTTTGATTTGTGAAAAATTTAACCACTTTACAGTTTTGCATTAAGTTCTGAAAAAGAAATGGGCTGAAATTATATAAAGTTTAATAAACTTTAGGTAGTTCTAGCTGACTTCAGGGGATTTTCCCCTTTCTCCATCAGCTTTGTCACATGAAAGATGAACTGAACTGCACTGCTGTGTCAAACCTTTACTGGCAGCCTGGATCTTAAGTGATCATCAGCTACTAAAGTCTCACTTGGAAGAATCATCAGTCCAGATAACAAAAATTTGCTAGATAAAGTTGTTCAACGTTTTAAGCAAATTTTCAAAATATTCCAGTATTTTAAGCCAGTGTTGCGGATTTTTTTGACTGGGCGATTTTGAAACAATCATGGAGCTTAGACAGTTAAAAATATTCTCAGCTTTCTCCTCTGCTGCAGTAATTTTCACTTTCCCATTAATTACTTCGTGTTTGAATGCTACAGTCAACTGTTTAGTGCTGCACTAGAACAGAGAGCCATTTCCATTAGGAACTTTACTTTGCTGGGGTTTTAAACTATATAAAAAGTATAACTTAGGTGTTAAACTCTACCAAAAAAAAAACCCTAGATGTTTTTTAATAAAATATTTTTCCAGCCAGAAAAAGAAAAAAAAAGTTTGGTTCAAGTTCTTTTCCTTCTAAAGGAAGGTAATTTCTTGGTCATCCAGATCCACTGATTTACTTTTTTTTGTATGAAATGCCATTTACAATATGATAATGCAACGTGACAGCTATGGAGAAAATAAATCATGTAGCAACAAAGGTATTTTTTGCATAATTAGTCCAATTTTCAACATGAATGAAAAGAATACTTTACATGAACCTAAACATATAACATGATTCCTGAGAAACTAACTTGAGAAAACACCTGAAAAAGACCATCTCTCCTTTAAACCACGTATGAAAATTTCTGCAGGATTGATATGAGAACATTTCCAGAGATGGCCACATGACAATACCAGTCTTCCAAGAACAGACAAATTTCAATAGTGTAAATCTATTTAACACTATTCTCCCTACACTACATTTTATACTTATAACACACATTCATTCAGACAAAGGGGCAACAGTATCTACTCAGGGAAGGACAAAATAAAACAGGACTACAATGCCAATATTAACAACAGAAACTCACACTTTTGAGTGATGAATTAAGATCGATTTTATCAAACAACCGCCACAAGATTACAAGTCAAAACTCATTCTGGAGACTCGAGATGTACAGAAGTATTATCCATTTGTAAATATTTGAAGGTATGTGTGTGTGTATATATGTACAGGTAACAATAACCAAACTACTGAAATTACCTTTTTTCTCCTTCTCTAGCATGGCTATCAAATATTCCAGGTAATGATTTACACCTATCTACAAGAATCATGATGAGCCTAGAAATCACCCCCAGCTGTCAGGGATGGAATTTTCCATTTCTCCAAGGGTTTGGGGTGGCATCAGGCAAAGATGACCACAAATGTACACATTTCACTCTGAAGATGCACATATATTGATGATCCAAAGCTACACAATGATTTCCTCAATGTCCCAAAAGGCCAAGGTATCTGAGAATTTGACAGCCCATTACAGCACTATTACTCCCCATTTTCATTTCCCTGCACCTCCACAAGGAAAAGGTGAAAATATAAGTAGAAAACAAAACAAAAAAATCCCTGTGTTCAAACTTCTCCATGAAACAGTGGATGAAGGCCATCAACTAAGCTGAATACAAAAAAATCTCCAACCAACAATAACAAACACAAACAAACCCACAAAAAAATAGTCCAAAAGCCTCACAAATACAACAAACCAAACCCTCATATAAGAAAGAAAAAAGTTGTTTAACATCTGTTTTGGAAAATGGGTTAGTGTTACAAAATCATTAAAAATTGCTACAGTTTCAGGGGAACTAAAGAAGACATGACCTCTAAAAACATGAGAGGTTATCCTTCCTTCTGTTATCCTCACAGAATTTAACCCTGAAAAATGAAGCATTTAATCATTATCTATTTCCACATAAATGGACCTAGTCTTGAAAAACACAAGTGCATGACCTAATATGACATGCCATTAGTTCATTTCTGGGTGAAAGGATTATATCATATAATTTATTTCATATTTATATCATACAATTAATTCAAAGCAGATTTACAAGTTTAAACTAACATACCTGCTCAGTGAGGTGCTACTTTAAGATCTGGGAGTACAGAACTCTTTTGGCCAGGGGGAAACTTCAGCAGACACACATGCACAGATCACTGGTATACTTAGGGGATTAAGCAAACTCTTTTGTAATGAAGGAAAGAAAAGTCCTTCGTCAAGGAAAAGAAGTATTAGATACACTTTGTACATGAGAGATATTTGATTCTGACAGGTAAGCTTTTCAGGGCAAATGAGTGCAAAGAATAAACAAGATCTGCTTGGAATGCACACTGTCCTTTAGAAATTCATGGTATCATTTGCTCAATACAAAATGTAAACCCTAAAGTTTAGACTTACTGTATTCCATGTCTTTTTCACTAAGTTATCAGAGACGCTTAATATGGCAAAATGAGGAAATTTAAAAAAAAAACAACTAAGAAAAGTGGGAGAAAATAACACCCACTCAACACTGCATTTGCCTATGTCACTATGCACAATTAGGCAGCGACTGCCTTCCATGTAGAAAAGGATGTAGTTCTCTAGTTGAACAATAATTTTAGTTTATATACTATCATTTTTGCTTTAAAATCCATTTTGTCATCTTCACCAGGAAATGCCCTATAAGTTTAGAGCAGTCTTTATCAGCTGAAGTCAGATTGGTAGCACTTTGCTCTAAGTAACTCATAGTTTAAGGACGTGGTCATCAAGAGATGCAAGTAACCCACTTAAAGGCAGAGAAGAAAGATAAAGGAGGTTATTAGAAGAACAACATTCCACCTGCTTGGAATACAACCTCATGCTGAGAGTCCACCTCTTGCAAGAGCAGAAAACACTTGCCATAAGATGACGAGGGTTGTTGATATCACAGTAAAAATGCTCAGCTTACTGACATCAGTGTTTACACATAAAGGTTTGTCACAGTGAGCAGCAAGTTACACCACTTTGCCACAGAAGTTCAATATTGAACAATCTACACAGCATCAGAAAGTGTGACTCATGAATGTCCTCCAGTCACACTGGTTTTCAAAGTGGGAGGCATGAAGCAGGTTGGCAGCAATGGCAAGAGCATAGAAATCAATGGTTTGTACACACGTATGCACATAAACAGACTCAGTTTAAATAATTTTCCAGCATCCATCTTTTGCAAGAAAATGCAATTACACAAATGCTCACAATTTTTTTTAATCAAGTGTTAATTAGCTCAAAACAAACAAACAAACTAAAAAACCCTCCAGCTTGTTGAATCAGTGCGTCAAATGGTATCAGAAGTGATAGGGCTCTGATTCACATTTACAGAGAAAAAAGCCGCACTGCTTCAGCCCTTCCAGCATCCTACCATCTGCTTCAACCTTCTTCCAGAGCCACTCACCCTGCAAACGAGTTGACAGAAGAAAACATGACTGTGCCTGAGTCAATTCAGTTCAGTCGGCATCTTCACTTAAACCCACGTTTCATGGGAAGTTGCATTTGCCTGCCTGAACTGAAGCAGCTCAGGTGCAGACATGTTCCCTCCTGCTCCCTGCCCAGCGAGGTCCAGGAGGGAAGGGAGCACCCAGGGGCAGTGGGAACTCACAGTACCAACCCAGTCAAACCCATCTGCCGCTGCTCTGGAACTCGCCAACTTGTGTGGCCACACAAGATTTGCCACTTAACAACATATATGCTTGTTTCACAAATCCTGCTGTGTTAAGTATGTCATTCAGCCTCCATTTTGCTTTCCTGTAACTTGCAGAAACAGTACCCTAAGTGACCATAAGCATAAAGGGCTCTTTTTCCTTTTGAATATGTATACCCAGCTAAGTGCAGTAAGTATGAAGTGTGTTAATTCTGCCTCTATTGCACAAATAAAGGACTTTACATACATGTAAATGCAGTGGTTGAACTGCCTAGGTACAATAACAGATCTGCCCTTCAGTTACAGATGCTATCTTTTCTCTGGGGAGAGGAATTTGTTGTCTAAGCTTTATGTGCAACTACTTTGATAAATGAGTGCTAAACAGTTCAGAAAAACACACATGTCTGTGTACTGGCACAAGGCAAAGATAAAAAGGAAAATGCAACACAAGGCCAAATTCAAAGAAAAAAGAAAAAAACGCTAAATAACACAAAGTTAGAGTTAGAAAAAAAGTTTCAAGGTAAAATAACACCCAAATTTTAAAGACAAATTCAGTAATTTGTGGTGTCTCATCTTGAGCAATTTAAAATAGGCATAATTTTGAAGAACAACTCCGCACAGCACCCCTTGTAGAACCCAAAAGTGCTTGCAATCATTCATGCTACATTTAATAGACAAGTTACAGAAATAAAACTGCTTGTTATTTTGCGTTCTCTTCCTTTGGAAGAGGAGGGAGGCAGGACTTATAAATATTTTACCTGCTTGAAAGCTCATGGTTTGTTGTTTTTCTTTTAAGCAAATTCTGGCTTATCTCTTTGAAAATGAAAAAAAAACCAGTGAAATGATAAAAGGAAGAAGTGGTGATGCACTTTGAGTATAACAGAGATAAAAGTCAACAGAGAGAAAGGAATAAAACCAGCTGAAAGCAGGAGCTAGAGAAAGTAGGCAGGAAAAAACACAAAAACAAATATGAAGAAACAAAGATTACAAAGGCATGACTCAATGTCAAAAGCTATACAGGTCAAGACGTATGACATATGTTTGCTTTTGGAGACCTAGGATTTGTTGACTCAGAGAAATGTATTTCTTCCCTGGAGAGTATCCAAAGCACATGAGATGCAGCTCTGGATGAATGGGTGTCAAGAGTAAAATAAAAGGAAGGGAGGGAAATCACACTGAAGTAACAAATGAAACCAAAGTATAAATGACAACTGCTCATGTTAGCGTGATGCTTTCCAAGGAATTAGCTGTCAAAGTAATCTCTTTTCTACTTCTCCCCTTCCCTGCCTGTAACCAGGGAATGACTTGGACCATGAGTACCTATTTTCCAGTTTCCAAAAACCAAAGCAAACAAAATAGTTTATTTCAATTGTAGCAAAAAAGACCAAGCAATTCCAAGAACATACAGCGTACTTTCGTCTTCAATGACAGTTTGACCTTACATTTCAGACACACAAGCCACATGCCCATTTAAAAACCACTCTGCTCCACATGTACACAAAGGTCTGAAAGACATTTCTGTCATATTCAATAAATGGTTGGTTAACGAGGAGAGTCATAACTAAATCAGCCAATAATGGCAATGACACTTAACAACAGATGTTATCACTGATCAATAAATAGTAACTTCACACTACTAGGAACAGATACAAGTAGAAACTACTTGAAATTAACACTTCAATAAGAGACTCCCTTCTTTTTCTAACATTGACAATCCTCTGCAGTTTAAACATCACAAACATACTGAACACCATTCTCACAGTCTTCAGATTTGTATTTTAATTAGCCTTCAGAGGATGAGTAATAATTTTTCAATGCAAGTGCTTTCTAAAGACCAAAATCTACCTTATCATTATAAAAATGAAATATCATTGCCACCCTCTACTTTGATTTTCCTTAAAAGGAGAGTGCAAGTGATACAAGAATGACTCAAGATCAGTATACACACAGAATTTATACAGTTATATTATATAAAGCCCAAGATTGCTCCTTGCTTCAAGACTGCCAGTCAGAAAGCACCAACTATATATGAAAATGCTGTAGCTGACTAAAAAGCTTGTCAATCACATATGGTTACACTGCAAATATTCTCAAAGACACGATGGAAGTTGCAGAATTCAACTCTGGTAGAGCATGTAGCTCACAGTAGTGATGAAATCAGAAGGTGATGAACAGCTAGCAGCTCATCCTGCTTTAGCAGTTCTGAATCACGCAGCTGCAAAGAAAATTTATCTCTGAAAGATCAGTGTTAAAACATACAAGTAAATTGCAAATGGTGGCTTAATAAATCAGTTTCACATCCTGACTATGAAACATTACCGTTTCAATCCTACATTTACGTTTTGGTATCTGCGGGAAGTCCAGCAGCCTTCAGAGGCTGTGCCGAAGGTGATGAGACTGCACACAAATACAAGTGACAGCCCACATAGAAAAGCCTTCCAAAAGCTTAATCATGGCAAACAGAATAGAGTAGCACCCAGTCCTGATGCAATACTATCAGGTTACACCTTTAATACCCCTTTAAAACCAGGAAAGTAAACACACTTGCAGTGTGGATACCATCACTGACTGTGTTATTTCAACTACTCAAATGATATTCCAGCAGCTTCATAATGTCTGCAGAAGATTTACAATTAATGAATGCCTCTAAAGTAATCTGGAGCCCACCAACGACAATGCATGTACTGAGCTCACATACACATTTAGCCACTAGTTACCTGCTGAGCATTTTTACCTTCTTTACTGCTACCACTGTTGTTAGATGATCTGCGTTTAACAAGTACAGTTTAGGGTTTGTTAACGTGCCTATCTTCTTGCCATGTAATGAATGACCTGTTTTTCAACGGTACCACTCAGCAAAGCAAACAATTTCTGGAGGCAGCATTTAAGTCTAGTTATAAGTAATAGTTCCTATTGCAGAAAAAAAGTAATTTGAAGATGTTTTCCTGCTACAAATCAAACTACAATAATTTGAACCTGGTAAAGCTGCACTAACCCTTTCAGATAATTCAATTATTGTTATAGGAAATGTTTTAGCAGTGTAAACATCTTGGTACTTGGTGCCTAAATAAAAATAAGTAAATAAAAGTCAAACTGTACTGCTCATATGAAGTGCCTAATTCTTTACTGCCATGTGTAGTTAATTTAACTACTACAACATAAGTGCAAAAATCAGTATATTTGATTTGCTGTCACTGTGTGTTCACTTTATACAGCAGCAACAGAGAAAAAAAAAGTCCTAGGACACCAGAAGCTTGCTTAAAAAAATACAAACCCAACCTTCAAAGAAAATGTAGCTTAAACTACGACTAAACTCGCATACAAGTTATAATCACAAAGAGAAAGTAATGCTGTTACCTAGTGGTGGAAAGCTAGGTACATGCAAAATTGCACAGCTTTTTTTTTTCTCCTTACTTCGAATTATCTTCTACAAATTGTTAAACTAATGTCAAGAGAAAAAACACATGGGTAACTCATTAACTAATGAAAGATATTGCCTTTCTTGCATTCAGTTCTGTGACAGAGGGTCCGTATTTCTGCATGTGCGAGATTCTCAGAGTAATTGACACAAAGGAGCTACATCATTTCCTGGTCATCCCATACCTGCTGGTTTACACTCCTCTTGAAACATCAGCAAGAGCTGGAAATCCGTGGTGTAAAAGCACTTCAACCTTAGTCCTCACTACTTTTCCCCAGAGTATAACCAAAACTGCATCATGCACCCTTCAGCATCTTATCAGATCATATTTTCAATTATATAAACCAGTATTAGCTGAATTCAGTCAGCATTCTCTATGACACCTAAACAAATATGCTAATTTTGCTTTCAGCCAGAAAATAACTAACTAGAGGAGCTGAAGGAATAGAGAAAGACTTTAAAGTCACTTACTCAAATGCAAAGAAGAGTCCACTGGTCACCAAGATGAGAACAAGAGTCAGGTAGAAGACTCCAGTCTGTCGAGCCATCATGATCCTCCCATTGCAGAAGAATTTGTTTCTTCCAGGAAAAACCTCCCATTTTCTCTTGGGAACTGATTTCTTTTTCTTATGGGGAGACTCCATGGGAGACGAAGAGCTGTGTGTGCTGATTTGACTGTATTCACAGTCTTTCATGGGCCCACTACCACCTCCAGGAGTCATCAAGAGAGAGTAAAATGTGGGGAGAACCCCACCAAAAATATATACGAATATATATATGCAAATATTCGTCTGACCAAGACAGCCCTCTCCACCAGCCCCAGTTAATAAAAAAAAGCAAATAAGACGATGAAAAGTCTGCTACCAGACTGGCAATAGGTGTATCATGCAAACACCAGTTAACTCTTCAGAAACCAAAGCTGTCATATCAGAAAGGCTTGAGAGGGATCCTTCCTTCCTCCACCAGTTACAAAACAACCATGTAGGACAATCCTTTTAAAAACAACTTATCACAAAACAGACAAAAAGAAAAAAAAAAAGTAATTATAAAGCAGTTAGGCTCTCAAAAAAAAATTAGTCTTTTTTTTCAAGTTTATTTTCAGACGGGAAGATTTTTTTTTCCCTTCCCACGCACACCCTGAGAGTTCCCTCCGAGGGTCAGAAGGCTGGTCAAGGCAAGGTTTAGCAATCGAGTCTATCATTCATAGAGATTTGTTATAATCCTCCTTTGCGCAGCAGATTCCACTGCTAAAAATGACCATTCCTAAGACGTTCCCTCGAGAGACACGCGAAACAAAACATTAAGGGGGAGGGGAGAAAAATTTTAAAAAAGAAAAAAGAAAAAAAAAGGCAAGTAAGGAACTCCAGCTTGCGAGGAACACTTCAGGCTCTCCTCTTCCTGAAGCCGCAGTCCAGCGGGAAGCGGCGGCCGCTCCGCGCAGACCTAGGGGCGCAGGGCTCCCCTGTCACCACTCCACAGGAAGGGATTCTGCCCAGCCCGTGGCAGCCCGGGGCACGGCCGGCCGCCGACAGACACCAGAGCCCCGGGAGCAGGTCCTCCTCATCCTCCCTCCCCGCCGCGCCGCTCAGTCCGCGCCTCCCCC
>VZRZ01004928.1:796570-807164 GCA_013398175.1 Climacteris rufus
CGAGCGGTGTGTGCCGCCAGCCCCGGGTGGCGGCCCCGTTCCACCCCGCTGCGCTGCCGGGCCGAGAGCGGGCGAGTCCCGCGAGCGAGCGATGGGCACGGAGAAGCCCCGCCCGCGCGGCCCGACCTAGCGGGATCGGCCCCCGCCCCGTGCGGGCTCGGACACCGCGCTGGAGACACGCCCCTCATCCCGCCGGGAGTTGTAGTTTCGCTCCGTTGTAGTTTCGCAGCCGGAGGCGGGACGGCGTCGCACGGGACTACGAGCCCCAGCAGGCCTTGCGAGCCGCCCTGGCGGGGCGGGACGGGGTCGGGCTGCCCCGGCGGCTGTCGGCGGGCGGAGATTCCTCCCGGCCCGGCAGTGCCTGGCATTTCTCGGTCCACGGACGGCCCGCTTCCCTGTGGCGAGCTCCTTCTCCCGCGGCCTGGGGTTATGTCCGGCCCTGTCTTTCAGTCAGGCTGGAGGGCCGGGGCTGGAACCCCTGATTTGTCCTGTCGCGCGGCCCCCCCTCACTCCGGTCAGCCGGCATAACTAAAGATGGTTCCTGTCCCACCTGCTCAAAGTGCTCAACTGTACCGCTGCTGGGCCAGCGGTGGCTGTCCCTGCTTGCTCGTGCATGCCAGTGGTTCACTACTCCAGCGGCAGCATCCACATGCTGCATTATGCTGCTGGAATCACAGAATCAGCTAGGGTGGAAAAGACCTTTGAGATCATCAAGTCCAAGCTATGACCTAACACCACATTATCAACTAGACCGTGGCACCAAGTGCCACATCCAGTCTTTTCTTGAAAACACGTCCAGGGATGGTGACTCCATCACCATGGAGTAGGGTAGCCCATTCTGATGCTCAATCACCCTTGGTGTGAAGAACTTCTTCCTAATGTCCAACCTAAACCTCCCCTGGCACAGTTTAAGACTGTGTACTCTTGTCCTGTCGTTGGTTGCCTGGGAGAAGAGACCGACCCCCACCGAGCTACCAATTCTCATAGGACTTGTGCTCCAGACCCTTCATCAGCCTTGTTGCCCTTCTCTGGACATGCTCCAGCATCTCAACATCCTTCCTAAATTGAGGGGCCCAGAACGGGATGCAGGACTCAAGGTGCAGCCTAACCAGTGCCAAGTACAGGGCACTTCCCTGGTCCTCCTGGCCACACTATTGCTGATACAGGCCAGGATGCCATTGGACTTCTTGGCCACAGGAAGTACAAGGCTTGTCCATTAATGCTGACATGTTCGTACAGACCCTCACTGTGTCCTGACTTCACATCCCAGAAAGGTATGAGCCATGAAAGAAAAGCTTTTCCATAAATGCAATCCTATACCAAGCCCTTCTCACACTGGCACTGGTGGCAGAGGTGCCCGCAGAGAGCCCAGGGAGGCTTCGCACAGTTAAGGCAGAACCACTCTCAAAGCTGCTTCCTGTTTTTTCTGCCTGGTATGTTCTCCATATGCATCCAAAGAAGAGCTATGAAGATGGTGAAGGGTCTGGAGCACCTTATGAGGAGCAGCTGAAGGAGCAGAGGTTGTTTAGCCTGGAAAAAAGAAGCCTTGGGGGGATCTCACTGCTCTCTACAACTACCTGAAAGGAGGTTGTAGCCAGGTGGGGGTTGGTCTCTCCTCCTAAATAATAAGCAATAGGACTAAAGCAAATGGCCTCAAGTTGTGCCAGGGAAGGTTTAGATTGGATATTAGGGAAAAATTCTTCACTAAAAGTATAGTCAAGCATTGGAACAGGCTGTCCAGGGAAGCGGTGGAATCACCATCCCTGGAGTTGTTTAAAAGAGACGTAGATGTGATGCTAGGGACATGTTTCAGTGGTAGATTTGGCAGTGCCAGGTTTACAGTTGAACTTGACCTTAAAGATCTTTTTCAAACAAAACAATTCTATAATTTTGTGATCTTCTAGAGATAAGCAGGCATAAATAATGCTAACAAAGATTAATTTTTACTCAGTTTTTTGAAGTTTTACAACTTACTAGCAGAGTAAGTTCTAACAGAGTAAGTTCTCTGTGTAAGCTACAGAGAATGGACTAGTTTGGGGCATGTGGTAGAAATCAACACAGTTCACAAAAGACAAAAGCACACTGAGAAAACTTTTGTAAGAAGTTGAGAAAAAGTTTATTACAATCAGCCTGCATCTCTCATGGTTGAATGTTGTCCTAGGAGCAACAGCAAAAACACAGTGTGAGGATGCAGCTGAGTTCTTGTACACAGGCAATGTGTTTTCTGTTTTCATAATTCCATTTAGAATTTTGAAATGGAATATTTATCCCTTTAATTTAATACAATAAGCTAATTCTTTATCCATAAACAGTGCATGGTAACAAAGGGACTGTGGAACAGATTAACCAGCACTGGATAACTTCCCCTTCCTTGGAGGAAATTAATTACTTTGGTAACCAAATTACACAGAGTAGCCTGATAGACACTCTCCTAGTGATTCTACAATCCATTTTATTGATACACAGAAATAATTTTGGCAATGTTAATGACACATGGGAAAACTATAGAGGGGTGTCTCCCTCTGCAAGGTGTAAAGGAATAGTCCTTTGGCAGCAGGATGTAAAAATAGTTTCTGATATCATCTCTCATGAAAATGCATTGGCATCTATTTTCCACACATGTAATAGATGCTGCTGCATTATTCCTTCCCATCTCCTCCTCCTGTTGTAGTGCCTGTTGTCAATAGTTTGCCTGCAATCTCAAAACTTAGATATTACAGCATTTTTTATTCTTTGAAATGGTCTTTACAAACAGCTAATAACCTTTCTTAATGAATACAGCATCTATGTATTCAGAAGGCTGCTGACAGAATTTTTTTGGTTCACTGACAAGCATTTTTAGTCTTCATCAGGTTTTCATTAGCATATTGCTGGAGCTCTGTCTTCAGTGCTTTGACAATATTAATGACTGTATCATGTCAAATGGCACTGTTCTCTCCTGAGATTATGGAATATTTTAGACGTTCACAAGTAGAGCAAATGGTTTATGCAAAAATGTCATTGTTGGCTTATCTTTACAGGTAACACTCAGAGTAATTTCAGAAAAACTCTTCAAAAGCAAAACATTTGTAAACAATACCAGCACCTCATTCAAGCTGCTGTCTCATGCCACAGTCTTTCCCTTGAGTTTTAAGACATTACAGTTGAGAAGTGAACCTCAGGCATATTAACTGTGAGAAATTTGGAATTTGGAAAAAGGAATTTGAGGAGCACCGGGAAAATAAGTCTAAAAGTCAAACTCAGAGAACAAACACATTTTTATTTTCAATAGTCAATCTACTTTGATTCTAACAGGATCATTCAGTCCTACACATTGTACTGTTCACATGATAGCCTGTTGTAGTCCCTGATCAGTACTAGTATTGCATTGGAATTTAAAGTATTATTCATATCTGTTTGCAAACATTATGAACACACTATCAATACCTCTTTGAAGTTTTTTTTCAAAAAACAATTTGAAAACTCCCCTACTAAAAGGATTTTAGATAGTAATATTTCACACATTTCAACATTATTCTTGAAAGCATTTTTTATCGTTTATTCACATTAATGAAAATTGGTTTGATGCACTAAATAGTTTAAATCTTAGAGTGGGTAGGACAAATATTCTCTCTTCATAAAACTTTCTAGGATCATGTGTTGCGGTATGTACTCTTCTGATTTCTTACTTGTGACTCGGGTTGATCTCATGCAAAAGATGAATATGATGCAGCAATGTTACTTAGCTTAAAAGAAACCAAGACAGACTATCTTTGTGTTAGAAAAATGCTAATGAAAAAGCTGTTGCCACTGAAAATTGCTGTCTCTTACTCTGCCTAGAGTGTGGAGGTGTCATAAGGGCAAGTCTTAAAACAACAGGGGAGATAATTTGATGTGATGACATGTCACCTTACATATATAGAACATCTGTTGCAATGCTTCAGGGCAGAATCTGCTTGAATACATTGGAAACAGTATCAGGCAAAGTATTTGAGTGATCAAATAAACACAAACTAGCAAACTGCAGCATTTTGGACATAAGATTTCTGTACACCATATATCCAACACTGCCAAATTGCTTTTTGCTTCAAATCAAAAAAGAGGGAATATATAAATAAATATCTGAAATACCTGAAGTGACAATATTGAACTGAAAGATGGAAAGAAAGTTAGGCACTGCTGTGGACACATTTTCTAGGCACATTTTACACATCTTTCACAAATAATTTTGAAAAATAAATGAAAAAAAAGAAAACAAAGTAGTAATACCATTTTAATGCAAGACACTAACAGTAGCCTTGCACATCCATATTTGCTGAATGCTACAATACATGCTTGTGTACTATGTCAAGAGCACGTACTGCTAAGAGTTTTCTGCAATATACCTGTTTTCCTGACCAAATATTTGTCTCTTTTTTCTGTGCTGTTTTTCAGAAGTTACCTCTTCCTGCCATCATTTTGGAGTCTTACCAACTATTCATTTTGTGAAAGTACTTAATTTCTTTGAAAAAGGCTTTGTGTAAACTATAAATACTACATTTCATAGGAGTTGTCAGGAAGAAAGAGTGAGAATGAGCATCGGAATCACTCTCTGAGGAATTAAAAAAATTGAGCTTTTCACTACAGCAATGTGATCAACTTAAGCAGCTCCAAAATGCTTCTAAGTGTCTCTTAAGTCTTGCTTTTGAAAGACCAAAATGACTAGTCATTTATTGTACAGCCTTCTAACAAAGTGTAAAATATATTACTTCTCTGCACTGTGTGAGTTTAGAAGACAAGACAAGGTAAGAAAGCTTTTTCATGGCAAGTTCTGGAGACCAGAATCAAGTTTGTATTTACATTTATCCACTGCATGTTGAAACCATATCTCTTGATCAGGGTGGCCTTTTTTTTCTGTTTTGAAGCATTATAAACACAGTTGTTTATAATTTAAAAATCTGAAATTGCTTAATCATATAAAGTCTGGAACATTTTGGTAGTTTTTCAGCTTCTAACTTTAGCCTCCTACCATATAACTTCATTGCTTTGGATAGAAATCAGAATCTATGGATATTTTAATTTATTCCAGAAGAATAATGAGATTTCTCCTTAAAGTGCAATTAAAATCCAGAAGTTTTCAGAACTGGCGATGCTTCCCTGATCAATGACTGCTTCCAAAGATGAAGGGAGACTGCCTCAAAATCTTAACATTTCAACTGAAAAAATAAAGATAAGCATTGTATGAAGTTATCAGTGTGGTATTTTAAGCCTATTGAACATTTTGTCCTGCTCTAAATTGAGTGAAGGAAAGAAAAAAGTCTTTCATTCTGCGAAGCTGACACAGAACATGAGCCAGTCAAAAGAAAGGGCCAGGAAAGTACAGTCACATGAGGAAAACCCCCAAATTTTCCAGTGTTACCAGTCACATCAAAAGGTCCCTCACTGGAGCCAGGATATAATATTCCTTAGCCTTACATCTTGTATTAGTAGGGTTCACTGTGCAAAGAGTGGAGTGAATTACAGTTTGTTTGATGCTTTGCTTCCCTGTGAAGAATTGGTCATTGCTTGGTGCTGAACAGCATCATTTAATCAATCAGTACTATACAGAAATTTCTAATACCCAAACCCCAGCTCACCAAACCAGTTGTTTTTCTTTGACAAACTTCCTCTTGAAATGCCTTTTTTTTTTTTTTTTTTTTAAGGAATATGTGTGGGAAATGAACGTGGCGCTTCAGAGAAGTAACCCTATGATGATGGGTAATACCTATCTGTACTCCTCACCACACACCTGCTTCCCAGTTTCTAGGTGTTTGCATGGTTACACTCTTGGCTCTTGAGCCAGGTCTGATTCTGACTCTCTCTCTCTCCGTCTCTCTCTCTCACTCTCTCTCTCCACGTTTCCTTGTGCCTGAACCAGCAGTGAAGGGTGACACTTGCCGTGTCCTCTCCTCAGATCCTTCCACCCTCTCCTTTGCACTCTCCCCACAGCTTATGGGATGTTTTGCAGAGCTGTCTTGGTACAAGAACATCAGCAGAAATAAAAAACTATTCACTTTTTTATTTTTCAGCTGCTTTGTCATGCTGAAATGACTCGGCAAAGGACATGACAAAGCATAACAAAGGACTGCAACAAGGGAGGGGCAGGAAGACATTGCCCAAGAAAAAGGATGTGAAAGAGGAAAGACCTTTCCTCCTTATATATTATATAAATTTGAATGTATATAAAGGGGCAGAGAGTAGGACTGTAGACAGCAGTTAGATTGGTCTAGATTGCCACTGAACTTCAGGCTCAACTAGATGTGCTCATGTAAGCGTCCTATAGGATGCAAGAGCTAGCAAAAAGTGGGGAAACACAACATGTAGCTTAAAGACAAAAAATTAAGGGAGAGCAGGACCTTTGCCTCTGGTAGTGGTGAACTGTTCAATAAGCCATCTCATTATGACTTTTTCAGGATGGTAGCACATCATGCCCAAGTACTTTACAATGCATTGGCACCAATTTGTCTTTCATTCATTTTCTGGAAATTTTTAAAAAATATAATTAAACTTGAAGCTTTTACTCTCCCATCTAGCTTAGCAAGTTCCAAATTCTTCTCTGGGAAGAAAGTCCGATTGACCCTTTAAACAATTGCCTAAGTCTGTTCCCATAGGAAACAAAACAAAAAATAATAAAATACACACCTACAAAAGGTCGTGTAATTAAAGGGATGCTGTCAACTACAATTATTTTAATTAACCAATTAACATAGTAAAAATGTTTTGATAGTGTTCTTTAACTAGTATCTCCAGAGTAAAAGAATATCCCTTTTACAGGTTTTCTTTTTCTCTCCTGTTTCCTACTTGAGGCTATAGAAGGAACTGTACTCCTGGCTGACAAAACAATAACTGCAAATTTGCTCTGGTTTATCTCATATACAACCTTTTTTGCACCCCTCTGTGTATATTTCCTGGCTGCTTCTTCGTTCTCTTCTCCACTGCCTCAGCAAACACCCACTCACAGTATTGTGGGAAAGCAGGAACTTGTGCTTTGCTGTGGAGTGCAAGAAAGTGACTCCATCCAGCTCATGTGGGAACATGACACTCATTTTGAGAAAAGGCTTCTTCGTAATATGGCTGTGGGCTGTTTCACTATTTTCGACTACACATTTTGGGCATTTGCAGGAGAACCATTCATTGCTGTCAGTGGAACACATCTATGACGTGTGCTTATATAGATTAACACAAAATACATAATAGTTTTCCTGGAGGAATCAGGCAATTAGAGACTCCTGTAAATCCCAGAGGGGGGCTATCTGCATCATTAAACACTTAACTAGGCCATCTCAAAATGGAGCTAACTGCTTTTGAAGATCTCTTTAATGCTTCATTGTGACATTCAGCATCATTAATGGGGAAGATTTAGTATTATATCATTGCTTTTCTCTTAATCCTTTCTTTTCTTTCCCTGCCTTCCACTTGGTTTTGTGTCTTTTGTAAACCTGCCCTCCCTCACTGCATATACTTAATTTCAGCAAACAGCAATGTTGGTCTTGGGTCTCATACCCACCCCTGTTTCCCACCTTCCTCCCGTAAAACAATGAGTAAAAAGAATAAGGGACAACAGGTCATTTTACAGCTCTCAGAGCTATTGTTTTCAGGACGATAAGCCAGGAGTGCTGCTCAGGGGTGCAGCACTGCAATGACTGAATTAATTTCGAATTTAGAAAGCTTGGGTTCCTTCCCTTCCTCCCCAGCAAACAGGATAAAAAAATAGTTCATTTACTTGGTAATTTATACTCTGTGGAATCTGAATATTCAATGAGCTCTGTATACAAAGGACTAGATATGACTCATGAATCATATGGCTGACAACACTGTGGTAGAGAAAGGAAGTCTGGCAATCAACAGAAATGTGATACTGATCATACACAAATGTGGTCAGAGGCATAAAACAAAAACATTTTTCTGCTATTTTTGTTCATTTATTTACTATAGTTATCATTCTGATACTTCTGTGAACACTTAAATGGAGGGACTTTGCTCTTCTCAGAAGTGTGTGCCCAACGAGGTATGTGTTTACAGCAGGAGAGTTTTTGCTGTTACTTCTGCTACTAGTTGGTGCAGCACCTTCTGAAGGAAATCTGATTTTCACTTAATAAATTCATATTCCATCTTAAATTGAACATAATGGCTCACTTTTCACCAATCTCAGAAGTTTGTCTTCTTCAAATATGTCCAAATGGCTGTCATAAGACCTATTTCTATTCTTTCTTTTAATATTATTAACCTTAATTATTTTGACCAATAATTATTCGATAAAAATTCTAGAACTTTTTATAAGAAAAGGGATTATTTGTGTGGTTAAGAGAAGGTTTTGGACAATGTTCTGAGAGTTACTTGTAAATAGTTTAGAACATGCTTTTTACCACAGAATAAGAGAATGAGTTTATAAATCTGTTTTTTTTTTAAGTAGAGTGAGTTTATACTAATCTACTATCATTCATATAAATGAATTCTGATGAGCAAATGGCAGTCTGGAGCATAATCACATCTTAAACCAATAAAACTGTAACCAGCAAATCAAGGAAAACTATTCAGAATACTAAAGAAAATTATTCATGCAATAATTAGTCTTGGAGGCATCCTGAATTGCTATGTTTTATTTGATTAAAAGGAGTGTAGGTACAGAACACCAGAGGGAATAAAACAAGAAAAACTTTTAACTTTGAGATACCAACATAAATATTTACATGTAAAAATGTATAAAGTGGGGTTACATGTAGAAGAATGAAGTCTCCAAACACCCTTGCGGAGTCCTTCATGCAAACGGCATCAGCCCTTGATGCCTCAGAGATGGTGAATACTTGGAAAAGCTGATGGCTGAAGCTTCAGGTGGCTACTCAGAGCTGAGGACTAGGGGCAGAGGACATCAAGACAGAAAAAGTCTGGCACTCACTGCCTGTGGGAGAAACTGCAGGTGGATTTTTAGGGACACCATACTCAGAAGGAACATCTTGTAAGAGGAAATAATCTGTAAAAACCTGCATTTTTTTCCACTTCTGAAGATAACTGCAATTAGGAAGATTTCTTCCACAGAGAAATTCCAATAAAAAGCAAATTACTGGTGGCATGAAGGGGCAGCTCACAGGGATTTACGAGAACCCAATTTAACTTCCCTTTTTTTGTGATTCTCATCCAGGCCATCTGGCGCAGACTAGCTTTTGGCACACAGGTCAAAGCTAGGGCTTTCCTAGTGGACTGGCTTCATCCTTTCTTCACACTCACAGAGCATATTTTAGTGCAAAATCCATCCCACGCTGTTTTTATCTGCATACCACAGCCCTGCCTGTCATGCATTATGCACGACACTCAGCAATTGTCTGCTCTAACCACAATACCTAACCACAGCATGTTGTTCAGAATAAGCCTAGCATACATCCGTAACCTTTGTACAGCTTGCGCTACAAACACACCACACCTCCTGTTATTTTGCTTGCTCTGGCTGCCCCTGTACCTGCTCCTTGTGCAACAGCTCAAGAAATCATGAGAGTATCTCAGGCCTCTCCCGAGCCTGCTTGGGCCAGGTAAGCCAGCTCTAGACATTGCATCTCAATACCTCGCAGGAACTTCTAGGCGTATGTAAAATATACTTTTTTCTGGTTTTTTAAAAATTTTTTTGCAATAACCAATACTTCCTAACTTAAGAAGTTTGGATCTTGGAGACTAACATTCCCTGTGGCACCATGTTATGGTCTGTATTTGGAACCAGCAGCAGATAATCAAAAACTGTCTGCATGCCAGATGCCTGTCTCAGAGTTAGCACCTGCCATTCAGCACTAACTGGCATTCTGGGCAGCCATGCATATTCAGGAGGCATCCAAGTACAGAGGAGCTTCAACGAATCCAAGATGGGTCTGTTTTCAGTCAAGATCTTCCAAGCCATTTGCCATAGCCTGTATCCCCACATAATTTTCAGCAACACTGAAAATATTGATAGCTCTTTCCCCAGCATGGACTCCCTTATTGCAGGGAACAAACGACAGGATTCACATTCCCATGGCATGGGTCTACGCACTTCTTACAACTGCACTGAAGAGAAAAAATATCAGTCGTTGTCAACTCTCCACTCTTCCAGAGTGGGTAGCTGGTGCTCTCTCCCCCTCGGCAGAACCTTGGCTTCTGCAAAGCTGGAGAACCTGTGTTTATTTCAGGCATTGCTGGTTTTTTATCTTGGATGAAGTGCACCCAGCCAAGCTGCACACATGCCATGTTGTGAGGGACTGTGCACTCAGCTTGTTTACCACATGGACTGCCAGGATTCATGGAACGTCCATTTCCCATGTTCTGTGAGAATCCCTATGACTGGATGCATCCCACACCATCTTTTTATGTGGGGTTTGTTGAACTCTTCAATGTGGAATAGCCTGGTAAAATTATGTCTTTCAGTCTGTCTATATGTATCTCAGCACTGCTGCTGCCTCTGAGCAATTTTGAGCCCTGGAATGATAGGCAAATATGTGTTAGCAACAACAATATGTGGTAGCCTCACCTGGGTCTGTAGGGCAAGAAAGGCACTACCTCAATGAATGTTCATTCCAACCAGTGCTCACTGGACATAATTTTTCTCTTCAGACCTATCCAAAAAAAAAAAAAAAAA
>VZRZ01004928.1:807174-921028 GCA_013398175.1 Climacteris rufus
CCCACGTACAAAAATTTTTTTCTTAAAACAAAACAAAAAAAAAAAAAAAAAAAAAAAGGCACTAATTTCCTTCCTTCCTCTACACCTCTTCAAGAAGACAAATGCAAGTTTCCTCTCTATACAAAAAGACCAAAAAAACTCAATCCTCCCACTTCCTTTTCCCACCTCCTTCCAAATTCATGAAAAGCACCAGTTTATCTCTCCTCTCCACCAGCCTACCTAAAGGATACAGCTCTCCATCTCCTTCCACTTCATAAGCTTAGCTCCTCCCCTGCCTCTGAGAAGTTGGAAGGCTCTCTGCAAAGGTCACTGGTCAGGCCTGTGCCATGAAAGGCTCACACAAGAACAAAACCCAAGCTCCTTCAGGCAGCTGAACTGTATCTCACTGCTTTGCTGCCTGCTTCATATCCCCACCAGACAGAGGCAGCCCACATTCCCTATGTCCCTCTCCAGGAGGCCAGCTGTGGAGCTGAGGGAAGAAAATACTTGCCTTCGAACATCTTACTCAAAATGCATGACAAGCAGGAAACTTTAAATAAAAACATGTCGTACAATACATGTAGATCTAAATATTTCTCATAAGTAGAAGAGTTCACCATAATTAACCTCTTGAATTAAATAAACTCAAGTACTTACATGTTAAGCCTCCATCTCATGTTCTTATGCAGAGACCACTTCAGAAGAGAAGCACTGGATTTGGCCACCATGGACCAGGGATGCTCAGGCTGGGCCGGTTCTGTTGCTTGATGGGTTGACAGGCTAGGTGGCTCCTCCTTGGATAAGGTTTTAACATGAAAGTCCTGTTAAAAAGGGAAGGTGCCAGAGCAGCTTTTGATGAAATACTCCATCGTATGTGACTAGCAGCCAAAATCCATGGGCAGTGCAGAAGTATGCCCTCTGTAGACACTCTGATTTCTTACATCGGGAGTGAGAGGACAAAAGTATTGCATGGCTTGAAAACAAGAAATACAGCTGGTGGGGAAATAATTCTCCTGAGCTAGGTGAGGATTTGAACCAAGTTTTTATTACAATGGCATGTTTTGAAGAAAAGGAAATTTTATCAAGATTGAGTTTTCAAGAGAGGAAGGCATTCACTGGAGTGACAAAGGATGTTGTCCAGATCTTGCAAAACGCAATTAAAAAAAAAAATTAAAGAGAAATATTGCGATTCTAAAAATAATGAAAATAAGAATATTCTTTTTGAAAATACTCTCTGTGAAGAGAGAATACTCTTTTTTCAGTATTGAATTAGAATGTAGTATTGAATAGTATTGAATTTTTTATGGGTAGAGTTTTTAAATTTTAAATTTTAAATATTAATACAATCTTTCACACTTTAATTAAAAAGTTGCTACAATTTGTAGTTTTGTAAGTAAAAATGAAAAGTTCCTTCCATCCTTATGAATCCTATTGCTCTTTAGGATTCTTTATATAATAAACTATTTGAAATTAATTGTATCAGGGAAATATAGCACATTGTTTTAACACTTGTAAAAGCAAAATGAATAGTATTGATCGACAAAGATCTTAAAATCTGCGAAAACTTAGCTCACTAGATGAACACTGAGAAATTGTGCTTGTGGCTGCCACTGTCTTGAAAGGCCTCCTGGATCCTGTGGTAATGACATACTGCTTGGAACAAAGACAAATTAAACCACAACATACATCACAGGGACCCTTCATCTGCATGGCCAAATGCTACTTTTATAGCTTCCAAAAGCATTTGATGTCAGATCATGTTGTCATGTCTTTGTCCACCCAGTGCAATACATGCCACAATGCTGGCAAAGTTCAGAATTACACTTTTATATTCTGTCAAAGACAAAACTAGGAAGACTCTCTTCAGTTGTTACTTTCTTATCTTCTTCATATCAGACAGGAATACCCTTTTCTATCAGTTCAAGGGATCATGTTTCTTCACCCGCCTGCAGGGGAAGGGAAGGAAGAAATGAGGGAGGGAGGTCACTTTCCTCCACACCTGTAACTTTTTCTGGCTTCTTCTGAGGTGAAAACATTTTAAATGTCAGCTGTAAAGTAGAAGCTGTAGACTGCTTACTAGCATGTGCCTCCTGGTTCAACCAAGCAGGTTCAGTTGATTTTCCAGGTCCTCCAGAGGTTCATATATCCTGAAACAGGGCAAACCATCCATATTTGCTCACTAGGACATTAGATTTAATAAAACCTGCATGATACACATCCATGCAACTTATGTGAACATGTACAAACTTCACCTCCTTGTGCACAGATGGAGCAATGACCCCATCTGACTTTCCAACCTGTCAGCTTTCCATGGGGCTGATAAAGGGCCCTTGTGAGCTACCTCCTGACCCAAGGGCTTATTGTAAGATCAGAGCCACAGTTTAAACCAGGCATCAATCCTGACATAAGCCAGAATAATCATTCTTTCAGTTCAGTGATTGTGACAAAGTGTTATTAAATGCTGTATTCTCATTTCTTTCTTTTGTCCTCTCATTTCTAGGGAACCAAAAGCATCATCTAATGAACACAGAAGGAGATGAGAAGTCAGCTGTGAGCTTTAAGTTACTTCAGGTCTAAAATCAAAGTCCTCTTTACAGGCTAATAGAATTATAGACTCAAGTCCACCATTAATAGCATGCATGGCGCCAGTGTAATAAAAAATGGAAATTCATTGTCCAAGAATGATTTATGAAGTTCAGTAATTCATGTCAGAGTTTCCACAACGTTGTGCTTCTCAAAAAATCTCATGTCCAACTAACTAACAGTGCTCAGTTACACATTGATCCTTTAATGAATGCATGCATTTACTGATTTTATTTTGGCAAAGTTACAAGTATGGAAGCAAGAGAGAAAGAAAGAGAAAGAAATTGTGCAGTAAAATATTCAGCAACATTTCTCATCTGTTAAAAGCAGATCTCTCTCTCTTAAAAGCACCAAGTACTTGGTGCTTTTAAGATATTAATTTTATCTTTCCATCCTCTGGGACAAATGACTATGAAACATGTAAATTTCTGAAAAAATGCACATTTTTTCACATTGAGTCCAGCAAATTATATATGTAAAAAACAGATGTGAAGAAGCAAAGATGAGATTTAAGGATCCTCTTAACAACAGGCTTTATTTCAGATCCATAATATAAAGAATCTATTAAAATAATGCATAGAAAATATTAGGTAGCCTATTTTTGACCATTTGTGTCTCTGTAGTGCTACAACAAGTGAGCTTACTCATTTTTTTTAACAGTGTACATTTAGTTTTAATGGTTCAGCTCTTCTTCAGTCATCAATAGGGAGCCTTGTTACCATGGTGACAGACAGATGGATTAATGTGATGTTTAGGGAGATACAGTAGTGCCAAATTTCGATATATACGGTAAGCTGTAATGTACTGCATATACAAGAGGGCATGCATGCAGAAAATTTCAGGGATAGTCTTCCATATGCACAGAGTGTCTTGACACAATATTCCCACTATCTTCTGTCAGAAAGTGGCCATCTATCTCCCACTTTATGTCCTTCAAAAATACCCTGCTGGAGTCACAGACAGTTGCTTGGAAATCTTAAACCAAAAGTCTGACGAGGCCTGTTGGAAAGGGCTGCGGTCAACACCTGACGTGTCGGCTGCATGAATTAGGCCATGAAGCTGCCGGTCATCTGAGAATGATTATCTATAATCCACTTCTTGACATGCAGTCTGACATCTTCAGCTGACACCTTTCCATTTGCCTGTTTACTTTATTCATTGCAGCTCTTGTTAATGAGAAAGAAATGCGGGATATACAAAAATCATCGGGTTTTTCCAGGGCACGGACAGATTGCGTGTGGAGTAATCTTCTTAAAACTTTCACACTTCCTTTTCTTTCAAACCTTTAATGACCTGCACCTTCCTTACCCGTCTCACTCCCTTCCCTAGAGCTGCTAATGAGCTTTCCTGTTTTCAAAGTATTAGATTAGCGGTTCATATCTCGCAAACACCCTCAGACGGAGATGAAATTAATACAGGAAGAAAATGTGTGACAGTCATGCTATGAATACTTCTCATTCAGACTGTGAATCCCCCATGCTCATGGAACTAGGAAATTACGCTAGTTGTGCAGTGTTATTTTATTTTATTTTACTTTACTCTCTGTGCAAGATTTGAATCGTTCTATCATTGCCAAACATCTTCAATGCAGAAACCTATGAGAAGCTGCTACTGAAAAGTCAAGCAATTTTAAAAGACAGTTTGACCTGCCAAGTGAAATTCTGGCACAAACTTGGTGCTCTTAAAAATATTTTAGATGTGAAATCAGAAGTGCTTTATCCAGATCACACTATTAATTTATGTAACAAGAGTAATTTAATTAGAAATGTTTTCCATCCATCTACACAAAATGATAATTATAATTCGTCAGGAACCTAGCCTAACATTCAGGTCTCCTTCCAGGCCTTTTTATATTGTAGTATTAAACTACAGCAATTAAGCTCTGTGAATGACTGTGAAAAGGGCCTTCGGATATAATTGCACTGAAGTCAGTTAGGAAAAGTATACATCTCGCATTCCCGACAATTAATTTACAGTTGGCTTTCTCAGCAGGTGATGTACTAGTACACACGAGTCGAGTTTATACTGGCCACCTCCCCACGATAAATGAAATGCCAGTCCAGTTCCTTGCCTCTGCCAGGTGCTCTGCAGCACACACCACTGTCGAGGGCCCCCAGGCGGGTGTCACTGGCCACATGGGCACAGCCAGTGGCACAGGGGGCACAGCAGCCCTCCCACGGACACATGCCACGCAGCAGCCTCTGAACACAGCATCTGAGGGACCTTCTGCTGCCCAGGGGTGCATGCCAGCATTGCATCCCTCCCTGAAGCCACGATGGTGCGGGGTCTTACATCAGAGCCAAGCTTGAAGTTACCTCTGCTCCTGAACTAATTCATGGAGCAGTCAAACCAGACACGCAGGTCTCAGTCCAACTTCCTTCCCAAACCAGGATCAAGCTGTGTGCTCAGAGCAGCTCACTCAGGGCTTTATCCTCATGAAATCTTCCTTAAAAGAAAACTACAACCTCTCCAGGCAGTCTGATCTGAGCCTGGCTGTCCTTGGGGATCTGTTTGAGTTACCAACAAAGTCGTCTCCTGGAGCCCACAGCAGGTAACACACAGGATGGACAACTCTGTGTATTGGAATGTCACTGAGAGGCCTCCTTTGTCCTGCCAACCGTAATTTTAGAAGTTTCCAATTCTGGCCATGCAGGCCAGGAGCAGATTTTCTCTGTAGGAAATCCTGCTTCCAGGCTGTCACCAGGCAGAACCTGGTCAGCTGGTCTGGTGGTTCAGGACTCCTGCTGCTACCTCAGGTTACAGCATCCAGTAAGAATGGCTGAGACACAAGTACCAGGCCATGCTCTAATGATACCGTGGAAATAATAATAATTTTTTACTATTTCTTTTTTTAAAAGTCAGTCAGAAATACTTGTCTGGACAATGGTAGAGGTTTTTCTAATATGGTACAGCAAAATAACTATTAAAAGTTCTATAACGAAACACATACTAAGACCACTAAAGACATGGTACCCAGTAAAATTAAAAAATAACTCATGAACTTATTTGCTAGATCTCTAAAGACAGTAGTAATACCACAGCATTTGGGAAGGGATCTGTGATTTTCCTCTCTAGTAAATGTGGGCAGACCCAAACAGATACAGGCATATTTTAAATGCCAAAAGAGAGTATTAGAAACACTGAGCAGGTAATAAAACATGCAATTTAGTAAAGAATAAGAACAGAACACAAGCAGATACAGGCATATACAAGAAGACCCTCCAAATGTGTTCTCATCACTGCAGCCCCACCTAAATGCTGTCCAAGGCATGTGACCGCCTGGAAATGTTATCAACAGCTCTGAAATCTGTAGTATGCCTCTGACCAGCCATAATATCATCATCCACAAAAGCTAATTTGGGATTCATAACTGAAACCCTGGCCATATTGCCAGCAGGACTTTTACCATTTACTAAAACATGGCCAGACTCTGGCCATAAAAACCAAGGCTTCTGTGGTGTCTTGCAGCATGCCGGCACCCTCAGCCTTGTGCAGAGTTATGGCTCATGTGCCCTGCTGGATAACCAAGTGCAGAAGTGAAATTAAGAAAGAGCACTGCATATTCTGCTGAAGCTAGCTGCAGTTTAGAAAAGCATCTCTGGGGCTGGGGGAAGCAGCCAGGAATCTGGAGATCTGGCCTCTGAGCTCCTGCCTTTGCTGCAGAACCACAGCACAGCCTTGTGCAAACTGATTAATCTTCTCATCACCTCCAAAAGGAAAAGTATCCCTCCCCTAAGTGTGTGAAGCCAGCTCAACCAGTACTTTTTACGTGTCTTTTGATTCTCCAGTGCAATGCTCTTCTTACAATTGTTCATACATTTGACAAATGAGCACTGACTTTTGTCAGTATTTCTGTGATTAAAGTCTACACATCTCTATTCAGTGACCAGATTTTTGCTGCAGTATGAGACAAGAGACCTGAGGACATACTCTCAGCATGGGCATTTCAGCCACCAGATTCTTAGAAGATGAATAACAGTAACCAGCTTACTGTAAAAACATAAATTTCTGCAGAAACCCAGTCATAGCTGCAGAACATTTTAATTTCTTGTCCAATCGACCATAAAATTGTTTGGAAATATGTAACTGATTTCTTCATGCCCCTGCCTGTACCCAGTGTTGAGGCTGCTTTCAGGAATGTCAAAGCTGCCATAAATAGAGAAAATGACCCCAATGTCAGGCAGAGAACAAAGCTCAGCTCTCCTGAGAGCCAAATGGTAGCTCAACTGCTGCATCTTCTCTCTTTCCAAAACCAGTGTTTGGCTCTTTCCCAAGTTCTTTTACATAATCCAGTTCTGTTACTGAACATGTCAGTTTAACCAGTATTCAAATCAACCTGCTCTATGTTTTGAATTGGATTTTCAAACTCCAAACAGGATTCTGTGTTTCTTCTGCCAACATTTTTTGCAGTGGCACTCAAGACTTTTGGATATATAAATCAGACAGATAGTTTAGTAAGTATATCAAGTTCCTGCCTTTATTATGTCTCAGTCAGCTTATAAACCAGCTTCTTTTCCTCTGAATATCTAAATTGCAAGCTTGGTTCTCAAGTGAAACTCACTGTTATTGGAGATGGCCAGGTATCCCCTATGCAGTCCTGCACAGGAGGGGAAGGTCAGCAGGAGACACACAGGCCAGGACTGAAATATTTCACAGCATTACCTTAAGAAGTTTGTACACTGTAGTTCTATTTCCTGATAAAGCTGCTTATTGGCAGCAATGCCACGTGTTTGCAAAGGTTATAAAAATCTCTTAGGGAATATATTTATGCAAACTTGTTTCTTTGGTTGTATTTTTAGATTTATTTTCTTCCTTGTGAAAGGAAGACTTACTCTCTTTCCACACTTCTCCCTCACCAATACTGTACAATACTATGAACTCCCATGGGAGAGGCACCATGATACCAATTTTTCATTAAAACCCAGGGGCTGATATAAAATTCCTAACCATAACATCAGAATCACAAGTGGAGATGTACACATCCTTTGAAGTTGAAAAGTTTGCTTGCCTCTCATGGTCTGCTTTTGGCTCATCAAGTTTTTCGTAAATAAAAAGGAAATAAAACATTATATTATATTCAATTATACAACAAGAAGAGATTAATATTGTAACCTAAATGAAAATAATTCTGCTGACTATCTCTTGGGTTTTTTAAAGCAAGTGAAATTTACAACACTAAGAATTTTAAGTTATTCAGAATGGATTTCATGGGCTTTATGCCCTACTTTAAGTCTCTGTGAATGATTAATAGAGACAGATCTTATCTGTCTCTCTTAAATATAGATTCTTGGCATTGTTCAAACCAGGATTAAATAACATCATTATACATTTCTCTTCTCTTTCTTCCTGGTTCTGGAAAAATTTGAAAGAAAGTGATGTCTTGATTGATGTGAACTCAAAAAAAACTATCCTGAGAAGAAAATATAGGATTGTTATCATCAAAGACACACAAAAAAATACAACAGACACAATAACCTAATTGTTTCTCATAGTTCAAGGATACCTCTATCAGATGCAGTGATGATCTTGACACGATTTACAATCAAAATGACATGCATGCTGCTTTTAGTTTTATGCATTCTATTAAATATAAATACTTTATATAATAATCACGTACACCTCAGCGTGAAGATAAAAAGTAATTTCTTCTTTTCACATTGTCACTCTGCAGTTTTTCTCAGATGCCCTTTTCTAAGCTTTTCGGGGAGGTTTTCTTATTATTTGTGGCAAAGTCTAAAGCTATTCCAAAGCACACACAGGATTTTGGGGTAGTTTTTCAAGGGGAAAAGAAGAGTAGAGGGAAGAAGATTAGGAGTCATTTACATGTTGTCCAGAAAAAATTGAGTTAGCGATGATGGGCTAGCTGTGTAAAATATTGTTTAACTGACACAGCACATGGACTATTAGGAAACAGCTTTGGATTGGTTTTTATAAGTACCGTGAACAGGAAGTTTCCCAAAATATTAAATTTTTGCCTAGCAACCCAGTCCCTATAATTAGACCCTTAGATACATGCTATATATTACATTAAAAGACACAAAGAAGGAAGCTGGGGAAGAAACACTTGGTTTGGATTTATTTACATTGTTTGCTGCTGAAGTACTGATTATTGTAACTAGAAACACACTTTACCTGTCCATACTGAATCCTGAAATTAATACTGTTTGATAAAGTGATAAAATTAGGTAGTACAGCAATTTATATTCCTGAACAGCTGAGAATCAGTGTGGCACAGACATGGAAAAAAAACCCCCAAATGTATGTTCTTGCAGCGTGAAAAACTATTTACATAACTTGTAACAGTGAGGATTTGGAACAAAAAGATGTACTTTAGAGTAACACTATTTATCAAGATAGAGCTTAGGGAAATTCATGGGTTATAAGAGTGTCTCCCAGTTTTATTTGGTAAAGTACCCGACGCGATCTTTCTCACGGACATAATCAAAAATAACACAAACACACACACACACACAAAAAAAACAAAAAACAAAAACAAAAAAAAAACAAAAAAAAAACCCAAAAAAAGTTATTAGCCTGCTACAAAAGACTTCATTTAAAAGAGGCTTTGACAGCTTTTCCCAATTCTCCCTGTGCGCACTTTGGGCTCTGGGGCCGCCGAACGCGCCCCCAGGGCGCGGGGCCGATCCCGCGGGGCGGCAGCTCCGCCCGGGACCCGCGGCGCGCCGGGATCCCCTCCCAACCGCGCGGCCCAGGAAGAGGAGAAGGAGGAAAGGCGGCTGCGTGTGCCAGCCCAGCTCCCTTTCCTTCCGGGTTGCAGCCTCAGCCGCCGCCTCCTTCTCCTCCTCCCGTGCCCTGGGCCATGGGGGCGGCTGCCGGCGGGGCCGCCCACGATGGGGCCGTGGCAGCAGCGCCGCTGGACCCCGGGCGCGGGGTATCCCTGCCCCGGGGCGCCGGGAGCCCTGCGGCGTCCCAGGACAAGCTCTTCTTAATCAAAGGTGCAGAAAGCCTTCCTCTCCTTCCTTCCCTTCCCGCCCCGCACGGGTCAGGGACGAGCAGCAGCGTGTGCGGCAGCGCTGGGACCGCCCCCAGCCGTGCTCCCCTCGCCGTAGCCCCAGGTCTTGCCCCACTCTCCCGTCCCCGGGGAGGAGGCGAGATGTTTGGGCATGGCCTTTCCGAGGCTTCTGGACGCAGCGAGGAAGCCCCTGCAGGGCCGCCCGCCTTTCCCTCGCCCTTGGCAGCGGCTATACCGCTCACCCTTCAGCCGTGCCCCGGGCACCGGGAGCGGGCGCGGCGCGGGCAGCCGGCCGGGGTGCGGAGCCGGCGCCTTGGCTGGAGGGAGCTCAGCGCTGCGGGCTCCGGGCAGCGCCACGCATTCCGTAAGGGAACGAGCCGCTGTCCCGGGCTGGATCCCAGCCGGGAGAGCCGCGGCGAGGGCAGAGCCGGAGGCTCCGCAGCCGCACACACCTGCGGGCGGCGCAGGGCGGGCTGGCGGCGCTGTGCGGCTTTGTGTTTATATTGCAGTGACATTTTCATGTGTCTCCCGGCTGCTCCCGCTGTCTGCTCGGTCTCCCCGCGCCCCCCGGCGGAGCGGAGGCCGGAGCTCAGGCAGCCACGTCCCGGCGCCGCCGGCCGCGACATCCCGGGACAGGCCGGGTCGGAGGATGGACGTACCTCCCCAATTTCTGTGTCTGCCATCGGGGAAATGTTGGTTACCACATCTGAAAATGTGAAACTTAGTGGGCATGCATAATTCGGCCAGGATGAGAGGTCTTTGTGCTCCCAGGCGGAGGAGCTATCTTGCGATTTCATTGACACTGGTACAGGAAACTTCTTCATCACGGTAATCAGTTAAACAACTTTTCAAAAGACCTAGCATAACTGTATTTTGCTTCGTTCTATTCAGACCATTTTTAATTACCTAGCCAGTACTAGGAAAGGGAAAACAGGATTGGTTTCAATACTTACAAGGGAAGAACATAAATTCTAAAATTTTAGTATGAATCAGGTTGGTTTCTTCAATGAAATAAGTCTTTGTAACAAGTCCTTTTCTTAAAAGTGGGCAGGTACGGCTACATGTGCCCTTGGTGCAAGAGCTAGAAGGGATGAAAAGTACCCCAAGTGAATTTGAAAACACTGGAAGGACTGAAAAGCAAGGGATACTTTCTGTCTTGGGAAAGCTTCTGGTAGTGTCTCCTTTCTTCCTTTCTTCCTTTCTTCCTTTCTTCCTTTCTTCCTTTCTTCCTTTCTTCCTTTCTTCCTTTCTTCCTTTCTTCCTTTCTTCCTTTCTTCCTTTCTTCCTTTCTTCCTTTCTTCCTTTCTTCCTTTCTTCCATTAGAACATAAAATGAAGAAAGCTGAGTGTTGCTTATATAATGGTTTTCAGAGGTACTGGTGGATTTTTAGGTGACCATTTGAAATAACAAGTGATGCAACAAAACCAGTTATGTGTACCTTTTGGGGAAGGGTGAGGCATAACCGTAGAACAAGGTGATTTTAGTAGCCTGGCTCTGGAGTGAGAGAGAAATGTCAAAGTACTGTGAAAAGGCATCCTGGGATTTGAATTTGTGTGTGTTTATGGCTTGAAAATATATACACATGCCATTATTTTCAAGATGCCCTATTTCATAGAACTTTGTCTTGCTATTTTGTTATATTAACATAAAAAATATGGACAACTGGGCCTTTCCCTTCAGCATGTCCTGACAGATCTTAATTTTTTGTGTTTTATTTTCTAAACAAGCTGGTGGGTTTTCTTTCTTCCCCATAAATAACAAGGTCTTGATTTTTATTTCTTCAACTTTTCTTGGCAGGTGGAATTTTTCTAGGTACTGTTGCTACAGCAGGAATGATAGCAGGCTTTGGCACCACACTTGCAATGACAAAAAAGAAGAACCCAGACTGGTTCAGTAAGGTTTGTGCTTTAAGCTATTTTCCAGTAGTGATATGCAGGAAATAACACATTGAATACTTTATGGACATGGTGATATATGTGGAACTTGGCAAAGTTCGTGGTAAGAGCACTGGACTTAATTGAATTCGGTACAAGGGTAGGATTAATGTAAAAATCAATTCAGAGTTGGCCCTGCTAAATACTTTAGTACTTGGGACTAGCTAAAATACAGAATGCTTATACTGTTTGCTGGAATCATTCTGCTTCCATATAATGGAATATAATTAGTTCTCTGTTTTGGTTCTGTGATGTGAACACACTTCAGACATGAGCCTGTATCACCTCAGTGGCCCAGCTCACCATGCGGTCCCACAGTGCTTCAGTGGGTCCAGAAGCGAGGGGACTGCAATAAGGATGGGAATGAGGAGGCAGAAAGCCTATAAGCTGTGCAATACATAAGTGGAATCATTTAGCCAAAATTTAAGCTCTCCTCTCCCATCCCCCTGTGTAAGGGGACTGATGAGAGTGAGTAGTGGCTTGGTACAATGAGATCTGAGGGCCAAAATTAATCTGATCTCATGCAATTACTAACTGGATCCACTTGTGCATTCTGAAGAAAAGAATTGCAAAACAAAGCTAGCAATTAGACCATGGTGGGTTATTAATTTGAAACATAGCACATTCAATTGAAGGATGCTTTTTTCCTCTCTAATGCTTTGTTATTGGTGAAATTGTCAAAAATAGGTCCTTAAAATTGATTGGTCTCATCTCTGTCAAGCTCTTGAAATGCAACATGTATTGCAGATGTTCTTAGGGAGTTAAGAACTGATCAGTATGTTTATTTTTAAAATGTTAATTCAATGCATATCAAGAGAAAAAAATGCATCCATTGCACTTTATCTCTGATCACCTGTGATCTCCCTTTGTGGTCAAAGAGCATGAGATCTTTCATTTACCTTCCTACTTTCCTCTGTAGGCTGCTGTGGCATAACTCATCCATTGCCTTTAGAAACAATAGACACGAGTTTCTTTTTTTGAAATAGACAAAATAGAAAACTTCATGAGAAGTTATTTCACAAGCTGTGAAATACAGCAATAAGGAAATACATTACAATAAGGAAATATTCTCCTTTTTTAACATCTCTTTTTTAAGCTTCCTTTCTCATGGGCACTGCATTTTTTCCAGCTTGCACATATTCCTGGGTGTTGGAGCTGTCCTGTTATCAGTGTGAAATGTACCAAGAATGACATTGCACTGATATCCAAAAGTATATATGCTGGAGATGTCATCAAGTGATACATACAATTTCGATTTTTGCTGAAAACTGTATCCGCTGCTATCTGTGCAAATGAATTACAGCAGTTTGCTAGCAAAAGTCTGTGATTCCTGAGCCACTCAGCTTAAATACTCTGAAGTGTAGAAAGATACTTTTTTGCCAAGGTACTGGTTGGTGAGCAATTTAAAAAACAGAAGGCTAGACTTTGAGAATGGCTTACAGATTTAAGTAGTGTCAGGGGAGGAAAAAAAGTAGCAGAAGCGGTAGCATCGCAGCATGAGGTCTTCATAACCGCATTGAAACTTCCAGGAAGCAAAAGTATGAGACCCTACTCTTGTAGAGTAATATCAGTGTTACTGGCAACAGATAAAGCTGAAATGGCACCTACTATAATACTGTGGTAGTGAGTTAAAGTGAATATAAACTTTGGTAGGACTGATGCCCAAATTCAGTTGAAAACTGAGATTACATTATCCTGTTTAGTGATGAACCACTGAGGAGATCTTCAGTTAAGAAATTACAGGGGAGGGAGGTGTTAAATTAAATGCTCAGCTGCAACAGCCTCCTTGTGATAAGCGTCCAGTTTTACCAGCATTTATCCAGGTGTTTAATTTTACAATGGATTAGGTCATGCAAAACAGTGAACACACTAAATACAGTCAACCAAAACAGTTGAACACACTTTATTTTAGGCACTGCTTCCTTTTATGCACCATCTACACACAAGTTACAGGATCAAGGCCTGTGTCTGAATAATAAAAAAAAGTTATTTTTTCCTTCTCCCATTTCCTGTTTATATCTTCCAGAGGAAAACAAAACAAAACAACAGCAACCAACCAAACAAAAAAGCAGCATATATTTGGAAAGCTAATCAGCTAATTCTGCCCTGGTTTTTTTCTGGCCTGTTTTTTGGAAAGACTCAAGTATTGTTTAAAAGCTTATTTTTGAAATTAATTTTTTTTTAAAGTACAGAAACAGTAGTGATGAGAAAACAACCTGCTCATAAAATAATAGGTTAGTGAATAAACTCAATTCTCTTAAAAATGTTCTTTTGTTGGTGACATCTTTTTCTCCCATGCTACTGTTGTCCTTTTAAATTTTGTAGCATTTCGTTAATCAGCTTTCTTGATGCTCTGAACATCATACTGGATAATCATTTAACAAGCTGTCTTTTTTACAGAAACCCTTATCTGTGTACTTAAGTACCCTGAGGAATCAGCCTGTGACTGAACCCTTTTTGACTGCAGTCAGTAAAACCAGATCAATTGTTTCCATTTACTGCTATTTTTCTGGGACAATCAAGCATTTAAATAATATTGGTGTGGGGGTTTTTTTGCCAGCAGTTTTCACAGATAATGATCCCTATTTAAAGATTCTGTGTAGAGGATATTTTTGTCCATTCATTTCCCATCTTCCAAATGGGACTGTTTTTTTTCTCAGTGTTGTTATATATGGTTAGACTATGGAAGCAGGAAAAATGTCAAAAATAATCAGCATTTCAAATCTACTTGGAGCAGTCTCTACTGAAAGAGTTATAATAGTTCATTATCTGTGGTAAGGAAATAATAGGACCTGGTATTATAGCGTGACTGGAGAACTCTGCTGTTTGTGTATGTGTATGCTTGTAGAGCATTGTTTTTGTTAACAGCTTCCACTTTGGGATGTCCAAATTGAAATAAATAAGGGCCAAGATACATTTTACTTGTGCCCTTTCCAAGTGTGTGTTTGTCCTTGGGTAGTTGTGCCTACAGCTAAATCTTAAGGGAAAGTGTCAATGCTGACGACTGTCTGAGGGTAATTTTAATGTTTCAATAAATACAAAGCCAGGAATACAAAAAACTAGTGGTGCTTTTTGACTGACCATACTGGTAGACACTAAGTTTAGTTGTATCAAAGAAGAAAGAGAAGCATTTTTAAAAAGTAAAAAATGTCAAGTCTTTTTAAAGCACGAATACAAAAGATTTTTTCGCCCCACTTTTTGTGATAAGTAAAAAAGCATGGTTCTTTGGCATGTTTTGGAGACGAACTTTTTTGGTCCTTCCACAAGCTAATTTTGCTTTTCAGTACTTTAGACTATAAATGGAATTAATTCTTTATTGAATAGAATTTAATGTGTGCAATCTCATTTATGTTATCCCTGAGCAATAATTAGTTGGTTTTTCTGCAAGGTACCCAGTAAGCAGAACTGTTGTGTAAGGACCATAGATGCCCATTTTTAACAATTACCATCTGAAATCTTTGTTTCCATGTTGAACAGTGATCCTTCAGAGGGGAAAAAATCCTCTGAATGGCAGTTGCCACTATGAGCAAGGGAATTCTGTCTGTCTTACTGCTGTGGTGGGCTACACAGATTGAAGCTCTCCTGTACCAAGTAGGTACAGTATTGTGGTCATTGTGAGATGAGAGTGGCTGGCCAACAGTGAGCATGAGGTGAGCACTGGTTGATGTCACCCAGCGTGTGGCTGATGCCCTTGGAAGCTGCAATGGGCGTTTATGTGACAGAGATGGTTTCAAAGTGGTTGGGACCCCATCATGGCTCAGGCTTCACTCTTCTTGGCCTGAGGTGGCTTTTCTACATCTCATGGGAGACTTCAATGCAGCAGGATCTTAACGAGTGATTGAAACCACCTTCTCTTGTTTCTGACAAAAATGAGAAGTGTGGGGACCACAGAACATTTTCTGTGTTGCTGCTTGGTGAACTCTGCAGGGGGATGGGTTCAGTGTTGTTGTTGTTTTTTACGAAATTTTCCTTAATAATTTCCAGAGCTTCTTCAGAGGTGTAGCCTCTTGATATTTGTCCCTGGGTCACTGTTACACCCTTTGTGTCCATATGAAAGCTGCTTATGTTCCTCCAGTTTGTTAATATGCTGTTTCAGAAGTGCAGATGAAGACCTGTAGGCCAAGGGTTGCACCCCATGTCAATGTACGAAAATCAATGTCATATAATGATTATGTTCAGATGTCCCTGGCATTAGGGCTTGTGATTGGTTTCGACTCAGTTTTTGTGTTTTGACTGGTGGGATAACTGAGTGTTAGATTCTTGTGCCCACTGAACAGCTGACTTCAGTATTTCTGAGCAACAAAAGACATCCCCAAGTGGCATTTGGCAACCATGAAAGCTACTCCTGGTAGGAAGGCAGTTCATTCAGCCCCTTGCTTGGCTCTTTAGGTATGCTGGCAGCCGTAAGATTTTCTGTAGCCACACTAGTACAACTGACAAGTCAGGAAAAGTCTAAATCACCGATTTTTTTTGTTCTTTTTTTTTTTCCAGTTACTGTTCACTTTGTCATGATCATTTTTTCTTTGGTTCTAGGGGATTACTGCCACAGCTGCACTACCAGAGAGTGGTTCATCACTGGCCTTACGAGCCCTAGGATGGGGCTCACTCTATGCATGGTGTGGAGTTGGATTGCTGAGTTTTGCCATCTGGAAGGCTCTGGGTGTGCACAGTGTGAGTAGCAAGTATGATCCCCTCAGCTCTTTATTTTTCCTTGGGTAATGCATCCTGGGATGGCATCTCTCTGCTACTTCAGCCTGAGAATTACACCTTCATTCACCACATGTAGAATGACAAACCAGAATGTGTGCGCACAGGGAAGGTGTTCTTACATCTGCTGAAAAGGGGATGTTGGGGGAGGAACAGTTTTGTCCTGCTTTATGTTTATTAGCACAGATGTTTCAGATACTTCACAAAGGAGCCAGTGTTCTAATTTAGAGACTAAAATAGTAGCTGCAAACTTTTGATATCCTTTGCTTATTGAATTGAAGGCTACCCCCTAAATCCTATCTTTAGAGCAATCCGTTTATTTGTCCAAGTTCTATTTTTTGCATCAGGCCACAGAGGACATAAGAAAAACTGAAAGGAAACCAGCTTGCTTTCTAGAAGGGGCAAGGGAACATAAGATTGAGTCTCATGTGCATTAGAATGATGGTCCTTGACATGTCACATCAAGGCAAAGAAACTCGGGAAGCGTTTGTACATCCCGGGAGGCTACGGCTATCTTTAGTAAATTGATTATGTTCCAGTGTTTCACAGTGTTGAGTGTGAACACTAAAGTTCATGTGAGCAGTTTTGTTTGCCCCTAGTAATGAGCCATGACTTAAGAGTCCCCTGCAGCTAGAAGTTTGGCACAGCTGTTTGCATCCTCTTTGGGATTAGGAATGAATAGACTTCCTTTACCTTACATGGTAATTATTTATATATTCAGCAAAGCATATGTTAAGAAGGAGGAAGAAGATAGTACTGCATCTCTCATTAATACCTTTATTCTATTAATATTTTAATTTCAGTTAAGTATTTTTAAAGGAGGCTTTTACAGGTTTACCTGAATAAAATGTCTTGAGTCTTCAGTGCGGTTGAGTACTGTGAATTAATTGACTGGCTCTATAGTGCACACAAGTTGCCAATACTGGTAAAATTTTAAGTCACAATTTCAAACCTCGCATCAGGTGTCAAGGTTTGAAAACTATGGATTTAAGGTAAACTTTAGCCTGTCAGTGTGTTATACTAGATATAACCCGAGGGGAAACGGGTTGTTTTGATGCCAGGAATGGGTGTGAACTTAATAAGTAAAGCTTTGGCAGCTGCACAGAGACAAGAGGTTCTGCCTGGCCTCTTTACCTTAACAGTAACGAGCTGCCCTTGGGTCCTGCTGATTAGTGACCCGGCCCTGCTAGGAAGCAGCTTCACCTGTTTAAGAGTTACTGGCAATATTGATAACATTATTGGCAGCTAATAGAGGCTCTTGATCCTAAATTGTGAAAGATAATAAAATTCTGATTGTAAGCACTGCAGATGTTTCGTTTAGCAAGCAAGAAAGCTGAATCAGCTGCACATAGCAGTACCTCAGCTCCAGTGCTCTCTCAAATCCTTTGCCAGTCCCTGTGACTCTCTTGGTGGGATCTTGGTGAATAAAGGACCAACTCTCACTTGAAGAGCGTGGAGTTCCAAGTCAAGTAAGACTGAACTGTTAAGTGTTTAATGCCTGGAGTCACCTGAAGGAGTAACATACAAGAAGCCACAGTGGCAAATCAGATGTGATGGATTGGCAAAAGTCACACCAAAAGCAGTAGCAGCTGGCAGATCTTGAAGCGGGACGGGAGCGGCCAGGAGAGCCACGGGGCAGTTCCCGACCCGGCCGGCCCCTGGCTGAGGGCCGTGCGCGCCAGGGCTGGGCTGGCTGTGCCGGAGACGGAGAGCAGAGCTGACCCGTGAGGCTGGAGCAGGGCAGTGCGAGCTGTGCTCGGCGCTCTCCGTGCTTGGAACGCTGCCCCCGCCGGCCACGCTCGGGTGCGGGGCGCTGGGAGCTGCAGGCGGTGTCACTGAGCGGCCCTGACCCCTGTGCCGCCCGCCGGGAATCCCTTCCCTCTTGGGCATCCCGGCGCCCGCAGGAAGCGGCGGAGAACCTCTCCCGCGCAGCTGGAGGGCAGGACGAAGCCGTGAGGTGCTGCTGCGACGCGGTCCCGGTTGGTTTCTGGGGGTTTGCATTCCTGCCCCGCTCCGGCGGCTCCCCCGGCCCCGGGTGCGGCCGGGGNCCGAGCTGTGCCTCAGGCGGGGCGCTGCGGGCCCCGCTCCGACAGCAGCGGCAGCCCGGGCTGGGCGAGCTGCGCGGCACGGCCAGGCCCTGCTGCCCCAGCCAGAGCCCAGCACAGCGGCCTCACTGGGTGTCGGCGCCAGCGTGCTGTGGCTTCCAATGGCGTGAATTATTGACGAGGCAGCGAGTGATTGATAAAAGTATGTATTACCCTGAGCTTTGTGACTGTTTAAATTATCTTGTCATCGCTCCCGAAGTCAGAGATGAGGCGACAAGAGCAAAGTGTAGCGGTATTTCCTTGATGAGTTGTAATTGCTGTAATTAATCTGTGTTAGCGGCGCCACTGCTCAGCAGTTTGTGTCGTGTAAGGAAACTGAAGCCGCAGGTCAGGATGCCTGCTCCTTACACCTTGTGAGACAGCCCGTGTTTGCCCTAGAGGCAAGCTTTTAGGAACCGTTCCAGGCACTAAGGTGATGGGCCAGATTTGGTGATTCTAAATTTTTGTTAAATCTTTGTGGTTTATTGGTTCTTAAAACAGTGCTGTGACAATGCCTACTTCCAGATCCTAAATGGCTTTATTGCTAAAGGTGGTTTCCTATAGCTTTACAGTCTGCTGCTTTTATGCCAGCATCAAAACCCAGAGGTGATGATAAGTAACTGATCTTTATGTCTTGGTAAGGAATATAAAAGATTTTATGCTGCCTCAGGTTGGCTTGTTAATATCCCCTGATTGCAGTTGCCACTGTTATAATCTCAGGACAGGCTGGCAAGTAATAAACTCTTCTAAATTCCACTCAGCTCTTACTCTGAAATGAAGAAGTGATGGTTCAATGAAGACTTAGTGTGATAATGGTTGAAGTTCTCTTTTTCAATAGCATAAAAGAGAAATCTTATTTTTTCAGAACCTAGAAGGTGATGGTGATCTACTTTTGTATTGTATCTCTTGCAGAAAATAACCAGATATTAGTAATAGTCAGACACTTTTAGCTTGCTTCCTGCAATCTCTTAGGAAAATGTTTAAATTCATCCTGCCTTTGATTACCTCTGAGCATAGAAGCTCTGTATGTATTAGTGAGTATCATTGACCAGCAGCACTGGGGCAGTGAAGCATTAGCAGGCTGAGGACCTGACATCTACAACCATTCCAGGAATTTTCAAAATTTGGACTGACACTAGCCTTTCCCCTTGGCTTGGATGCCTGTCTGTAGTTTTACCATGTTATGTGCAGTCCTGAAATGCTTCTTCAGTTTTGTGTCACCCTAGAAAACCCCAGGTCAAGCATTTTGAGACTGTTCAGTAGTACACAAACTCATGCCCAGTGGACATGGACAGCTGGGGGATTTGTTTCAAAGAGCACTCCTGATCTGATCACAGGACTCTTCCACACATACCCACATTCTTCCTCTCTGAGGTGCTTTACAGTGTGGAAGGACGTGTGCCATGTTAAACACAACCTTGAAATAAAATGACACCACTGTTTCTAACAAGTTTATTTGCTATTTAACAACTTCCACATCGTGGTATTATCTTCCATGGCATTATCTTACAGGTTTTGAGCTTACAACCCCTGAACTGTGTAGGTTCCCATTCCTGGTGCAGTGGGATGATCTGTTTGCTGATGCAAAACACAGAAGTATTGAAATAAATTTTGTAGAAAAGCTTGGGTTTGGCCAATTAATCATTTCAGGGTTTTTTTAAAGTTGAATAGTAGTTGAAACATCTTATTTCAGCATACTGCATATGAAATAGTCAATGAAGTTTTCAGCTTCTAGTTAAAGAAAAAGTGGTGTTTCACTCAGTAAAAATTTTTAAAAGTAAAATATTCAAAGTAATCTTAACCCCCCTTGTTGTTACAATTGAACTAAACAAATATTTTCATTGAAGTTTCCAAAAATTAAACCTTTCTTATTTTCTTTACCTATTCTACAAGTGTTGTGATCTGCCACACCTTTTTATTACTTGGAAAAATGTTCGTTTCACAGAATCACAGAATAATTAGGGTTGGAAGGCACCACTGGAGGTCATCTAGTCCAACCCCCCTGCCAAGGTAGAGTCACCTAGAGCAGGTTATGGTTTTCTATAAGTTTTCTAGAATTTTTTTAGAAGTTAATGATTGAGTTGTAAACCTTTCTTTTAATTAAACTCGCAGCTATAGGGTACTTGGCAGGTATTAAAACATACTTGTGAATGTCTGATATTTTTTTTTCTTTTTTTTTAACTGTCAGCGATTATGAACCTTCTTTTAAAAGCAGAACAATGCCCTCAGCCCTTGTAGACTGAAGCATACAACAATTAAAAAACAAGATAAATTATGCTTTAAAAGCCCTTTTGCTCTTCATGCCTTCAATAAATTAGGTTTCATTTCCTCAGAAATAAAAGCATTCTCTGCCCCATAGGAAAAGGGCTGGGATGATGCATATGTAGTTTTGTGAGATTCTGATTGGTGCTCTTGTATGGAAAGCTGGAAAAATAGTGAAAAGAATTGCTTAACAATTGGTGACTAATAGAGTTATAAAATATTAGTTTTTCACTTTTATATGGTGTCTGCTAATGAAATATCCTGTTTTTCATTGAACTTAACCTTTAAAATCTTAAGATACTAAAACAATTGCATGGCTGTAAAGAGACATCTCAAACAATTAAAAGCAATACAGAGAATAAATGCTTGCTGTGGCTTTGTTGGTAAGAACGTTTTCTAAGCGGACCGCTTTTCTCTAGAGAAAATCTAACCTCTAAATCAAATCACCATTTTAAGCATAAAAATAACACCCTCTGCCTCTTTTGAGAAACATTTGATATAATTTTGTGACAGTATAGTCATAGGTACAATGTAAATACAAAGGATTACTTGCTTTAAGGAAGGATTAATTTAAAATAGGAGAGCATGGAGACAGTCTTCAAATATTACTGGGTTTAGCATCTGTAAATAGTACTAAGATTTATAAATCTCAACTAAATATGGGCATATTGCAGTGAAATCTTTATGCTATTTCATAAATGAGCAAGTATTGCTATAAAAGCAGCATATCTCCTAAAACAGTCATCCTAGAGTCATTCCTAGATTTTTTGTTACTAGTTTTTAATTATTGTTGTATTTAATCCTCACATAAATTATTCATGAAGTTTCTATTCCTTACCATGCTTATGTCTGATATCAAAATAAAAACTTACTTTTCCTTGCTATTTCATGATCACATATTTCTATCTAAATCAAATCTGCCCATTGTTTTTAATGTTCTTTGGTTTCCTCAGTACTTATTTAATTTCAAGCTCATAGAAGACGGAGTACTAGCACAAGTTAGCACTTCCTCCTCCTGTTTGTACTGGATTTTTCTGTACTGTTTATATTGCCTAATTAGTTTGGTTTGGAGGAGACTTGCTTCCACACGTATGTACTGCTAGTATTTCTCCAAGAAGGGAAAAAAAAGGAAACCAATGAACTTCACTGTATACTTGATAAGGCAGAATGCTTATTCAAGGATTAAGATCATCATTTTCCTACTGGAAAGCTGCTACATCTGCTTTGTGAATAGGGACAGCTGTAAGTGAGTATTTCAGGAACATGGGAAGACTGTAACTGTAGCTGTCTTGAGGAATTTCGCTGTTGTGTCTCAGGAGAGACTCGTAGCTGTTGGCCGCCACCAAGCCTTTGGGAAGCCTGTGGACTGAAATGCCTCTGTGACACCCTAAGCAGGCCGGTGGGTTGATCCACATCTTGGCCACGTGTAACTGGGAACTGTGTCCGTACAAGTGAAATCTGAATCCGGGCTTCTGTGATGGGTGTGAGTTATTGGCGCAACCTCTCGGTCCCAGGGCGTTTTCCTGCCCGGGAAGCGTGGTGGCGTGGCCGTGCTGGTGTCGCCCCTCCGTGGGCCAAGAGCCCGGCTGCTCTGCTGGCCCGGGGGCACCCAGCTCTGCCGCCTGCTCTGCTGTCACTCTGGCTCCCACAGCTTTCCTCATGGAGTTCAGCCCCAGTCGTGGCGCTGAGGCTTAAGCTTCACTGAAGAGTTTTGGGTTTGTGCTGGCCCTTTCCCCAGCCTTGAGTCTCGCTTGTGGATGATACGTATAATGAATTCCTGGACATAAAGAGGAAAAAAATTAATCAAGTTGCCCTTTTTAGGAACGGCCTGCTTGCAGACAATTCATGTTTTGAGTTTAATTCAGAAATCCAAATTACAGCACAGAAGAGTTTATAGGGTTGGGACGCTCATCCTGAGATTTTGGGTCCATTAACCAACATTAATGGTTGATACATGGCTTGGTACATTTGGGTATTTAACTGTTTTAAATTTAAAGTTATTTCAAGATTAATTTTTCAAATTGCCCAGAGTGACTAAGGGGCAATAACTAATACACCATAATAGACTAATCATGTGGATGGATATTCTTTCCAGGCACCCAGATTTGAAAGTAAGATTCTGCAGAAATAAATGTCACATTCTTCAGTGATATCAGAAGTATTCCATACTCCATTTTTCTGCATGGCATGAAAACCTTTACTTAGAGATACCATATACTGCAAGAATTTAAGTCCTTGACATTTTATTTCAGAAATATCAACATGGAAATGTATAAAAGTTAAAAGAACGCTCCTGTATCTCTGAACCTAAGGAAATTACTTTCTTTTTCAGAATCCAGTTTACAAAATTACTGTCTCTGTGAATACAAAATTGAACATAATTAGGTAACCACATCCTTTTTTTAAAAAATTCAAAATAATCTAGCCTCAAACCAGAAAAATTTTGCTTTCTTCCGGCTTTTCTACTGGAATAGCATCTTCTTCCCACTTAAGGATCTAAGTCACATTTGCACAGAAATTAAACCAAAGTGAGGCCACTAAAACACGTTTATGATTTAGACCAGCTCTCTTCCCATTAATGAATAAGCAATGTCTTCTGCACTGTTGGAAGAGTAACATGAGGAAACTATTTCATGTGTTTTATCTCTTCATGTGACCCAGTAATTGGAAAAGAGGCAGCCTGACCCTTGTGATTTGACAGCTCTCTATAGTTCACTAGTAATTCAAGACAGAATGTGGAGTAGCTGTGGGAGGCTATTACTTATTTATAATTGTTTGGGAACTGTGACAGCTTCATTCTAAACAGGGATGGTCCTCTCTCCCTCTCCCTGTAAAGTTCACTTAGGTTATTTTCATGTTATTTTTCTTTTAGAAAGTTCAGGACATGTTTTACCCACTTACACAGGATTTATAGAGATGAATTTGTGGAAAAATATGTCTGTGTTTGTTTAATTTCAGGCACTGTAAATAGCCCTCTAAGTTCAAAGAGAGTGCTCAGCACTGCATAAGGTTAAGCAAGTGTGTAAGCTTGCGTGAGATAGGGGGCCAATATGAGCTCTTGACTACTCTCAATGGTTTACCAAAATTCTGCTGCTGCTTTTCTCTATGCAAGCCTGAAACACTGGGATCAGCAAATAGCTGGGGAACAGTGTACTATGACAGTACAGTGTAAGGTGCTTAAATATTAAGATCTGTACTGCCAGGATTAATGCTCTCAGGGCCTTTTTCATAGACTTGTAGTTCTGCATAGTCCAAACGTTCACAATGCCATTGCCAGTGAAGTGCAAGATGCAAGAATGTGAACCCGGGCTTTGTTTTCCATGCTTATTCCAGAAGTCAGTGTGAAACTGAGTGACCTGCAGTGAGTGCCCCGTTTTAAACTGAGAAAAGGAGCCTCACCTTCAGTCACCAGGCTGGCTGCTCTGCTCCTCCAGTAGTGCAAGGGCTCAGTACTTGTCATTTTCTACAAATAATTTGCTATTTCTGTACATGGCCCTTGGTAATCATTTGCTAACAAGGGTGACAGCAATCATTTTAAGATTTGGGAAAAGGTGGCAAGAGCAATCCTCAGTGATGCTTTTAAATCCAGGGCAGCCTGCCTCATCTTCATGCCTTGTGAAATGGAAGGTGGCTGAGGAGAACAGAGGGCACGTACATACTGCGTTCTGCTGCCACTTGATATTCCAGTTCAGGGCATCTAACCTCATTTCACTTGGAAGCTAATGTAAGCAGTTCTTACTGATACGACTACTAAAATAGGAAACTAATAATTCCTGGAATCTGGGTTGGCCTATTATGAATGTCAGACATTAAAGAGAACATTTCTTCGTAAAACTTTCATTCTAGGATTCAAATAGACTCTTTTAGCCCCTCTTCCATTCATTTTAATATGAACGGCCATGTAAGTGCTCTCAGTAATAGTGCCATCCCAATTTTTGTGTGACATTCTGTCAACGATGTACATTAAAAAGAGATTATTAAATGGAAGATGCTTTTAGGTCCCCATATTTTTGCCATCTGAGGCAGGATCATTAGGTTAAGATAAGAAAATAACAGTGATCTGTAGCTATTACAGATTATTTAATGCAGTAAGGTAGATGATACCCTTTTAGAAAGAAACCTGACAGAGGTAGAACAGTTACTGTAATTTATTTGGCAAGAAAAAACAGCGTCAAGCTTTGTAATATCTGTGACAAAAAAATAAAATTCACTTGAGTGAAATTCACTTCAGAGAGTTGCCTGCAGGAATGGAGCTTGCTGGAATGTTAAGAAATGTGTTACAAATCGTTCACGTACCACTAGGTTCAGAAGCAGCAGTTGAGAATGGCCTGTGATACTGAAGGCAGCAGGAAGAGGTAAAATGCAGTCAGCTTTTAGTGCTTGGTTTTACTGCACTATTAATTGAAAACATTATCACAGTTGAACCAAGTACCCCAGTGTCAGTTTGGCTGACAATAATAAAGAGGCAGCCATTGTAGCAAATTATTTCAAAGCATTCCAGTACTTAGTACATAGAACATCAGCTTTTGTAATTACATTACATTTTGTAATGCCTTTTGATTTGAGACCATTGATGTGTGTATTGTGGAATCTGGAGGAAATATAGGAGATTTCCAGGAAGGGAGGAGAGAGAAGAAGAAACCTCCCAAGTGGCACATCTGCTAAAAAGAAATGGCTGGGCAAGAAACAGATTCCTAATTGCAGCATTTCCCTCATCAAAAAGTGTGTGTGTGCCCTTGGAGTTAAAGCAGGGAAGGACAAGGTCGGTATTAATAGAACCCAAAACTGATTAATCATCTTCACAAGGAGCTCATCACACTGCAGGAGGACTGGACACTGGTAAGCCCAGTTTGTTGAAGGACTAGCTTAAATGTTTAGTGAGCAAATTTTACTTTCACTGCAAGGATGCTCTGAAGTTGCAGGGGGCATAGTATGATAGTGTCAACTAAATGCAAGCAAGAACAACCCCAGGGCCAGTGTGAGGTACTTGGAGGCCAAATTTAGTCCTAAATATAAAAACATATTTAAGACAGTTTGGCCAGTCAAGGCCCAGAAGACTGAGCTCTTGGTGTCTGACTGAAAGAATCAGTATCATTTAGGTTATAAAAGACCTCTAAGATCATAAAGTTCATCCATTAAGAAGTTATGGCTTAAAATGTGATATTAGAATGGTTTGTAAGCAGGCAGACATTGTCAGTGGCAGAGAAGGGACAGGAACTTTGGGATGTGATTTCCATGGTTATTTGTGTGGGTATACACCAGTTCTGTTACATCAGAGAGTTGTTCTTTTTCAAAGCTTTCTCCGTGGCTTAAGGAAACATGGTAAGTGAGCTTTAGAGGAGCTCTGAGTGCAAGGAAAACTGTCTGGGATTTGAAAGTGCATTCAGGAGAGCAACAAGCAACAAATGTGGAAATGAAGGAAGAAACTCAAGAAGCTGATGTTGTTAGTGGAACAGAAGAGAAGGGGGAAGATACCTTAGAGGTCCAGATCAAAGCCCTAATGAAATATTGTAGTACACTTTGTGACTGGGAGGAGAGAGGGAAAATAGGAGTCCATGACTAGTAATGTATTAGGGTATTACTAGTGATAACTCAAAAACTGTTGTGGAGAGAATAATCAGGTGCAGTATCTTTTAAGTGGTATAGAAATGAAAACAACTAGTAAGAGTTAGTAGCTGTGACATTTGTACTGGAGGAAATCATCCCCATTTAGACATAGTGAAGTCATGTATTAATGAGGCCCACGCCAGTCACTGCAGATAATGTCCTTTTTACAGAGCTGGCAGCCTAAAGTGTTACACTAAGGAAGAGCTGACAACCTGAAGCATTACATTGAGAAGACAATGCACAGTAGTGATCAGCTTGGCATTATGATTTACTGAAATAGATCACTGTCCAGGAATCTCAAAGGAAGAAGATCCGTGGAAAAACATAAGACATGGTCAAATTTGTGAATGGCAATGAAAAATTCTTTTTTTTTTGTGCAGAGAGGGCTTGTGGAAAAGGGCAGGCAAGAGAGGAAGTGGTAATTGGAACATTGAGTCTGGCTTGCTTTCTAAGTGGTTTTACAAATAAGCATCAACATCTGAGAAGACAAGGCTGAAGGAATTTCTCAGGGAGTTTTCAAAGCAAAAGAAAGACATTGAATATTTCAGATCTGGTCCATGTGTTAAGGAAAAATTGCTTTTCCAGGAAATTAATTGCTTTTACCTGCAGAACATAAATTACTGTTCTGAGGGGGCAGAAATCTATCTAATATTCTTAAATTTGCAGCTGCTAGCAGTATTTCAGTGCTTTCTAAATAAATATCTTTTTTTCTTTCAGAGCTGTAGTGTTTTATTTCCCAGACAAGACTGCTTTTTGCATTCAAGATTTAAGGTTGCCTTCAAGAGTTAGTTACAAGGTGGTTGTCACTAGTTTTCTGAATGGCTCCTCCACCCATCATCTTCTTTTTGGAGGCTTTATAGAGTTGCTTTTAGTTTTCATTTGGTTTTGTGTGGAGTAACAGTGGAGTAACAGGGGTGTCCAATAGGGCTTATGAGTGCATCATTTAAATTTTACACTAAGAGAAATTTAAGTCTCAGTTTAGAAACAGCAAGAAAAACCCCACATTGCATCAGATCATTAGCTAGGACTGAATGTTTTATTTCCAGTTATACCAACAGAGCTATGTCAGTTTACGTCAGGTTAGTATCTGACCATTCCTGTGTTCCAAACACACAGATAACTCTGAGAGTGAGATGAAAGAATAGAAGAGTTGAATCAATTTTTAGGAAGCAAAAAAATGTTAAGTAAATTGAATGCTTTCCGCCCATCAGTGAGCTGGGATAACTTAATTACTTGGGGCTGGAAAAAAACAGCTAAGCCAAAGCTCCTAAAACATTTCCTACTGTAAATACTTGTATTTAATTGTCAGCAATTGTTTAATGTAATTTGGGCTGTTCCTCTACGTCAGCTCTGATACTGCTGTTTATTATTCTTGGAAGCATTAGCTTTCTGTGAGAGCTTCTCATTTTTAAATAAGCAAAAATGTTAGTTTAGGAACAATTGTGGGTGATTGCCAAGATTTTTTAAAACTTCAAAATTTAAAAAGGAATAATTAATCAAAACAACTATCTGATCAGAATGAAACATAGAACAGAGAGTGAATTAGTTTTACTTAGGAACAAAATAAGGATAAAGCAAAAAGGATAATTTGGCTCTGAATTTTCCTCCCGCTTTATATAAAAAAATATTTTTATTTGATTAGCAATTTCCAGGCATTATTACACAAAAACTAGGGTTCTGAAATGCTTTCATCCATCATAGTTAGCTATTGTCTTACTAAAGGATTGGTAATTTCTTTGTAAATTGTTTCATTCTTTGTATTGGCTGTAACTTGAGTAATTGCATTCCAGCAGCATTTCTGCAAAGAAGTACCAGTTCTTTGTCAGAATTATTCATGCACAGTAAGACTTGAACGGAAAACAACCCAGAGGTATTTGTATAAATACTGATGACCCATAACACACAAAACGTAGGCATATTAGAGCAGATGCCTGTGTGGCTGTTGGGAATATCTGGATTTCCTGGAACCTCTCTGTGGGACATGCTGCCTGAGACAGCATTTGCTCTTCGAGAGGTCATTGCAGCCAGTGCTTGAATACCACATCCTGTCTTCTCTGTGTGAATGTCATAGATTCTGTAGAGCTTCCTAAAAATAGCAGTCCAAAACTTCCCCTGTACATCCTGCTGTTTGTGTAACAGGATTTTCAGTCATTTGGTTTTTCCATGCCTATTGTTTAAAAATATATTATGTATAAAAATACATGTAAAACTCCTGGAAGAAAGAAGCTCAGTAAATCTAAATATTCTAATAGAAGTGATTTTTATTTAAATGGAAGTTCAGTTCTGGCATTCCAGAACTATTGAATCAGACATTGGTGATAAAATGCTTGGCATAAATATAAATATCATATATATTATATAAATATACTTCCTCTTTCACAGCATTTTAACAGCAGTGAAAGAAAAGCTTGGTCCTATATATCGTTATGAATCTTGTTTTCTTTCCTACTCATATATACATTTGAAAGAGGCTTTGTTTTGTCACCTTTATCTGTATGGTGGGATAAATCTAAACTGTCAGAGCTGACCAGTATTTTTCTTTAGCCCTTGTTTTAAAATCTTTGAACAAATCTATTGGAGCTTTCATGCATTACAAGTGTGGAAAAAGGCACTGCAGTCAAAATAGGGGCACATTCCATGGAGGTCATTTTCTCTAAACAAAAACATTTGAAGAGTGTGTGTGTGTGTGTGTGTGTGTACAGTAATTCATGTAATGGTGGTGAATCATTCAGGCAAGCACTCCAAATGAGGCACCACAGTGTGGTGCATTAGAAGGGGTGGTTGTTGTGGGTCCCTTCATGCTTTTTTTCACTTTGTTAATGGAGTCAATATAATCAGAGAGAAAGTCTTAATCTTCTGTTATTTTAAGAGCTTTTTACCTATTATTTACCTCACACAGCTTATTTTATGGGATAAGCCTGGGGTTCATGGTGCTACTTTATTTGTTCCTTATTAGCAGTTAACTGATTTTATTTTTAAATCTCTTTTATAGATGAAAGAATTCCGAACTAAGATGCAGTCAATCTTTCCAGCAATTCCTAAAAATAGTGAGTCCACTGTTGAATGGGAAAACTTACTTAAATCCAAGTAAAAGACTCAGAGCCATTTGGAGATGTCTCTTTCAGCAAGAACATGAGTGGAAGTAGCAGAAGTGTCCCCTCTGGAAAACAAAGAAGACACAGACTGAGCAAGTTACTGACTGAGTGCACTGAACTGGGGAATGCCAGTTAACATCTAGCAGCAAGGGAATTAAAACCAAAACAAAGCAAAACAATTTATGCTGTACTTTTCAGCATGTTTGGTATAGTTGATTTGTGAGAAAATTAAACCTCCAGGGTAGGTTGAAGTCAACTGGAAAAAAGACTTTTATGAAAACTTAGAGAAGAAACTGAGCTTGATTAATAAATATATGGACATAATCCCAGTAAATGCCTGTCCCATCCTGTGTTTCAAGAAGAATTTTATGAAATTTCTCTAGGAAACAAGAACAGTACTTTCAGTGACTTGTACTTGTCCTTTTAGGAATATAACCATTAAGTCAATCATAACAGATCACTTGCTGAGATCTGAAGGTAAAGCATATAGTGCACTTTTCCAAAATAAAGGAGATATTAAAATTTGCAGCAGGGAAAGTATCTAAACTATTTTTTTATGGCTGAAGGGTAAATTTAAAACACACAATATGCAAATAATGACTTATGAGATCCTCTGCAGAGCATCACAAAAGATCTCCACAAAGTTCACTGTTTTTTCAGTATTAACATTTTTAATTGGATCCCACAATAAAGAATCCGATAGTTTGTATAAAAGTCTCTAGTATATTTGTATATCAATTCAAATAGTAAGTGAAAATGGCATAAAATAGGAGACACCCACTCTGTCCTACACAAATGTTTTCAGCTAAGTATATGGGCAGCACTAATTTTGTGTGTCACAAGTCATTTCTGTGCCTCTTCTACCAGGAGAAGCAATGTGACATTTTTCACACTGCTATAATCTCCTGAAATGTGTGTGTAAACTAGACAGAGTAATATCTTACTCAAATGTTGTATTTGCAGAACTGAAGATCTGTAAAACTGCAGAAATAAAAAACATGCTATCAGTGAACAATCCTTTGTTGCTCAATTATCACATTTTCTTACTAATTACACACAGTCCAGTTAGTCTGTTGTTAGATTTAATAAAGTCCTCTTAAAACCTGTCTTTTGTGATTAAGTCTTCATATTACTGGGAAAGAATATTAAAAAAAGCTTTAAATGTCAGATGAATAATAGAGAAGTATGGTTTTCCTATGAAACATGACACTAAAATAATACCTTTAAAACAATTGAAGTATAATAGTTGACATCTTTTCCAGAGCTTGATGCTTGTAATTCAATATTAAATAAATTGTGGTGAATACTGCCATCGTACATACATGAAAAATGGTACTATTTTCATATTTCTGTTAGTTTTGTGTGAGTGGTGATACCTGTTCTGCCTACATTTAAACATAATTGTGCTGAGTTACCAAGTTTAACAAGTACCTGTGTCTTTAAAGCTGGTCAAGTACTAAAGTGAGTAAAAAGTACTAAATCAATGCAAATTGCATTATGTCCTTAAGATGACTCTTAGTTTCTAAGGTGGGATTTGGGTCATCTTTTTCTGGGTTAAATAACTCACCCAAATCAGTCATCCAAAGTTTCTTGCACAGTCAGCAGAGAAAGACAGGACTGGTCAGAGGGTGGCTTGCACTGTATTAAAATGAATGAATGGCTGTCCCTGGAACTGTACAAGGCATCAGATGTGCCCTGCTTGCTGACTGCATCTGGAGAGAGCTGTCCTACCCCTGCTTACCTCCCACCAGCACGGTGACTGCACATGGACACAGTTCAGGAGAAACTCAGAAGGAAAATGGGAAGTCTCCTGTCACTTTAGAGCTCTGAGGGTTAGGTTGGTGGTAAGTCTTGGCACAAGACAAGTGTCCCTTCTGATAATGGTTAGCCATTGGATTGGTGTAGCTGTATTACAAAAAAAAAATCCCTTATGACAGTTAAGATGAATTAAATCTGGAGGTACCCAGTTACAAGGACATACCAGAAAGAAATACTAACATAGTGAAATACACAGACAGAAAACTTTAAAACAGAATCACACTTACAGGGCAAGTATGGAATGATGAAATAAATCCATGTTGAGGTATAAGGCTGCACATTAAACATGTTTCAAAGAGAGAGGCATTCACAGATCATTGTATTCCAAGCTTTATTCTGTGCTTTTGGTTGGAAATGGATTTTCTGTAGTTAAGTGTTTGTGTAGAAGACTGCAAGCATAATGTAGGAGTAAATCAAATCTCAGTTGTCATGAAAACATGGGACATCTTAGATATTTATTATTGCACTGTGATGCTCTCTTCACTTGGTGAACATTCTGCTGGTTTTGTGATGGGTCATTTTTTCTTTTTATGAAAACATTTGGCAAAGACTTATTGGAAACCACAACAAAACACTGAACAAATAGAAGGGGAAAGTACCTAATCCACCAATAGCAGATAGATACCATAGGGCATGTAGTTATTGAAACTGAACAAATAAAATTAGGCAAAACCCAACAGGCAATAGACATAAAAAAAATTTAACAAGTTTCTAGATTTAAATATTTGAAGTAGATACTGGCACAAAAACAGCTGGTGTGTCACTGACTCCCTAATTGCCTTCTTTTATTAAAAATTTGCTTACTCTCTTTCTGTATCAAGAGAGTGTAAGAACAAAACAGAAGCTTGTTTTCATCATCAACTTATCCTGTGCAAAAAATTACACTAAAGTAAGGTGATGTTTGCAACGCTGCTATTCAAACTGGGTCATGTAGAATAGCCACAATGAGATTCAAATTGTTTCAAGTTACTCTTCAGCTGATCTCTGTGTTTCAGTTTTGCTGATTTTTCTCCAACTTTCTGGTCACATATAGCAATAATGGAGGCCATGTCTGTTCTTAAAATTAGTCTTTAGGCCAATGCTTAATAACCCTCGAGCTCCCTCTATACTCCTGTGTTGCTTAGAAGCAAAAAGAAAAGAGGAAAACAAATGGTGATGGGAGGAGATCAGTATGGCAAAAGTCTGTGTGAGAAACTGCTGGGCGGGCTGTTCTGCCATTCTCGGGATTACTGAGGGACCCCCCACAGGACCACCAGCCCCAAAGCCACTCACTAACAGTGTATTTGCTCTAGAAGGCAGAAAATGAAAACAAACTGGAAATGCTTGTTTAAATTGGACCACTGCCCTCTCTGGCAAAAGAATCTCAGGGGCTTTTGCTGTGATTTTTGTCACCTATGGCATCTGCTGACTTAAACCAGGCTCCTAAGAGTTCATAATTTTAGAAAAAATTCAGGTCACCTAACATACACGCAGAATGAAGGAGCCTTCAATATTTAGGCTGTCATTCAAGAATCTCCAGAGAGTTACATGCCTGAAATGCAATTAAGGATGAAGAGCTGAATCAACACTGCAAGAGTCTGGGCTGGTGGTTGCCGAATTTCTAGATGTCTCAAACCTGATAGGCCAGAAAACAATCCCATCTGGGCAAATGGCCTATTCTAGCAATTGGGATTAAGCTGACAGAAGTTTTCTGTAATTTGTCTTTTTTTTCATAGTGTGGACATATTGTTAAATTAGTTAATGGGATGAAAAAATGTGTAACAGCTAATGTGATCCTTTATGTGGCGCGCCATCTGTGTATTGTGTGCTGAATGTCACTGGCTGTGGGAGAGAGGAAATCATAAAGAATTTCAGCCTTGTCTTCTTTACTGTCATTATCTTGGGCAAGTATGATAAATAATCATATTTATGTTCTGGAGCATATATAGTTTAAATCAACCTATTAACCAGGAAGACATTCTTCACAGACTTCAGAAGGCACAACAAAGACATTATCTCACCATAAGCAATCCATTTCATGGGTGCTGAGCACTAGAAACTTAGAATGGAGTTAACAAGACAAGTTATTTTTCCTTTCACATTTAAATAAAGCTATTTCCAAAGATTTTATTCAAGCGTATTTGGGGGCTAATCCTAAGGTTCTGGAAGGGAACAAATCAGCTTTTGTAGACTGTTATTCAGAAAGTGTAAGAAATTTTTCATCCTCCATGTCCCCTGAATCATCGATTTTATTTGACTGAACACTTGTCTCTATGAAAGACATTTTGCTGTTAATTGGAGCTTCAAGACTATCAGTTCCTTTATTTGTCAGCCTGACAACTGGGGATCCTGCTCTCTTTCCAATCCGAGGTGTTACTCTGATCATCAGCAGGGCAGGAAGGAGACAGCTGACAGTGAACAATTCCGGTATGGGTGCAGTTCTTGCCCTGTGACTGCTAGACCTCCCTCTCCCAAGGAAGGAGGTGCAGCAGTCACTCACTCCAGAGAGTTTAAGCAGTCAGTGCCATCCGCTCTGCCGCACAACCCACTCAGTCACAGGAAAGTTTCCCAGACCAAAGCTCCATTGCCATATGTGTGGTTTAGGAACATGCAGGAACAGTGTCTGCCTCATTAGCTCCTCCTCAAGCTGATTCATTAAACGTAAATAACACAGTAGTTACTGCACCAGAGAGAAAGAGAAAAAACCTGAGGAGCTGATAAGACAATTTTGTGGTCAAGCTGTTCACTTGGGATAGGAAAGGGTAAAGTTCAAGAATAAATAACATGAAGGGGGTACAGTTTTGACAGTGGAGAGGGATGCCTTCTGTGTTGGATATGCCCCAGGATAGCCTCCTGGGACATGAAGACCTATTTCAAATTTAATGCTTCCTGCTTTGCTTTTCCTTACAAAATACCAAACCAACCAAACAAACAAAAAACCCCCAAAAAACTAACCAACAACAACAAACAAACAAACAAAAAAACCCAAAACAAACAAACAAAAAAACCCCAACAAAAACAACAACAAAAAACCAAACCAAAACAACAACAAAAAAACTCAGAATGGGAACATTTACTTTCATGGTTGGTTGGATTTTTCCAGTACAGAAACATTTTCTATATTCTTCCCTAGAAGAAACATTTTCACCACAAGACTGAACTTATTTTTATCGTGCACCACTGGACATGATTTGCATTTGTCTCTTCTGTAAGGCCTCTGGAGTTCTTGCAAGCAATAGCAACTGATTAAACTCTATTCCTGATTCCTATCCTTCCCCTTGGCAGTTGGATGAGTTAAAATTGATAAAATGTACTGGACAGGTTATTGTTCTCTACTCTGCTTGGCTACGCAGCTTATTTATTATTTGGTATGACTTATCTCAAGAGTACTGTGGAGGTGATTTGCAGAAAGTCTGGGATTCACTCATATATCTGGGTCTGGTTCATTGCTTTCATACTCTGTTGTTCTACAGAGACATATGTAGATCCATACCAGTTCTTTATTACTTCTTCTTCTCCTTTCATTTAGGTCCTTTTTTTTTTTCTTTAAGAGGAATGAAGAAAAATAAAGACAAGTGGTTTTCGATGCGTGGATTTGGACAGTAAGATTTGTTGTTAATAGATCAACAGACCATAATGACAAGTACTTTTTTGCAACCCTTTAAAGGAGAGGGATTTTTAGGTTGGGCACACAGGGTTATTTTCTTTCTAGAACAAAATTGCCTTACTACATCATGTATTTGTAATGTATTTGTATATCCGGTGTGACCATAGTGTGGCTCTGTTATAGAAATCTGTACTTATGGGTCAAAGGTTTATTTTTATGTCATTTATGACAACACACTATGAGTTAAAGAAAATCTACTGCAGTGATCCTTTTGAAAAAGAAAGCTCACCTATCAGGGATGACTTACTTGATGCCAAACACTAATCTGATATTAAGTACAATGCAGTCAAAAACAATGCTTTGCAGCCAATGCTTTTGCAGCCAGTGCTTTTCAATGGATGTACTGAATTTCTATTCCCAATTCCTATAGATATCTGCAGAAACATACTTCGAAATTCTCAGTGTTAAAACATTTTACTAAAAAATAGTGTACCTTAAAACCTATACCACAAATTGTATAATAAATTCAGCTGAATTTTTAGGCCAATTGCTACTGTATACTCACAAATGATAATAACTTTGCTAGCAGGCTGACAAGTCAAAATAGAAACACTTCTTTCTGGTTTTTTTCCTGGTTTTTCCTTCTCTGTTGTTAAGCAGTATTCTTGCTCTCTAAAACTTCCTGCTCTGGACCCTACTGTCATTAAGAAAGACCAAAAGTTTTCTCTGTGCCAGCTTTTGCTGCCAGACAGAGAATACTGGGGAAGAGCTTTTTGAGTCCATGCTGGAATCCTGTGGCCCTTGGCTGGCCCGACCTCAAACCAGCTCTAACATGGTGGGTTTTGCTAGGGTTTTCTTTTGGGTTTTGAGTTTCTTTAAAGCTGCAACTTTGAAGCTCAAAATCCTCAGAAGGAACAGAAAGAGAAACCTCATGCAAACAAATACCACTGATCTTTGCACAGCTTTGATCTCTTATATATCTATAGTGCCTTTCATCATGAAGAAGCCCAATAAGATTTATAAACTGCCTTCAAAGGGAAATATCTTATCCTCTATACCACAATGTGCAAACCACTGAAAACCAGTCTTCAGAGTAGATGACCTGTACCATGATGTGCACACCTGTATCATGAAGCATATTAACTGACAGTAGGGCAATAATTAGCAAATCCTGCCAATTATTTGGCAGGATCTACATTGCCAGAGAAAATAGTAAAAACCTCAGATTGTAATGTCATGTTTAATCTGGAAAGAGAGGGATCTTTAAGGGACTAAGGGAAACACAAGGGCAGCCTGGTACCACGTTATCTCAGTCCTGGTTACTGCCTCAGCCCCAGTTAGCCAGTACAGGTGATCAGCTGGAGACTGCCCACACCCCTGGAAGCTGTAACCCCCTGAGGGATTTGAAGAGGAAAACACGTGAGATGGTGGCAGTGCTGCACACAACGAGCGTGCAGGCACACATGCACAGTGTGGGGACTGCATTCTCAGCTCCCTCAGGAGTGTGTAGGCCAGGACTGACAGGGCAAGATGCTCCAGCCTTGCCCTGCCTTGGGACTCCTCAGCTGCCCACACAGCAGATGCCTGAGGGCCCTCTGCCCTCTGAGACCCTGCAAGGCAGACAGCACACGCTCAGGCAGATGGCGAACACGAGAAGGGATATCATCACAGGGGGCAGAACAGCCTTTTGGGAGCCGTTTCAGACTCCTGGCTGCAACAATCCCTCCTGCTGGAAATGGCTCAGCAGGTGTTTTTGTTACACCTGTCAGCAGGTGCCGGTTATGCCAGCCTGTCTTCAGGACAGGGGCTCCTGTATCTCCTCTCAACATGCACTGGTACCCCACACCACTTTTGCATAGAAACTCTTACAGGTACATTTTTGCTCTCTCTCCAGATCTCTCTTGAAAGTCCTGGCCTTAGGGACCCCAGCTGAAACAGCTCTTTCCCCTCCTTTCCATTAGCCAGAATCTTTGATTAACTGAGCCTCTGACTGTCTGCAAATTGCAAGCACCCTTGAAGACTTTCAGGTAATTGCAGTCTGTACTGTGTTTCAAAGCTAAGGCTTAGGTTACTAAGCCATCTCCATAATGTCTGATCAATGAAGTGATCAATTAGGAATGGGAAAATGAGCTACGGTACAGCAAGTGGAATGGCTAATGACCTATCACGGAGGAGTCTTTTAATCTCTGGCTCCCATGACTGCATGCCAACCTGCTCCCCCACAAAGGTGGCAGGGCACTGGAAAGTTGAAAATTACCATAAAAAAGAGAACAAATGGATACTGGGTAAAAATCAATTAAACCTAGTGGTATTGTGAGGACCTAGAGTGGGCTCAGGAAAAATTCTAAGTGTTTGTTTAAGGGATATGTGAGACTGTTTGCCCTAGTAACGGTGTCTCTGTTTGATATGTATGAGGCTCTGAATATTTTATAACAGTGATGGCTGTGTTCACTTAAAGGCAGCTGCTTAAAAAAAATTAAAATTCCAGAAAACACTTTGTCTTTCAACTCAGCATTATGTAATATTTCAGGCTTGATACCCATTTTCTTTGAAGGCTTTTCCTACTGATAACATCAGAAATGTCATCCAGGAAAGATGTTTCATCTGAAAAAAAAAGGGTTGTTGGGTCTTAAAGGTTTTGTTTTGTTTTCTTTTTTTATTCCACTGACAGATAATGAGTGTTAATGCTTCATCTGAAACAAAAAAATGATAGCTGAATTGGAAGAGTGCTAGAGTGGAGGGCACTGGGGAACACATTTGTGAGCCATCACACAAATTTTCTGAGAAGCCCAGGCAGGAATTCAGAATATCACATCTTAACAGAACATAATGTACTCCAGAAAGAGTAGAGATAATGTATCCTAATGTATTCAATATTTGCCTTTGATGTAAGCTTAAGCATTATTCCATATGTTTTACTCCATCACTATATTAATTTTGGTTGGAAACCATCACACATTAATTATCAAATATGACTAAGCTCCAGCTCACTCATTTTCCTGGGTTATTTGATGGCTGTTGTGAGACAGTTACATTGCAGGATTTTGTTTATAATAGCTGTGGCTAACATGTTAACAGTGGCCCTGCCAGATTTGCCAACCATCAGGCACAAATACAGCTCAGCTGCCCAGGGAGGAGGGTGTATAGGAAGGGAAAGACCTGAGCCTCAGCATCCACCTCAGATGCATGCACGGGGTCTTGTTTAAAACAAAATACAAGAAATTAGAATCCATTTTTAAAGGGAAAGGATCAACTCATTTGGACGAAACATTTTATATATTACATGGCAATTATCTCAAGCAAATGCTTGAATAAAGAAGACTGAAATTAATTTAAATTTTTTTCCCAGTATCATGGACCAATTCCTGACCTAATGCTTTACTTTGTTTTGAACAGCTTTCATGTGAATTTTCAAGAACATTTTAAATAATAGATGTGCCATAATTACAGCCTGTGTTTCTTATGAGAGGGGGTTTTACTATTCAGATCTTGTCATTTTAAGATCAAAAGATTTCTATTTCAGAACTCTCTTCCTTGCTGAGCTCTACACAGACAGAATAGCTCGTGAGTTGCCAGATCCTTAGCTCTTGTAAGTTCTATTACCATCAAACTAAAAAAATGTTCCTGAAAAATCCTTTATTACACAGGCAGCTTATTGCAGTATTGCCCACGATTATTTAATAAAGAAGCCCACATTCTCTCTGAAATAATCTAGGGACCATCTTGTGTAAGTGAAACCAGAAAAGGTTTCTTCATCTAAAGAAAGTTATAAACCAAATTGGACTAACAGTAGAATTTCACGGTTTTTATCTGTTTGCTTACTGAATCATGGATGTATGCAGTTTTTTGCAATGTTTCATCATGTCTTGTGATCACCAGAGACCCCTGAGTTTCATGGTAAGAATATATCTCTATAGTTAAGGAAACAAAGGGAAAAATGATACTTCAGATTTTCTAAAACTGTTCTTTGTTAATTCATCATCGTAAACTAACATATAACATTCTATTACAAACCAAAGGTTCATAAATCTAGACTCTGTTGTATGAAAAACCAATGCATCCAATCTGTCCCGTTGGACAGATGCCCCTACCTACAGGTGGGGAAGGCAGTGTTTAGAAAAGTGAGGAGGGAGTGTACACAGCTTGTATTTGGCTGTTCAAATTCAAGGCTAAATGACAAAAGCAGACTGAGTATAATAATGGTAAAAATCACTCAAACTGCAAAACTTCAGCCCAAATATTTTCAAGGGCAAAAATCTCTCAAGACCAATGTTTTTTTTTCCTACTATGTGTCACTTCAAATATTGTTAAGAAAATACATTGCTTCTAGGTTTGGGCTCTGACAAAACAGACAGTTTGGGCTAGAATGGAGATGTATTTGTTCTACTTACGACCTGTCCCTAGTGATGTGCCAACCTTGGACCATTTGCTTATTCCTATTACAACTGCTTCTAGCTTCACTTGAGGCTTTAATGGGACATTCATTTAAGGGGATACTGTTGCATGAAAAAGCAGACTCTTTTTCCTGCAGCCACATCCTTTGCCATCCCCTCAGCTGAACTAGCAGCATCAGTAGTGCAGCTGAGTGACAGTTCAAGCTGAAAGATAATTTCTCCCACACGGATTATTTCCCAGCTGCTCTGGTTCCCCGACCTCGTGCATCACAATTCCTCAGCTGGTGCTGGCACAGAGTACAAGATAGAGGATGGGGACTCGTTTGGGGCAAGCAAGCCATGATCTTGGTGAAGATAGATCTGAGGCCTTTTATTGTAAATACCATGACCATAACAAACAGGAGAACCCATACAGTTACTTTCACATTGAAACTAAATGCTTCAGGCTTTAATCGCTTTTTACCAAAACTTCTGCAGTCAGTCAATGGAATCTCACCAAAACACAGGCAAAGCTTGAACCACTGAAATACGAGACTTTAGAAGAAGGGTATACGGCAAGAAAGGGAGAAAGATATGACAATGGCAGAGACTACAATAATTAATTTTTAGGAAATGTTGAAAAATAAATCTGATCAAAATACTGTATAACGAACACCAGAACCTCATCTTGTAAGGCAATGTTTGGAATTAACTTCTACTTTTTTTAAAATTGTCCTACTGGCCATCTGTTAACATTATTCCACTTTCCATTTAAAAAGCTGTCTCATCTTTAGCAGATGTTCAGTTTGTCTACATGTATGTTTCGCAATTCCTCTCAACTCTGCTAATGGGCTTTATACTCTCAGAACTACAAGTTTTCTTATATTGCCTCCACAGTGACTGTAACATCCTCTTAAAATTTGAATAGAAAGCTTCTATTAACATCTCCCTTCTTTGAGGAAACAGTATTCAAACATCACAAAAAAGCCTTTGCAGTTATCCCTAATGGGCAGTAGCTGTAAACTCTGAAGTTCTTATTCATTCTGAAATATAAAATTGAAAGCCTTAGCTATCTCTACTGTAGCTCTAAGTTGTCACAAAAAGAAATGGGTTGTCTGTTCACACAGTAGGGAGAAATTTGAGCATGGGATATCTGTCTGATACTACTTGCACTTGGACTGAAATAGAGTTTTTCCACTACTTTGTATCACATGTAGAAGTCAATGTGTGTGGTTAATAGTAAAACACATAAGGGAAATATCACACAGGGCCATTTTGTGTCCTTCCAGCCAAATGAGCATGAAGGATGTGTGCCTCCTGTTTGGTAGGCAGGGGTACAAAAGGTCAAACGTTTGTATGGCATATACTGCAGTGCAACTTCCTTACACACGTAAGTTTTAGATGTTCTGAAAGAGTCATGTACCTGTCTCCTTTAATACATCTGCTAGCACTTTCTCTTCCCCACTTCTAAATTCTCTCTTGTTTTATGAAATAGTTGTACAGTTAGCCTTTGTACCCATGACCGATAGAAGAAATCAGGATAGAAGCAGCTGAGGAAGGAAGAAAGGGATGTTTGCAAGGGGTGAGGAATGTGGATTAAATGATGACCTCAGTAAGATGAAAATCCTTAGCAGGGCAGCAGGTGAATGTGAAAGATGATGAGATGAAGGACACTGAAGACCCACTGACATACTAAAAGGAAAGGTGTGCAGAGGCTTCTATGGCATACCAAACTGCCTGGTCAGAGACACCAGTATGGTTCAATAGAACAGCTACAGGACTGGGTGTCAATTATTAGACAGTGCTGGAGACTTCTGAAGAATACTGCCTCCTTGGAAGAAATATTCCATGGGATAAATTTGAACCCAGCCCCAGAAGCATTGCACTCTTCCATCATTGCTGACTAAGTTTTCTTCAAAGCAACTTGCTTCCAGCCATCTGCAGCTCTTAGCTTCCTTATCTTTGCTTTTTCATTGTACTTTCCCAAAGAGACTTTGTTTTGATTGTCTCCATAGCTAAAATAGCACCGCCTGAAGCATGGTTGGCATACACAAACTCTCTTTCTGCCCCCTTAGTTGCTAGAGAGTTTCAGCCTTCCCACTGATTTCTGGATCTGTTTTTATCTCTGCTGCCACTGCCAGCAGGGGCATGAGCGAGGTGTGTAACCTGTGCAGAGCTGGGCTGAACACTCTAAGAGAATTGATGAGGAGAGCAATTTTAGCCATGAATATCCTAATGAAGCTCCTGTGCTGACCTTACACACTTCTGATTAAGCAAATATGCAAATGTGAAGCAGTTTGGAACTGGATTAGCATTCAAAGGTTTTTAAAAAGCTACTGTGGCTACATGCAGAGTGACCTTTAGGCCTGCTCAAATCTGCTAGAATGCAGATGAGGAAAAAGAAAGATATTATAAATACGGTAGAACTTGCAGTCACTATAAAATGTGCCACAGGAGGGAAAGAATATCCAGATCAAGGTTTTACAGCTGATCTGGTTATGGGGCAAGAGATTATTCTGCATCATACTTGGGGATGTTTTTTCCAGTACCTTCCAAAACTAAAGTTAGCTCAGCAGTTTGATCATAATCTTTCAGGTTTTATGCTTAAAAAAAAAAAAAAAAAAAGGGAAAGCTGATAGATAAGGATCTGGGTCCCAACAGTGCTATCAGGACAGATGGAGGAACAGGAAATCCAGGGCAAGTAGGAGATGCCTTGAGGCATCTCAAGGTCTAAGGAGGGCCAACACTCAGGAATCTGCTGTTTCCACCAGTTGGTGATCAGGAGGTGAGCATCAAGAGCAAAGCCTTAAACTTCCTTTCATTAAGGAGAACTTGTGTAATGAGAAGATACTCCATTAGCATTGTCAGGTGCTATGGTGTATACATCACAATTCAAAACCCTAACCTGGGCTGTGATTTTAAGACTGAATATCAAGATCCACAGATGCCTAAAGGTTGTTCTCAGCTTGTACTCCTAAGAGGAGGGTGTTGACATGGAAAACCCCTGGAAAGAAGAAGCTAAGAAATACTGGCCATTTGCAGTCATCTGCTCCCACTACAAATACACACCTTATTTCTAGGAACACAGCAGTGGAAGAGACCTCTGTGACTGCGAGCAACCATGTTATATTCTTTACTTCATAAATTAGGGATTTAGTTGCTGCTGTTCTGACCAAACCCACTGAAAATCTGTTCCAGAATTAGCTTGCCTTATAACTGCGAACCCTCTTCTCATTTTCAGGCTAAATGTATTCATAGCTGCCTTTCACCCATTTGTTCAGAAAACTGACTTTGTTTAATTACTTCCTAAGGCCTATGTATCAATATCTTTATTTTCTTTCACTTGGAATACTGCTGGAAAACATATTTTAACACTGAGAGATAATGAAGGAGGAGGATACTATAAACCATGTAAGATCATCTACTGGTATGAACTGGTTTAATTTCTATGCTAATGTGTATTGGGTAGAAATTTAAAAGAAACTTTTCATGTGGTTTTTTTTCAGGTTAGACAAGATAACAAATATCTGTGCTAAAATGCTGTGAATACATCCATAGCAACCACACCTTCGGGTAGTATTTCTGTCATTTTTTTTTCTAAGAATTCTTTTAAAAGAAAAGCTGAACACTTAAAAAACCCAAACAATCAAAAAGTTTTCCTATTCTGATTTCCTGATCACATGATAGCCCCATGTCTTAATATAACAAGTCTATTTCTGTTTATTTTTGCCTTAATCAGCTTCTTGATTTGGAAGGTATTGTCAGATATACTTGTTTGCCCAACACATACTTGAGGTTCCAGAATATCCTTATGCAGTTGGGAGCAAAACACTATAATACATTGCTTTATTTCCTTGCTTTGGAGATAAACAATAAAGACCAAAATGTACCACAGCTCAAAATACCGTAAAATGTTCACAATAATTTATTTGAGTTACAGCTGAAAGGTATAAACTTCTTTTATACCTCAGAAGCAATCACTGAGACTTTTTGAATCTACTGATCCTTTGCGTGAGCTGATTATTTTGGAAAGGCTCAAGAACTTGTTTTTCAATAGTTTTCTAAATCAAAAGAAGACAAAATTTTGATAAGGATAACAAGAACACTTAAAACCAATAGCATGAAGGGAAAGTAGAAATAATTCTGTTTCTAATGATGATAGAACACATTTTTCCTGTGATTTAAACCCCATCAAGCTGTATTTAGAACTCAAATAATAAAAAAGCTCCATATTTTATGCCATTTTAAAATGACAGGCTTCATATGGGCTCTGAGGCAAACTCTAAAATAGCACAGGCTGATTCAAAATCAGATCTGAGTCCCATGAGAAAGCTGGCTGTTCTGTGCTTATCGCAAAATGTGAAACTGAATTTCGTGCTTTTACATGTAATAACTCTTCATACAGTAAATATCCTACTTTATTTCTGCCCAGTAAGAGGAATACATATTGCAGCAGCAGGATAAATATGAACCCTTCTGCTTATGCAGTCTGCAAACCAGAATCAAATATTCCTTTATGAAAACAGCTTACACTTTCAGAAAGGAAAAAAAAGAATCAACAAAATTTTATGAGACATAATTGGGATCAATAGAAATTACTGTAATTCTGATATATGTTCTACAAGTTTTTAAACCATCCTTCTGTATTGTGTACTAAAGGCATGATTATACATTAAATTATAGCAGATGGCATCATGTAGAAGTATCATTTGTTAATATATTCTGCTGGGCTTACCCATCAAGGTAGTACAAATTGGCACAAATTACACTTTCTTTTGGCTTTTTGGCATGTTGATTGCATTGCATTACATTCTTTCACAGCTTTATTCTTACCCTCTAAACTATGACTAAAAAGTCATCTCGCATAAGCTGAAATCAGGAAGACTGAAATCTTCGGATGTCAGAACGACAAATCCCAATGGCTGGTACTAATCTTACAAAAAAGTCCAGTCAGCTCATTTTCCTCCTGAACTAGACAGTCACCCCCAAAAGGGGAGGTTGCCAAGAAGACAGACTGGGGATAGATTTAAGAGGAAAAATGAAAACTAAAAGTGGAATTAGACCTTAAGCAGATCATATCCATGCAAGTAAAGAAAGGTGCTGGGGAGTCAGGATTTGGATCAGCTTCTTATGTCAGTGCAGGGCTGAGATGAAGGTGAGAAGGGCTCTGTGCAAAGAGCCCTTGCAAAGGAGTCAGAGATGTCTCTCAGATGTCATAATTTCCAGGGGGAGGGCAGGCAGGAAAACACTGTAGCTGGTACTCAGAGCAAGCAAACCTCTGAATCAGGACAGCAACTTGATTTTGCCTTTGGAGCCTGGGAAGAGTCAGTCCAGGAGAGATGCTGGAGAAAATGGAGCCGTAGCGCACCAGTTGCGCAGCAGAGGGCAGCATCCGTGTGTGGAAAATGCTGGGCTCCAACCTGTGCGTCCTGCTCCCCCGCCTACAGAGCCCGGCAATCTCACCCTTTGCCCCTCTTTGCACTTCACAGGTAAAGGAACTTATCATCCCAGCCTGAACACTTAATAAAACATGGAAAAGTATGATATTAAAAACGTTAAGTCAAGATTTAAGATTACATTTTTTAAAATGAAAATTACCAGCAATGAAATAATTGAGATTTCAGAAGCAAAGTTGAACTCTCTCCATATCTTGCATTCTGCATATTTTACAATGCAGACAGTATTATGAAATTGAGTACTGTGATGATTAAATATAGATAGTTTAGGAATGGATAAATCAATCAATCAATCCCAGCCAGGGAGCAGAACCTCAGTTCAGAAGGTGTTGAACACAGAATCACAGAATATTCTGAGTTGGAAGGGGCCCCCAAGGATCATCAAGTCCAGCTCTAAAGTGAATGACCCATACAAGGATCAAATCCACGACCTTGGCATTTTTAACACCATGCTCTGACCAGCTGAGCTGATCCCAGGGTGTGTGTACCTCTGTGCAAACAAAGTCAACAAGTTCCAGCACACACACACCTGAGCAGCTTTGTTAAGTACTTCTAGGCCCTTGGCTTTTAAAAAGTGGAGTGAACAAAACAGTCTATCCATGCAAAAGCAGATGAATTATTATGGTTCTTGAAGCCTAATCTTGTCCATTGTTTTTATCATTGCAGTTTCATTCTTTCAGTAAACTAATTTAGTTGCATTAATGTAAGGTACTGGGAGAAATTTGCTCATGTTGAGAGGCTGAGCCACACTGGGGCTGCTCTGCTTATCTGTGGTATTCCTTCCTTCTAGCTGTCTCTTTGTCTGAATTTATGTCTTTACAACGTGATACTGCTTAACTTCATGAACAGGGTGGTGTCATTCACTATAAAGATGCTGGAAGACCAGCAAGCAGTTTGGATGTTCCAGCCACAATTCAGAGATAATTAATCTACAAGGCTGCTACCCTTTCCAAAAAGATGACAACTGTGATTAGGAGGACAAAAAAAGAGCTTGGGAAGTGATGCTACATAAACAGAAGTTCAAGAGACTGCTGGAAACAAGAGCCATGTTTTAAGATGCTGAATTAACCCCTGAACTTCTGGACTGCACCCATGACTGTGGGAGACACACCTGCTTTTTGTAGATGTAATTAATGGTAATGTGTAGAAAATGACTGAACAGAGAACAAATTTGTGAATTTTATGTATGGTTTGTGTGACTCTGACTATCAGACTGATCTTGTGGTTTTTGCCATACTGAGAAATGATAAACCATGCAACACGTGGAAGTCAGAAAATAGCTTAAGACGTATTTCTGCTCTGTGTCTTTTTGATAAAAAAAGATATTGACATGAAAAACCCTCAAAAATTAAACTATCTGTGTAGGCAACACTTCAGCATTGAGAAAAACAAAGATCTACATTTATAGTTTATTTACAAATCTTTATTGGAGACAGGAAAAAAACTCCAAACAACAACAACAACAACAAAACACTAAAAAAAATTAACCCCCCCAAGCAAATCAAAACAACAACAACAGCAACCCCCATTAATTCGGTTGAAAACAAGGGTTTAATAGTAAGTCAGTGATATTATCTTCATAGTCCTGTGACTCTGAGTTCATGTATTAAAAATACACTTGATTTTAATGTGAATGGTTTCGTGCAAGGCTTTGAAAAGCCAGGGTCTGAGAATGTATAGAAAAGGGAAAATTAGAAGTTAAAAAAAAGAAAACAGATGTTATAGAAAGATGGGCAACAAAATCCCACAGAAAGAAAATTAAAGAAAGAAGCAAAGTACTAAAAAGTGGAGAGAAAAAATATGAGAGTAAAAGGCAGTGTGACTTCATATATTGTGAGATGTAGACATTAATCATAAATACATGTATCTATCTATGTAACTCAAAAACCCACATCCATTTCATTTTTCACTTGAAAATTATTATGGTTTAAGTGTGTAGTATTTTCAATCTAACGTTCTAAGTAATTTTAAATCCCCCAGGAATGATAAAGTAAAACACTGCCTATTTGCTTTTTTTCATACTGTGGTGCTCCCTCCTTGCACCTTACTTTTCCTTGCACAAAGACTCCACTTAAAAAATCAGAAAAACTGTCATGCTCAAATATCAGATTTTCAAAGTTGCTCCTGCACCCCCAAGTGCTCATCTGACTTGGTCCATTAAAAAAATAATTGAAATTGGCTACACCCAAATACCTGTGTGATCCAACATGGCCTTACTTTTTCCTCCTACTGCAATTCAAAGTTTCTTATACTTTGCCCAGACCTTTCAGCTGCGCTAGTGACCCCATTCCTCACTGACACCTGTCTTCCCCTCATCTGCTTTAGTCTGGGTAAGACTGGCCACACATCCCAACTGCAGAAAACTCCATAGATGTTTGTTAAGCTTGCCATGTAGAAGGCATATCCAAATATTTGCTTGGTAGAGGATGATTTTGAAGGACAAACCTCTCTAAAAGAGGCAGAAATAACAAAGTGAAAACCAAAATTGAGACCCTCCAGTATATATGCAGAAAAATCTACACCAGCAGAAAAGGAGAGAAAAAGAAATGAACTCCTCTCATAAACTCATTTGTCATTCTTAGTGGAATACTTTGCAAGAAATACCGGGTGTTGTGCTGCCCACAGAGGCTCCATACTCACTGAAGGACATGGTCTTATTGGTATCATGTTTTTACTTTCACCTCAGTAATGGCAGAGATTGTATCAGAAAGTTTTAAAAGCAAAATAGAGGTTAGATCCATTTTCGATACTCTAAATTAAAAGAATAAATGAATCACCCAACTGTAGTTAATGGGCAATTAACATAATTCTGGTCCGGTGTAGCTGAAAGATAATGAAAAAGCTGATTGCAAATGAACCAGCAGTAATGTGGGAGGTCATAATAGTCCCATAACTCTGAATGAGAAACCAATTTCTCCTCTAACGCTTGGTGCTTTGATTGGTGAAGGGCTTTATCATACTATGAAATTTACCCGTGATAGTGTGAGACATAAAAAAAATAAGATTCTGCTGTGTAAATGGTGGATGGCTGACAGAACAGGTACCCTGAGCTACTGCATGAGCCTGTAGTAGCTGTCATAAACTAGAGGGTAATTAGAAGTGCAGTGGTGAATAGAGAGGAGAGGAGCATATATCTGAGTAATGAGCTCACAACTATACTACAGCAGGGCAACAACCCACCAGGGGAAATGCAGCAGGGCGTCAGACTCTGCTCCAGCCTGGAGACTGGATGTGTTGATGCCCTCTAACAGCCCACCTCCTGGACACAGTGTAATATCTTCTTTGTGCTCAATTTGTTCTTAGTTAAAGAAGGGGTAATGGGGTGGGATGAATTCCACCCACAACGCTTCTCTCGTCTCTCCACTTACCATCTATGTCCTGATCCTATTAAAACTTAAGATCTTGTTCAGCAAACTGTCATCAGATAAAGTAAATTACATTTAATGCTACTGGTAATGCTCTCAAAATCAAGAGAACAATGGTGTCTAGGACAAGGACCGTCTCTTTTCCTAGAATTCTAAGTAAATCTATATTTAGCCCCTTTGCAGCTTTTGAGGGGGGGGGAAAAGGTAATGATGTTAGAACACTGTAATGGTAAATGAATCTATGTCCTAGCAGCAGATGGTACATTAATACAGTACAGACACACACAAAAAAGAACTAACCCTCAAAAATGTATTTTTTTTCTTTGGTATTTTTCATCACTGTTCCTATGTCTTTTTTACCAAGCTGAATAAAATGATGGTGGATTTAACAGAGAGGACTTATTCGTAGTGCTATATTTATATCATGACAAATCAATAGGTTATTGCTGCATTATGCAAAACAGAAGAAGTAAATAGATAAAGTGACAATGCTTAATACTCATAAATATTTAGCGTAACACTTTAGGTGCGTGGATTACAAATGACCTTTTTATGTAGATTTTTACATCACCTTTCTCACCACTGTCCTGTTGCTAAACTGAGTAACAGAAGTCACTAAGTCAACTGAGATGACTTGATTTTCTTGGTGTGTAGAGATGTGTGCAACTCTGACATGGGAACACCAATGCAGATGCCTCCAAGCAGGGAGTGCTATAGCAGATACCTGTAGTTCTTTCACACTGAGTTGAACACCCCTCTTTGTGGTGTCCATAAGATAGCAGAGTACTGGGTGCAACATGGAAAAAGTATATCTATCAAGTAAAGTATTACTAACCCTCCTGCCTAGCCATCCAAAAAAACACTTCCCAGAGAGAGTTTCAAGAAATACTTGTTGGAATAACTCTGAAGGTATTATATTAGTCAACTTATAAAATTAGCAATAGCCTAAGAAAGAGCAGGTAATAACTTGGACCAGCTTGGGAAGGTCAGCATGGCTTTTATAATGGACAGTCTTGTTTTGCAAAATTACTAGATTTCTCTAGAGAGATCAATGTATGTGGATGGTGTTAATTCAGTTGACATAATTTACTTGCATTTCCAAAGGTCTTCTAATCCTTCATAAAAAGTTTTTAAAAAAGCTGAGCAGTCATGGGATAAAGGGAAAGGTCCTTGTATGTATAAGAAAGTGTTTCATGGATAGGAAACAGATTAAAAGTGAATTAATAGTTTTTGCAACAGGGTGTGTTTCACCCTTGGAGTTCCAGTGGGATCTGAGCTGGCAGCTGGGATAGTCAATGTATTCTTGGGTGATTTGGGAAAGCGGGTGAATAGGGAGATCAGGAAGTCTGATGAGGATAGGGAGCTAATCAAGACAGCAAGGGCAAGCAGCGACCAAATAAACCTGCAGAGGAACCTTATGAGTCTGAGTGACTGGGCAATTAAATGACAAATGAAATTCACTGTAGATAAATGGAAAGCAATGCACATGGGAAAACCAATTCTAACTCCACATATTAATATGATGGAGTTGATCATTATTACTTAGGAGATAGATCTGGGGTTATGACAGATAGTCCTACGAAAATGTCAACCTGATGCTTAATAGCAGTCAAGAAGGCAAGTCAAATGTTAGAAAACATTAGGAAATAAATGAAGAACAAAACAGAGAACATCACTGTGCTGCTACAGAAAACCATCACTCAACCCCACACTGAAGAGTGTAGGCTGAGTACTGTCAGGTCCCCTTTTTTCAAAAATGATACAGGTAAAACAGAAAATTTCAGAGGAATGCAACAAAAATGTTCAAAGCAGTAAAGCAGCCATCATATAAGAAAAGCTACTCAGCAACTACAACAGGAGATGCTAGCACACTTTATCCTGAAAAGAAGGATGACCCCTAAGAATATGACAGAAATCTGAGAAATCATGAACACAATGAGGAAGATGGATCTTGGTCCTTCCCACGTGAGAACTAGGGAACGTAACATGAAAATATTAAGAACTACATTTAAAACAATCACGATGGTAGATGTGTGAAAATCATTTCCCAATGATATTGTGGATAACCAAACAAGTAGATCAATCCCGTGCCAAGAGATACAAAAATGCAGTGACTACATCTGTTCAGGATGAACTGAGCTGAAGTCTGGAGAGCAAGTATCATGCAGAAATAGCTGCTGAGCTACATGGGCCTTTGGCTTTACTAGTAATGGCTCTTAATATGATCTTGCATTCTAAAGTATTGCTTCATCTGGGATATTCAAAATGTGGTTGACTAACTAAGATGAGGGAATGAATAACACACACACTATACAATTCAGACAAATGGTAGGTATCTTGAAGTTTCTGTCAATACAGATTAAAGATAACTAGTCCTGGCAGAAGGCAATACACATTTTACAGAGGTTGGCCCTTTAAGAAAATTATTCAGATGTTTCTTCTTAACTCACATGAATCAATCTATTTTCTTTGATTACTTTAACAGGACATTTCTTATACCAGAGGGAGAGACTTTTCCTCCTTCTACTCTCAAATGAATTATGACAGAGATCACCTTATCTAGTGATCTGGGACAATTTGCCGAGATCTCCAATAATCTTCCACTGTAGTTGGTACCTGAAAGAAATATCTATACTTTGTTCACTCTAATGAAATCTGAATTATTTCAGATAATGATACCAACTGGGGGAAAGAAGAAAAGGATCTAAATTTGAAAGAAGGCTGGGAAGGCAGGGGGGCTATATAATAGAGACTTAAATAGATTGCTATGAAGACAGCATCAGCAGATGGAGCTGTTACTTACACTCTTCTAAATTGTTCTCCTTTGCATGCAAGGACTTTCTCAGTTTTAAGGCCTCATATATTGCATAATTTTGTGAAATAATTTCTGTGTTCCAGACTATGCCAAGTAGCAGGGGAGTTTGCTCTCTGTCCTAGTGCCTCTACCAGAGCTGCTCTTCTGGAAACCCTCTGGTGCTTTCTCAGGGCTTCTAAATGAAGACATCACCTGAACCCTTACTGCTCTTTATTCAAAGAGATTATTACATGACAGCGAAAATGAAGTATCCTGCACAAGGATACACCCAGTGCCTGCCACACTGATTTCACCCTGCAATAGAAAGCTCACCTGCAGGGCTCTAACATCGAAGGTTGCTTTGGCAGAAAGACAAGCAGTTACAGCTGATCCACACATAACCTTATCTGCTGTATCTCTCCTTTCTCAGGCTTTCCAGAGCAGTGCTTGAGATGGGAGCCTCTCTGCCATTTTTCTTGCTGTAGATCTGCTTATTCTTTCTGCTATCAGTGCTCCCAATATGCATTATCTCTGTACGTTATCAGCCACAAAAAAGCCAAAAGAAGAAAAGCTTTCTCTGTAAAATATTTAACTTAAAACCCCAGTTATCTGATCAAAAGCTTTAGCTCTTTCCCGGGAAGAGAGCAACCTTCAGTTTATTGCCCATAGAAGAGCCTATTCTTATTAATCAAGGCACCTCAGCACCTTATTCAGCGAAAAGCCATGCTTGGTGAAACTGGCCTGATTGCTGCCTCTGTGGGTTGGTGTGAGGGAGACTGGATTTAGACAGGCTATCACAACCTTGGCAAAAATTGTCTCCCCTTTGTTAAATTCTTGTCTGTACCAGACGCTATCACAGAGCTTTAAATTCCACTTTGGAGTTCTATTTTTAGAGCTCAAGTGGGATTTATATGGTGCTCCGACCTAACACGAGCTCGCTGCACAGGGCTGAATTTAGCCTTGCATGCACTCACTGCTGAATGTGCTGACTCTAACAAACTGAGAAGGGCTTGCTCTACATACGTTTAGTAGGCTACTATGTACCTCAAATGTAGGACTTTCACGATGGCTTTAGTTTAACCAAATGCTCATAACAATAAAGATGACAAATTATGTTTATAAATTCACCTTTCCTTATCAGCAGTGTCTGTACTTCTCTATTGATCGTTATAGAAAAATACCAAACCCTTGTTTTAGTAATAAATGAAATAAGATTCCCAGACTTTTTACAGCTAAGGAAAAAGTCCCCTTTTCAGCCTGGTCTATGATCACGCCATAGTCAGCCCTGGCTCCCTTCACTTGCACACGTTTTGAACTGTTGGCCAACTTAAACAAATAGATAAAAGAGCACAGGGGAAGAGGTCTCCTGGATATTAAACTCCTTTGGGCTTCATTAGGTAAAGGAGAGGGAGTACTAATGTCCCGCTGACAGAAACACGCTGAACCTGTATTAGACAGTAGAGAAGACAGACAGAAGCTGATGAAGACGTAAATATAATAGAAAATTAGATGCTGTCAATTTTGTTGCTCATAAATAACATGTTGAAGTGAGGGAACAGATAGATACACAGGAGATCAAGACCTGTGTGCTCACAATGGTGTTACTGTTGTGTGTTTTGATGTTTGAAGCTTCAGTTTCTCATGCAAACTGGGCAGCCGTAAATGGAGCCCCTTAATATAAAAGTACAGATTAAAAAATCAGTCCTGAGTGTCTTGCTCAAATTCAACCAGTAATGGGAACAATTATATATGTTGCTTCAAACTGTCTGGCCCTGAGAAATTTCTGTTCAAAGCCTGGGCTGGGCTTTGAACAGAAAAATATTCCCAGGATGATCTCAATTTCATAACTACACATTAGCTATAAGCAAAAAACACCCCGTAAAAACAAAACACCAAATGAAGCCAAACAGCACACAGTAGTAGAATAAAGCAATGAAGAATGACAAAAGAGATGAAGAAATCCACAATGTGTTCGCCTGTGCCTCACAGTAATTAATGCTTTTTGAGATATTAGATAAACTTTTCTTTGTTGTAATAGAAACAGATTTCCCAGATCTCCTATTTCAGCTCTCAGGCTCCACCTTTTCTCATCTTTGTCTGAAATTAGCCACATTTTCTACCACTTTAATAAACGTGGAATACAATTTGGAAATTATCTGTTTGCATCAGCACTGGCAATGAACAATAGCTTAAATTTTGAGAGTCAAGGCTTCAATAATAAGGCCTGATTTTCTTAGCAATCAGATGCATACACACGCATACACACACACGCACGCACGCACACCACATGTCTTTGTGAATAGGGCCCAAAACAGCTGCAACCTTCCAGAAATTAATTGGATTCTGGATCATTTGCATTTTTATATAGTTTACCAACAAAAGATGGAGATAGCAAGTTTATTAATGTGAAAAAAGAGAGACAAAGAGAGAGAGGGAGGGAAAGTGAACATTTTGGTTGAGCCACTAATCCAAATTTTAATACACACAGTGCCTATTCACCTTATAATACTGCAGCAGATCCTCCAAGGTGGAAATTGATATGCAGGTCTAAACTGCAGGCAGCTGTTAAGGACTCCTACTGATGCCTAGGGCCTTTACAGTTCCTCATCTGGGTAGACATTATGATTTGATAATGGCCATATTCAGACAACACCCAAGGCAATTCTAGGATTTGCTGTCACAATAGACACACTGAAAATAAAGTCAGTGTAAATAGATTAAGAAATTGACAGAATAACAAGGCAGAAAGAATTAGAATGAATACACAAATGGCAGATGACAACTCAATGTATTGTGATGCAGAGACGGGATAAGGAAAGTGGAGCTGGAGGATTTATCTGCTGCCAGTATGCCTTCAACCTGCTTCCTGCCTGCGTGGATGCCTGTTTCATTGAGAAGTGAAATCTTTATTAGAAGATTTCTTATCTCCCTTGCTGCCCACTGAAAAACTTCTTTTCTGATCAATTGAAAGTGGAAGTTCCTGAAAGCTCCTGATTTGTAGGTGTCCAAGACAGCTTCATTTTTCCCATGTATTTATCTGGTGACCAGTGGGTAAAAGTGACATCCTCATTTCACTAGGGAATAGGAAGAAAATACTGACTTGACATTCAGAGGAGAGTGACCCTCAGCTCCTATGGAAGTTGAACACTGAGTGACGAGCTGATAACCAGAATATTATATTATGTGATTCATTTACAAATTCCTTAGAAATGTGCTGAGGTGTATATGAGGTTTAGAGTATGAACAGTTCTGTGGAATCCCTTATTTGATGCTTTACTGGGGGGCTATAAATTAATAGAATTTAATTTATTCCCTTTTATTGTGATTTAATTGCAACTTAATCTCTGCCAAAACCAGCTTCCTCTGCTCAACCCAGCCTGAAAAACCAAAATCAACCCCCTCTGAAAAACCAGAGTAAAGAAGGTATCAGACCAATTCCTGAAATATGGAATGTGTCTTCATGTGCAGAATAACTGTGGATAGTGAATAGTTATTGGTTGGTCTCTGTATGACAGACCCAGAGCAAATGCAGAAATGGAAGATCGGTCAGTGACATCTCCAGTAGGTTGGTGGGTGAAGAAGGGACTAGAACTGCTATAAACAATGAAAAGGAAACTCAGTGCTGTGTTAGTGCTCAGCTGGATAAGGATCCTATTAACTGCAATTCTGTGTTAGTGCAGTAAGTGCTTCCTGGGCCTGTCAGACCCGGTGCAGACCTTTTCTGTGGGACAAAGGCTGGATGGGAGCACACAGGAAGGCCAGGAAGTACCACTGCACAGGGCTGGCCTAGAGCAGCAGGTGGCTGGAGACACCATATAGCAGTAAAATGCCATCTACTGTGACTATGTCAGAGCTTTGGGCAGCAAGATTGGCCACCAAGGAGATGCTGCAGTAAAAGGCGCTGCTGGGAGGAAGAAGGAAAGAATAACTTTGCCCCCCCTGGGGCTACATGAACAGGAAGTTGTATCCTCGACTATCCAGCCCAGCTCCACCTTTTCCTTCAAGCCCTTTCCTATTTACTTATTTCGCTAAAACCACTGAGAAGCCTGGAGATAGCTCTTGTGTTTGAACAACGCAAATCCCAAACTCTCCGTGCAGGATATTCAACCAATACATCTTGACTAATCTGGAGGGAGCTTAGGCTCATTTTTGTAAAATACTTAGTTTTGCTTGACTTCATGGGAATTAACCCAGTGCTTGAATGCTGTGTTGAATCAGGGACAAAATTATGTGTGTCTTGCATTAATAATAAGTACATCTTATTATGATTTTATACATGCCTCTCACCTTATATGGATCTTTTGGGTGTAACAGTTCCATCAAAATTTGAAACACAATGCAATGGAACAACTTTGAACTTTAATTTCCTTACCTCTTTTTTCTTTCCTCTTGCCACATTTCTTTGCCCAGTTAGGGGTCTCCATGATTTTCCTACATTTTTTTGTGGTTTGTTTTCCTTCTGGATAAAGTTTGACCAAGTCTTCTATATAAACTTTGATCACAGTCTCCACTTCTATCACTTCTTCCTTTTTTGTTTTTAATTTTTCTTTGTTTATTTGGTTTGGTTTGGTTTGGTTTGGTTTGGTTTGGTTTGGGGGGTTTTTGTTTGTTTCTTTCTTTTTCCCTTTGCTTTCTTCCTTTGGATGTTATTTTTCTCTATTCATCTCCCACAATCTGTCCTTCAGGGTTAGAGAAAGAGATAAGATGACGATAGCTATGGCCAGAGGAAGGAGAAATCAGGCATCAAGAATGAAAAACGCTGAATGTCACAGAGCCTTCAAGTATGAGGAAGAACAAGGTGGAGTAACAAATATTAAAAGAAGAGGAGAGAAGGGAAAGTTTCTATAAAGAACATGGGAAAAGCATTGAAAACAAAGGTAGTGAGGAAAAATCTGCAGAGCTACTACTTTTATTCGCAAGTTTGATGTTTCCTGATTTTTGAAGGACCCAAAGATGCAAGGAGTAGAGAGTTCCATTTAGGCTTAAATCAATCTTGTTAAAAGGAATACCTTGATTTCAGTTAACTTGCCAGCATTTAGAAATGAGACAGGAACATGGCCAACATTCTTCTGGCTGAACACACAAATAGAGTGAGACACATTATGGAATGATAAAGTATCTAAGTGCACCAAGCTCTTATTTATCTAACTTTTGTTAACCTTTGCAGAAAGCCTGCCAAAGTATTCTGGTAGGACTGCAAACCCAAGCAATTAATAGTTTTAAAGCCAGGCTACATTCTGCATGGCACAAATAACTGTATTTGTAGTGCCTAGGGACTTCGTAATTTCTTGTTTTTGAGACAGTAAAGAAATGTAAGAAGTGTAAGATTGAAATCCTGTCCTTAGTGAAGTCAAAGGCAATATAAATTCTAGTAGTGCAGCCACTTTCCAACTAAAAGGGTGCTTATGGAATGTTGGCTGTGTGAATGCACCTAATTAAGATAGTTTAAAAAAGCACCAGAGGAGAAAACGCAGAAAGCTGATGAATATTAGGGCAGGAGTGATGAAGAAACTACAGGTAGAGCAAGATAATGAAAGGACTAGGGCTGAAAAGTTAGATGAGAGAGCATGTCCTTATAGGACTGTAAAAGGAACAGATTAGGATCAAAATTGTCAGGGACTGCAAAAGAAGTGAAAAGGAGAATACAGACAATGAGAACTCAGACCCATTCTAGGCAAAGCAGAAGTTGTTTCTACCAAGTGGGCTGAGCTGGGTGCCTTGACAGAGAAGTGTGAGACTCGAGATGTGTCTATGGAAAGAGAGGACTATCCTGTGGTTGTGCTTGACAACTTGGCACAATACACCACAGCTCTGTACCTGTTTACTTTGTAGCTATGGAATGTATTTTGTTTGGAGAAAGTACCAAACATACATATTTCTTAAATACTCAGGATTTATAGCACTCATTTTCTGTATTTCAAGGGTGCCATACCCTAAACTCTGCCTGGAATCTCCAGAATGAGAAGACAACACCAGGGGCAGCTCTTCTTATGTGAAAAGCTGTATTTCACCTGTTAAAAATCTTGCAATGCTTCTCCAAGCAGAAATACAAATATTTGACTGCTGCTTCACTAGGCAATAGAAATTCATTATTTTCTTCTCTGTGGTGAGGAAGCACTAATGAACCACTTATTTCATTCCCTGAGACGAAGCACAAGAGAGAATCTGTTCCATCACCAAAACTAAATCCTGATAACAGAGAACAGTATTTGATATTAATTTTCTCTTGTCTGGTCAAAACTAGTTTAAATTCCCAATGGATAGTTCTTCTGCTACTCCTTTTGGGATCATACTCCATTATTCCTAAAGGAGTTTTCTTGATTTTGTCTTTGCTTTACAATAAGGTAATTTTCCTTTTTCCTTAGCATTTACATCCTTTAAAATTTAAAACTTGTTCTATTTCATCTTTACTGTTGCTTTTTGTTGAGTTGTCTTTACTTGACTGCTATTTTTTTTTTCATGCAAGTTCATCTTCCTTTTCCCGTTCTTTGGATTTGCTTTAGTTTATCAGCTGCATTCTAGTGACATGGTAAATCAAAAACATACCTAAGTATTCTATCCAGGCTACAACAGAACTACGCAGAGAGGGCTATTAAGCCAGGGCTCAGTCACGCACAGCTTTTGCACAGGCAGCCTGAAATTTTGTTATGCTTCATTGAGACTGTGTCACGTTACATATGCATGCTTAATTTTCTGTTCACTATTACCCCTTTTAGAATATGTAAGACAGTGGCATAAGGCTATTCAGCTGGTTTAGTCTTTCTGAGCACTGCTTGAGTGCTAGTAATGATGTAATAAAAAAAAATCTGAAATCTGAATTGGGCTCCTGTCGACTTTACCCAGAAATTACAATTTTATTTTATTTTCATTTTAAGCTGTTCTATTGTGAGAGGTCTGATGTTTAGCAAAATATTTGCCTTTGGTAGATAACAGTTTCATTTAATGAAAACAGATTTTTGTTTTGCAAAATTTGAAGAAAGCCCACTCAGAACTTCCCTTACCCAAAAAACCTGAAATTTTGCTAATAAGAAAACAGTTCTAATGCTCCAGTGGACATGGCTTATTCAAAGAGTACTTGAAGTTAAAGACTAAAATCAGAATAGTACACAGGCTTGGTAAGGAGTTCATACTGTGCTCTCCTGGGACATCAGCAGTAGCACATTAGTGCTTGCAGAAGTGAAACCTGTGGTACTAAATGCCTACATAAAATCTTCAAAAACACAATTTATCAGGAGAAAATACTCCATAAATAAATAAGTATAAATTATTTCATATAGAGCAGTGTTGTCCCTTTACACAGTAGGATCTGCCTCAAACAATCTGCAAATGGGAAACCTCGACTATAGTTTAGTGTATTTCATTAGTAATTGTAAATCCTTCTGGGGTAAAATTTGAGAAGGAGCTGAGAAGGAGTATTTTTTCTTTCACTACCTTTGTGCTGCTCCTCTGCAAAATAGAGGATTCTCTAACAGCATGGTTGATTGCCTTGAGAAGACGAGGCAGCAGCAAGGGTAAGTGTACCTATATTACTGCTAAATTAGTTTCCCTCAACAGAATGAAAAACATGAGCTACTCACGTCTGCCTGAGACCGATGGCACCTAGTCAGATGGCTGCTTTAGATGGAAGTCTAATTCACATTCTGCTGCATTTCACTGCTGTTATTAAAGTTACGGTTGCTCAGGAAGCAATTAGTCCTTCCTGTTGCAATATGGACACGGCAAGTAGTAGAAAGCCAAACACAGTGCTTGATCAGTCGGTCCTTCCTCGATTCTTGTCACAGCTTCTCCTACACTGACTTTGTACCTTGAAGATGAAGGCAGGAGCAATGTCTTCCAGCTGTGTACTCTCTCCTTTCACATAAAGAAGATAGGATCATCTTAAGACACTGCAGATCAGAAATCTACAGTGTGAAGCCAGCTCATTCCATAGTGTTTATACATAATTTTCAGATAATGGACACCATGGATTTCAGATTATTGTTGGTTCTTTAATCTGGTTTGAAATTTATAAAGCTAACAGTTTCACAATCCAAGACATACTTCCCACAGATTTAGAAACTGGGTTTGTACATAAACTAAGCTTAAACCGAGTTTGACCCTGTATTGGTAGCTCAAACCACATTTAAATCAAAACTGCATGGAGTAGTAAGTTTTTATGCCAAAGCAGTAAAAACTATAACAAGACACATACAGACACACATCCCTGTCACAACATATATACATTGTGTCCTAGGCATACTTTTAATCTATATCTAACTTTTTTAGTAGTGGCAAAGCGCCTTTCAGTCATTACTAGAACCATTAATTTAAGTATCAGCATTGTCTGGATGTACTGTTCCCTTACAGTGCCTGGGATGTCCACACAACCATTGATTTAGGAGACAATATCACTTGCTTCCAAGTTTATGAGGCAATAAACAGCTCCCGCATATTGATGAATGCGGAGGTGTTTGCTCAGCACATTTGCAGGGGACGTTTATTACCCAAGTGCTGTGCTTTAAAAGCAAATGAAATTGTAACTATTCTCACTTTCTTTTGTTGGGGGGAAGGGAGAAAAATACTGTTGTTTTCAATTTTTTCCTCCACTTTCCCGCCTCCTGTGCCTCATTAAAATGACTGACACAGCCACGGATGTTTCCCTCATCTGTGCGGTTGACGACTACAGTCATTTTTATTTCGGTGGCTTTACATGAGACTGCTTTAAAACAGGGTGCAGAATACCAGAGAGACATGACTAAGATTATTCCTTTGTGCTTTATTACCCTATTATCCCCTTCCAAAGGATTAAGTTAGCTCATCAGCATAGCCACTTAGAGTTACTAACTCTACAATAATGTTCATTGCTCTGCCCGTACAATAAAAGAATGAAATAATTTTTAATCTGCAGAATTGGATCATGTGAATGTAAGGGATTAAAAGATGAGTCTTTGGCTTGTACACCTGGCAAAACACTGCTTGGAATCTAAACTCTTTTGAAGTACATGATACTGGGAAGGAAAAGAGAGTTGAGGAAAGAGATGAGATTGCAAAGCTGCATGCCAGCTGAGTTGTTATGAGGATGCCAAACAGAGAGCAACCCGTGAAAAATGTATTAAATTATCAAACCCACAAAACTGATTTATAGCTGCCATAATTTTTGCTTTGCTTTTTGTTCCCATACGAAAAATGTCAGGGACAATATTTACTTACAAGAAAAAAAATATTTCTAGTTGTTATTAAAATATATACAAACATATTTTAATTACTTTATCTAGGTTGGGAATGAAAACAGAATGACAATTTAAAGAAAAGTTGGAATACAATACATATGAAGTAAACAAATATTTTCCAAAATTCTTGAGATGAATGAATCACTTAGTCTTCTGGCTTATATGAAAAATCTTTAATCTAAATAGCAGCCTATCTGTTGTTTTAGGAAAATGAAGTTTGAATTTTCTAGCAGAGCAGATGATTCCTTTCTTACCCTTACAGTATGAGATTAGGGAAAAAATATTAACTTGAAATATTTTATAATTCTCATGAACTTACCTCACAGTTTGTCTCCTTATGTTATTTTTTAATTTGAGACTCAAATATGCAAATTTGCATTCATTTATACAAACCTGTTCATGTGAGTAATACCATTAAAATCACATTCTTAGGACAAGCCAGTCCTTAGCAATACTATGTCAGTAGGCCGTAAAAGGTCGTTCTTTGCCTTCATGTTTGAAAAATGCCCTCACGCCATTTAGAGGTGTAAAAATTATAATATTAAGAACTAATCCTTATATTTAATAATAGAAAAACTTCAATTGGTTGTACTCAACTAGCTCTTAATACTCTACACTGTTAGAAAGGAATTTTTTACCACACCTGCTTTGATCCATATACTTGGACTTTTCGATTTATAGTCCTTTTCATTCTAATACTCTTTCTGATCCTTTCAGTTGTCCTGAATTTTCATTTTGCCTTCATTTTGTCCTTCATTCCTATTTGACAGAGTGAAGTTTTTAGGGGAAATTGAAGGGAGCTTCTGGGGATAAGAGGTTATGCTGGCACCCATTCAGCCTTCGTGTCCTGTGCTGATTCATAGCGAACAACCAGACTGCGGTTTGCTCTTGCTGTCCTTTGCCTTCCTGTTGCTGTGGGCTGAAGGGAGTCAGTCCATGTAGGTGAGCTGGGCAATAGCAGCATCCGTCTCCTCTACAATTCAGTTGGAAAGATTTAGTTTGCAGTGTTGCCTTGTTATCTAACGTTAGGCTGCCTTAGGTTATGAAATCATGGAAATTAGAAGGAACAAGCCTTCTGACAGGTTTTGACAACCCCACTGACTGCTGCTTGGGGAATTTATTTGGGGCAGGATAGGGACGGCCATTTAAAATCATGTATTTAGATGCTGCTTTAACTTGTCCCAACTCACTTCAAAAAGTGTATTCCAGAAAGACAAGAAACTGAAATTAATGCTTTTCCATGCTTATAATTTTAAATAATGGATGTGTGGAATTTTGAAATTGGAATTACTTTAAAGAAGTCATGGCAATAATGGATGGAGCCTGTGCTTCAGTCTGGGAACTGAAGTGAAAATGTGTGTCATCATAAAATGGTTTAAGTTAGATCTAGTTACCTCAAGTGTGAAACAAAGTAATGGAAAAGAATGTTTACTATATAGAGGTTTTTATGTATCCTGTTCTGTAACAATTGGACTATTGAGAATAAATATAGGAAGAATGTTCAGTTGCTCAGTAAAATTTACTACATAATTTTCTGTGATCTTATTAATTTTATCTGAATGTCTCTACAGAAGTTCATAGTAGCCTTGACTAAGGTCCATGAATGACCCTGTTCTTTGGAAGTCTGGGTATGACAACAATCTGCTAAGAAAGAAAATATGAGGAAAGGGCAGCATAAATGAAAATGAGGCATCTCTCTGATTTAATGGACCTAAGGAACAAAAGTAAATAGCAAAATCTAATAGCACAGGGCTACATTGTCTAATAAAGAACTTCTAAACTAAAAATATAAACTAATTTTCAATCGATGTAGTAAGAAAGACTCAAGCCTGACAGTAAATACTGCTGATAAAGTGTAATAAGTATCAATGACATAGAATTAAATCAGAGTATGTGATTAAAAAAAAAAAAAAAAGTTCTTTCTTTTATGCCTTATTTAGGTTGTCACTGAGTAAGAAAACAGTATAATTTTGCTGTTCCATTTTTGGGGTTACATCTTTTAAAGTGCTTGTATACAGCTCAAAAACAATTATTTTCTCTTCAAAAGGTGTTTTCAAAGTGACTACTGCCTTCTATTTCTCTTACTGGTCACCCTATTTGAATTTTTGTTTGCAAAGCAATGGGAACAAAGTAAAGTTGTCTCCAGGAAGGATAACAGAAGTTTTTGACACCATGTGCCTGAGAGAAAAGTCAACAAACAGCAAATGGGGAGAGTGACTAGTTTTTGTTAGTAAGGACTGTTATCCACATCCCATGGAGGAAAGTGGGTGATGACAGTTATGTTGGAAAAGACATTCTGAATGTTAGGACAGGTGTCTCTGTCCCATAGGAAAACTAGGGCATGGCAACGATTTTGTGAGAGAATCCAATTTTTTAATGGATATGATGTGCCAGCTTCTGCAGTAGGAAACTTCAGAAGTGTGTACCAACAAATAAGACACTTTTTCTTCCATATTTTCTCTGCTAAGGGTCTCAGAAATGAGCAATGCTTACTGTACTCAGTAAGCTTTAATTGCATGGAAAGTGTTGAAAGCCTATAATATTTTGCATGAATATTATTAGGGTTTCCCCAAAAATCTCGTGTTGAGTGACTAATTGCTAGCAGCCGACATATTTCTAATTAATTATAACACAAATTATTCAGATACTCTTTCGTTGTCTGAAAATTCATAAATATGCTCTGCCATTTGCACATGCTCTTTGGCCCAAGGGACATGTTAGTGCTGGCAGTGAAAGGAAACCAAAAAGCACTTTTGTTAAAAGGAGAATGGAATGATGCAATCAGGTCTGTTCTCTGATGCAGTTCTACTGAGTTATTGAAAACACAGGCAATCCTGGATCTCCAAACACAGAACAAACCTGGGTGATATTCACACTCACAATTGCCAAGGTTGCCTTCTCAGTCAGTTTTGTGCCCCAGGGTCTTTTCCTTTCTTCTGCTCCCTATTGAAGCCAAACAAGCACCTCATATCTCTACCTGTAGTTGGTGAACTCGGACTTTAAATAATTTCCTAACATGCAGCCTTTTGCTAGTGAAGGGAACCCCTAATCTTTCCAGCTGTTTCCTTTGTACAAATGGCCTTAATCAAGCCTTCCCTTTAGCCAGATTTAGGGATGTTTAGCACTCCTAACTAGAGCTGCAATGGCCTGGAGATCACAGGCTTACTTGACAGCATCCTCTAACACTTTCCAACACAGCAATATCGTATCCAGCTACAATACCAGGTATGATTTAATTTTGAATCCCTTTTGTTCCTGCAGGGGTCCCATCAAGCAAAGCAAGTACAAATTCATAGAAAACACTGGCTCCCTATGTGGATAAGAGATACATGTTAAAGGGGAAAAATAAAAAGGAATTATATTTGGCCTGCTGCTTCTGTGTGATTTTCATATTTATTAGCATAATCAGATTTATCATTGTTCTTATGTATCTCTTGAGAAGAACAGTTTCCAATTATTTAATTTTTTAGCAGTAAAGAAAAGCACATCTCTTAAGCACCGGGTGACAAGGAACAGAGAACCATAACCTCTGTGTGAGAAGGACATTTGGATAAGCCAGTTTCCATGAAAAGTATGTATCTACTGGAGTACATTGGAGGCCCTAAATGGAGAGCAGTCCTTTCCTTAAAGAATTAGTAGATGCAAGCTTTGCATGCTGGATTTATTCACTCCCTCCTCCTCACAAGAAAAACACCACCATACACTTATTTACCTTCTGAAAACAGCTGCATTTTTGATGTGTTCTTAATCCCATTTGTTATTTCCTGGGCAAAACTAAACTGTGGCTCACCTTACAAAAAAACCCCAGCAGACACAGACCTATAAAAACCATCTTGCTATAAAGGACTCTATAAAACAGTATGTTTTAATTGCTTCCTGGTTTCAGCAAACTGTTTTATATTCAAAGTTAACATTAGGTTGACACTTAACTTCCTTGGGCTTTTTATTATTTTAAAACATAAATTATCAGAAGCTATTTATTTTAGCATTTGCCTTCATGAATGGAGGTATCATTTGTGTGACTGATTAAGCACTTAAAAAAACAGTGCAACCCACCCCAGATTTTAATTAGTTGCACAAATTATCACTGAGCACAGTAAATTTAATGCCATCTCTTTTACAATTAAAAAAAAATACTGAGCAGGTAATAACACATTTGTATGGATCAACTAAGTATCCTGTGGGTAGGTTACTATTATAGTCATTTGGGATACAGGAAGACAGGATTGAAGGAATTGCCCAGGGTGATGCACTCAGCTGATGGTTTGGGTTCTGAAACAGGGAAACTGATGGTTCAGGAAACAAGGATGTTTGGCTATGCACAGGAATGACCAGAGCTACCCTGCCACCCCCCTACAGAGTAGTTTAGGAATCACAAATATAATCAGCTAAGCAATTGCTGCCTTTCCTGGAAAAAAATACATGAAGCATTCTCTGTTTGCACCGTACATGTCTAACAAGGTTTTGGTGCTCAGCCAGGTAAGTCTTCCCTTAATAACCTGTCTTCTCACAGATGTGGAGCCTGAAATTCGGCTACTAAAATGTATTTAAAAGGTTTATTAACTTCAAGACTCTTCAGAAATCTGTCTCACAATGAACTGATATCATTCCGGAGAGAAAAATACACAGTAGATTCTGTAGTGAGGCTCTGGCACTGTTTATCTTCCAAATGAGATATCAGCTCATGAGGTTAAAAATTAACCAAGTGAATTTTTACATTATAGACTCTCAAAAGAATCAGATGGAAACTGGTGACGTGCAAGAGAACAGAAAGCACACCTGCTGTTTACAGTACAATCTAGTCACTAACAGCCTGCTCCCAGGTATCATGTGGTATCATGGCTGATCTGTAAGGACAAGTGGGTCACTGGGTAGTCTAAAACACCTAGTTTTTTAAAAAAGCCATTCCACGTTCTTCCCTGTGGAGGATAGGAATGCACAAAGCAAAGCACTATGTTACTTTCAGGTGAGTTAGCATTCTATGAGAAACAACAAAAATGAGACTGCGTGATCTGAAGACTTAGCCCTCTTCCTGGAGCAGTAAAAACTTTCTAAGCCACTGCAGAAACAACAGAGAAACTCTGCATCGATAATAATCCTTTCCTGTAACAAGTGCTCTTCCATGGTCATGCATTTAAGGGAGTTGACAGATGAAGTCTGACAAATCTAGCTGCAGCAATTTAGGATGTTATTCCCAGTGTTCTCTGGATTCATCTCTCTGCCATGGGTTAGCACAGAACACAACGCGTGCAGCTGCCTCAGCCGGCCTCAGCATTGTTCCTGGAGGTTTGTGCTGCAGAGACAAGCTGTGAATGGAGCTGGCTGAGGTGCAGCCAGGCCGGCTGTTGTGCTGCCCCTGCTTCAGGGGCTGCAGCCTCTGGCACAGGAGCAGGAGAGCCGTGCTCTCCTTGCCTAGGTCTGCCTCAGCTTGCCTGTTGAATTCACAGGGTGCACTGCAATTCAGAGGCTTAACTGCAACCCCTGCAGATAAGAGCTTTCAGCTGCCAAATATTATGCAGGATCCCTGATGGGCTCCTCAGCCTATGTCAAACCCTGTGAGGTTGTAGTTGTCATCATGCTGCAATCACGTATCTGAACTGCGGGCTACAATTGCACCTTGAGAGGAGCAGCACTGAGAGAGCTTAGCAGAAACCTGTCTAGCATGCAATACTGTCTCTTAACAGCAGATGCCTGGAGCACAATATAAGAACACAGGTACTTTTAAAGACAGAGATTGCATCAGAAACTTCTCGTGTAGAAATATAGCTAATTGCTTTTGGAACTCTTATAAACTTCTGACTTCTACACGAGGAGATCCAAATGACAACATTTCCTTAAAAAGCATCTCTTCCTGTTGATTTCAACCAGCTGTTTGCTAGTTCCAGCAACAGCGCCTACTTCTTGGGTTGAAAAAAAGCAGTAATTCCTTGTTCACTTCCCCATGTATCTCACAGGTTCACAGATTCGGATTGTCGACAGTTTTGGTCATTGTTTCCCCAGAAAGAACCATGTTAGTGCAGTGGTTTCTCTTCTCTTAGGGATGTCATTCCCTAACTTTGCTCTCTTTTGTCACTTTTCTCCATCTTTCTTACTCTGCTGGTTAGGTGGTGGTAGTACACTGTCACCTTTATGTCACAGGAGTCAGAGTGGCCTGTGATACTGGCATGCAAATAATCTGGGATAAATATTTTAATAAAGTAGGGATTCTGTTTTCATGTTCTTTCTGCAACTGTAAGATGAAAAAGATTACTTTTACAAAGAAAGCTGGCTATCTGATGCCAAAAGTCACAGTTTGAAAAAAACCAAACCATTAACAAATAGTAACACCAGTGACGGAATTCTAGGTGATGGCACCATGATTCCAGACAAGGTCCAAGTCGTGGGATTTCACTTGGCTTCGCATTTTCAGTTTGTACAGTTAAAACAAAAAGATTCAGCTCTTTACAGTAAACTACTGGTCAAGGACAGTTGTTCAGTGTATTTTATTAGTTCAGGTAACAGATATTCTGGATTTTATATTCACCTCCAATATATTTCATGTGTCTTCTTTTCTATATCCCCTGCCAAAAAAGGAGAAAATACATTTTGAAACTGGCAGCACATATTCTGGGAATGACTGTCACAGCCTCCAGGGGAAACTGTAGCTGCTGAGGAATTTGTATCTAGTAAATTCTCTTTTCACAAAAAGAAATGTGAATCTGTGCAAACTGTGAATGGATTGCTAGGGAAAAAAAAGTGCAAACCAATTTCATTATGGAGAATAAAAAACCCCCAAAAGCCAACCAAACAACCAAAAAACAAACCACAAGAAGAAGACATTGTAAGGAAATTTTAGCCCTCTGAGAATTTTAGCCAGCTGCAATTACAGTTAATACAGTCAAGTTACACTTTTCCAAAGCATTATTTTAGCAGTGTTCATAGTAATTTTGATAACAAATTAGCCATGTCTTATTGCTAAGATATTTTAGTGCGAATTCCTGGACCATCACAGGTCAAAGCAAGTCCTTACTTGCCACTTTTGTAACATTTCTAAATTAATAGATATGCACAATCTAAAAGCCGGGGATGATTTGTCATGAATATTCAAAATGAGTCACATCTTTTCTGTATGAGACAAGAGTATATTTCTCTTTCAAGTAAGACCTCAACATCACCCACAAATTTGTATAGGTGACTCCTCCATTCCGACAGAAACTGGAAAGAGCAGTGAATCTGCACTGTGTATGATTTATGGATGGAAAAGAAATAAGGTTTGCTTAATTCCTACCTTTGCCAATGCTATGAAGAAATACAAAGTGGGAAGCCTCAACCTCCAGTTTTCTTTTACTTCCCTAAACCTTAAAAAATTATACTTACAAAAGTCTATAAATAATTATACAATAAATGCTATTAACCATGGTACCAAACTGTATTATTGCCTTTAAATACAATATTTATTCTCGTCCCCAGAAAACATATAGTATTTTTCATTAGAACTGAGAGCAAACACCTAATGTATAAAATATTTCAGAGTTTGTTAATTACTAAGGGAGAAATGTAATTAGCTGTAATAATTCTTGGGATCACTTTATAGTCAGTCTTTCTCAACTAAACTTGACCTCTATAATTTTCCTGGAGAAGATACTGAAATGTCTCAGATCTCAGCAGGCTAAGTACTCTAAATAAAAAAGCTCCATAAAAGGTTGTCACAGAGCAAAGCATGGGCTCTGTTTAAACTGAGTAATAGTTATAGTAATAACTATACTAATGTTCAGATTTTGCAGTTTGCAGCAGGCTAGCTTTTCTGGAGATCATGTGCAAGGATTCTCCTGCAGTGTCTGCCAGCAATAAACCAGACTTGAAGAGGGAGTGCAAAAGGAATGTATTTTGACCCATGTCTATCTTTACCCCTTGATCTCTGTGCTGGTGGGCACTTGTCTCTACACGTACTTGGTTTCCTGGACTGCTGATAGTCTGTGTTGGAAGAATTAACTATTTCTATATTGTCATCAGTTCTAAGAGGAAGAACTCCTTTTTACAGCAGGAAAAGAAACTTTATAGTGAATGTAAAAACAAAGTAAACCATGGTGGACTATGGGCCACGCTATTCTAGGCGTAGAATAGTTAAACCCTCTGCAGTTTTGCTAAATGTAGAGGAAGCGTCTTTTGTCCTCTCTTGTCTGTAAGGTTTGTCCATCTAACCAAATCACAGCTACATTCAGCAACATATTGTAGAAATGCATTTTACACAGAACCGTATCTAATCGTTTTGCCTATAGATGGGGGCACTTTTCAAAGTATTACAGATTAAATTACGTCTGTTACTCATCTTAGTTCAGCATCCTAAAGCATTAACATGCAGAGCAGGAACATTGTCCTCCAGATAACATACAAGACATTTAGTAATGTGCAGTTATTAAAACATATGTGTTTGATTGTACAATATGGTCAAAGGCAATTATAGATGAAGTCTGAATTGGAGTACTATGATATACAGCACTTATGGATGGATTTCTAAGCATTTTAAGGTAAATACACCTTGATTTCCTTTCAAAAACTTTCCGGTAACTTTGTAATCATACAAAAAATATTGTTTCAATCACACATTGTTTGTGCCCATTGGCCTTTCCCTGTCACTGGACTCCACTGAAAAGGGCCTGGCCCCATCCTCTTGACATCCACCCTTAAGATATTTGTGTGCATTGATAAGATCCCCTCTCAGTTTTCTCCAAGCTAAACAGGCCCAGTTCCCTCAGCTTTCCTAAGAAGAGAGATGTGCCAAACTCCTAATCAGCTTAGGAGCCCTCCACTGGACAGCCTCCAGGAGTTCTTTTGCTTTCTTGCAAAGAGCACAGCACTGGACACAGCACTCCAGATGTGGCCTCGCCAGGGCTGAGTAGGGGGGCAGGATCACCTCCCTTGATCTGCTGGCAATGCTCTTCCTAATGCAGCCCACAACACCATTGGCTTTCTCGGCAACAAGGGCACTGCTGGCCCATGGGCAGCTTGTTGTCTACCAGGACCCCCAGGTCCTTCTCCACAGAGCTGCTTTCCGGCAGGTCAGCTCCCAGGCTGTGCTGATGCCTGGGGTTCTTGCCCAAGGGCAGAACCCTGAGTTGGCCTTTGTTGAATTTCAAAACATTCCACTCCAGCCTGTTGAGACACTTGTGAATGGCCACAGAGCACTCTGGGGTATTGGCCACCCCTCGCAGTGGACTTGCTGAGGAGGTGTCTCTAGCTCTGTCCCTTCATCCAAGTCCTTGATGGAAAAAATTCAACAATACTGAACTAGTCACTATCTGTGTAGGCAATATGTCTGTGTGCGAAAAGTACATGGGAATTTTATCCTGAAGTGCCTCTTCTTTACTAGAATTTCCATTTTTCACCTCATGTAAGCTCATCCACCTCCTTTGGCCTCTGATATTTTTGGCATTTTACTTGGAAGTACAGATTATCCAAGAATATGGACCAGTTGAAGACTTTTTTCCCAAGGAACAGAATTTTAAAAGTACCAGTTACCATGTGGAAGAAAATATGGTGATTTACTCAGTCCCTCTATCAGTGTGCTTGAAGCCGAGGAATCCAATACTAAGCTCTCTTGGTCAGGTTGTAATTTCAGATACTGCTGGGCAGCTATCTGAAACTCTTTGCATGTTTACGTGGCCTATCCCCACATGCTGACAGGTTCACACCTGTAAATCTGATTAGCAGACAAAGTTTGACTTGATTAGTCAAGTGCAAAGCTCAATGCAGTCAGACATTTGAAATTCAAGATTTCCTGGAGCTGTGTTAATAGGTTTCAGACCTGAGCAGTGTGCAAATGAAGCAACAGGAGCCACACATTCTTAAAGATAGTGTTTCATTTCTTCCCATGCTCAGGGGGTACTGAATCAGGAACTGTGTGGAATTTATGTGTCCCTCCCTTGCTAAATGCCTTAGGACAGACAGTGGTTACCATCGGAGCTTTTCTGGAGCTTCTTCGAATGGAAAATGGCAAGTTTGTATAATATTAATCAGCAAATTCCAGTATCCTACTGGTTACTGTCTATACATTTGATGATCTCTAAAGGTCTACAGACTGGTTTCAGATTATTCCTTCACAGAGAAATAAGGACCATATCCTTCCTCCAGCCTTTCACAAGTGTTATCTATTTGCAGTCTCTGAGCTCAACCTCTTGTTTACTTATTGCTCTTCCATTCCTGTGAATCCAATTTCTCCTGAAATTTTTGTCAATGCAAAACTGTCTTTCTCTTCTGACACTGTCCCAGTGAAGAATTTGTGATATCACACATCATGGGTGGTCTGTAAAATCAGTTTCAGAGAAATTATTAGATATGTATTCTTAGAAAGGTACTTACATTTCCAAATGTCTCCTTTGCATATTATTAAGGTTTGTGAACCAAAATGATGAGTCCTTCTGTCACCATAAGGACACCAAAGAAGAAACACACATGATTATAGGTCCAGTCCAGTCCTAGTTAGCATGGAGGAAAAGTCATGGAAGTGTTGTCATCTACAATTTATACCTACCCACTATGACCATGGTATTTTACTATCCAGTAACAAGACATGGATCCTTGCACCTTGATCCTGTAGATCCTGGAATATGAGAGAAATTCACACTGCACTGGAGTAATTGAAGTATTGCAAACCCTCAATACTTGACATGGTTGTAAGCAGCAAAGTAAGATTTATTTTCATGTGTGCACCCTGTAAAACATTGCAATAAGCAGTCTTAGGAATAAGCTCTACTCTCTGGCATCACACCTGAATATCTTTATTCAGACTCTCAGAATATTGTCCTAAATTACGTCAAAACACAGTACAGGAATAACAGGACATTATGACTGAGCAAAGTAATGGTGGAAGGAAAAAAATCAATAAATACAAAAAAAGGCTGAAAATTGCTTTGACATGAGTAGAGTTATTCCCACAGGAAGACTATTTGCATTGATTTAATTTCTGACATGCTTTGTTTTCAAGATTTGTAATGAGCTGTACTATTACTGTTTGTTCTGAAGCATTGTCAGGACAAAGTCATGAATAAGCAAGAATGGAAATTAAAAATTTTACTGTCTCCAATGCCACATATGAAGGGCTGGAATCACCTACAGGCATTAAAATATGAGCTGGACAAACAAGATGGGCAGGAGGTTGGAGTAGAACTTAGATGACAGAGTAGCAACTGAGGTAAGAATGAGGGATTTTCTGGAGAATGATAGACACAGTGTTTTAATAATCCTTGACCTTGCACTAAACAGCACAGGAAAAAGTCAGTGCTCTAGAGATTTAACATGGGACAAACCCAAGAGGACCAACACCAAACAGATTTCTCTCTCATGTACATGTTATTTCCTTATTCATTTCTCCCTAGCCATATGAGCTGTGTCCTTTCTCCAGTAATATAAGTCTACTCTCCCCTTCCCCCAGACAGTTCTCTCTCTCCCCTCACCCTCAAAACTCAGAGGCTTCTGAAACCTGCAGGGTAACATATATATACAAACCAACATTTTCTTTAATATGAGAGGACTGCTTACTGATGAAAGTTCGTAATTTTGGAGAAGACATTAAAAAAAAATCCAAACCCTAAAATTACAACACTATATTTGAACTGAGAAAGTCAGTGGAATAGCTGACTTTCATTTGGTGCTTTTGTGAATACAGAAATGACTATCAAAAGACATTTCCCTGTACCATTTGCTTTATCACAAAGCAGCCATTGGGAAACTTCATGAAGATTTGCATGAAGACCAATGTTAGTTACACTACCATTTGCACAGCACAAGGCAATTTCAGAATCTGTTTCTTTTCAGAGCAAAGTGTTCCTTGCTCATGGACTCTTTCAAAATGAAGCCCATATTTTTACAAAAAGGGAGTCTTGAGGGTTGACTGCCCTCTGCCAGTCATTTTCACATGTTCTGCCTCTTTTCTCACATCTTGCAAGACACATGTGAAGGCACTGTTGTTTATAAGGCTGATGTATCTGGTGCCTACAGTCGCAGAACAGTGGTGCACTGCTGCTGGACAGCATGAGCTTGCACAGTGCTGCAATCTCTCTCCTCGTGTCCTACCCCACACATTGGGTAAGTCTGCGTGGGGGATCAAAGGATCAACATTTCCACGAAGCGTGAGTGCGGTATGGTACTCCATAAATGCATGTGATGTGGTGATATATTGAAGGCATTATTTTTAGGAACTGGAGTGTGCTGTCTTCTCAGATCAAAATACTGGCACTTCCTCACTGCTGCTTCCACTTCCGGCCTTGACTGACCCAGTGCCCTTTTCATTATTCCTCTTTTCCCTTCTACAGGTGATGGGGAAACTTCTCTCACCCAGGCTTCCTGCCTCTCTGTTATCTGGATTCTGAAGAATGCTGCCTACCCTCCTGATGCCATGTGGCTGTGGGCTGCATGGTGTACACACACACATGATCTGTGGGAAGGCATCAGGCAACCTGCTGTCACACTGGGCTCTCAGTAGGGCTCTAGCCCTGTGGCAACCACTAGGAAATGCTTAAAGAAATCATTAAGACAGTGTTTTACACTGTGTTGTCTTCGCATTGAATGTGCTCACTGGAAATAAAGGGGAGAGAGCAAATCACAACTGCTTTGCAAAAGCACTGCACAGCCTCCAATTTTGAGAATTCCTGCCTCAGGAAGCAGCCACTGTGAATGGTATTTAAACGTTACTGGGGAAGGCAGGTGGCAGTGAATTCTCTCTCATGACACACCATGGTCACCAAGGCTGGCAGTGTGTGTCAACTGCCTGCTCTGGAAGGGTCACTGCTGTTCTGCTGCTGCTGCAGCTGCAGTTTGTATGATAGCTTGGCTCATCTGATTCAGGCAAAATCAGCCAAGGTGGTGTAACCCACTGAAACATGCACTGTGAGTTTCCCTGGCTCATTTTGTTTGAAGAGCTCACACGGCTGCCCAGCAGAGCTGCAGGAAAGGGGCAGCAACAGGCAGTTGGGAGGTAGTGAAGGCTTAAGTCAGAGCTGCATGAAACATGAACATCTGTAGTTCGGTCATTTATCAGTGCAGTTGGTGTTTGTCAACGTGGTCAATGAGGTCATTTGTCAAAACAAAACTCTGCTGAGTTCCCAGATGCCTCATTCTTTCATGTGAACTTCCCTAACATAAGTGCAGGAATAAAAAGAATGTTCTTGTCATTACAAGAATAAATTCATTAAAGGTTAGAGCGAAATCCAAAACAATTATAAGGAAGCATTTACCTCTCTGCAGACAACGACTCTCTGTTATTTTTGCCAGTAATTTGGAAAACTAATTAAAATAATGGATTATTGTACTCACTGTTTTAAACTAATCAGTAATGCTAACTTGCTATGCATTTGCTATTTCCTACAAACATTATTTTTAAAAGCCTTCCTAAATTGACACTTCTAAATAAAAATAATTTTCTTGCTCCTCTTAGTTATTTCTAATCCAATAAATAATTATGCTCATCTTGCTGGTATTTGCATGAGTGTGAGAAAGCACAGGTCATTGGGCATGGGTAGCTGAGGAGGTTTAATAGCCCAGAGTATAGTTTTCCACTAGTTTGATCCAATTAGGCTTAGATAGCACTGGCTGGAAAGCATTAGCATTACACAGTGACTTGACTCATTTTTTCCATGAGAAATGTCAGACTGATCCCATAATATTGATGTACAAATGCAGGTTCATCAACCAGTCGAGAATCCCATTAACTTAAACGGGGCTTTATGCAGGCATCTGCCCTACTGACAAGAATCAAGTATGGTTGGAGCCTAGTCTCTGAATAACAGGAGTTTGCATCTCATAACCTCACTCCTCTCTTACGCCCCAGTCCAATGATGTCACGCTGCCAAGAGTTTCAGAAAATTCAGGAAAAATAAAAATGGAAGAATTAACTTTTAATCCACAGACTAGCTCTTCACCACTGTGACTGAAGTATGCTTATTGGTAAACACTGAAATGTCTATGATGCAACTCTGCTCTGTGGATAAATACTGGGACTAGATCCCTGCGAAGGGAAGATTTTCATATAGCTTTTAAGATACCAAATAAGTCATGTTTTAGAAGCATTGACCTTCCAAAGGGTCCAACACCTTTCATATGTCTCCAGGTGAGCTTTCCAAAGCAGAAGCCCACTAACCAAACAGGCTTGAACACCTTGCCTCAGGGTGTTTTTCACAAACAATACATACACATACACTCTGCTCATAATATCTGTCTCTTCCACTTGCCTGAGAACTAAAAACCAAATAAGGGAAAGAGATCCTCAGTCGAGCTATGAAATATGAATAGTTCTTCTGTGAATTGAACTTTGAAGCTTAAATAACAGAGCAGTAAAAGTCTGGGAAACTGGAAGATGTACAGTTCTAATTTAGTGCTACCCCAAAAACTCAGTTAAAAGATTTAAACATCTTTCTTTACTTTAACTAGATTCTTCAATGGACCAAAAGTGCCTCTGGGGAATCAGCAAAGCGTTCTGCAAGATCTGAAGAAGATTCGGGGGGAGGAGACCATGGAGGGAATTATCTGCACTTCAAAGAGTTTCCTTCAATATCACTATTTCAGATGAAGATTTACAAAATGTTTATTATTTATACATTTAGTTATTTAAACAAATGTAATGTATTACTCAGATGAGAACAAAAAGACTTTGAAAACTTAATTTTTATGCTGTAACAAAAAAATAAAGCCTATTGGACTGAAGTTCCCTTTGACATTCCTTCCTCTTTTTAAAGAGACTTTTTTCAAACCAAAGACAAAAATAATGTCAAGTTCTCACCTCTCTGTTGAGGTTCAAAAGATTTTCCCCCCTTCATTTTAGTATTATTTGGTATTGTAAGTATCCTATCAAATGAAGTCTCTGTTTCCTTGAATTTCAATGAAAAATAAGATAGAAATAAGAAGCCAGCAGCAAGTATTTCACACTGAGAGTGCTGCTTTTTACACTTTTGATACAACTCCTCTGAAGAGTCTGCAGAAATGGTAGAAAAAACAATAAAAAATAAAAAAAAGTAGAAAACACCCATACTGACATAACTTTGCTGTTTCATTACATTATTTAAAATGAGCTTCAGAAAATAGGAAACTACTTTACATAGCCAAGGTATTCAGAGGCATTGAGTGTCCACTGCTGTTACCTGTAGGCAGGAGGATGGCACAAAAATGCTGGCCAATCCTTTTTTTCTTTTTTTTTTTTTTGGTTAAGTTTCTGGGTAATACAAAATGTCAAGAAGTCCTTAAAGCCCTTGATGAACTTTAAAGATATGCTTAGGTTCTTCTTAATGTTGTATGACTTTAGCATGTGTTTGACACTGTCCTGAGGTAGCTTTAAAGTCAGCAACAACTTACCACTATGTAACTTTTATGACCCTCATCATTTGCAGGCCCCATTCTGCACCTCCAAATCATTTCTATTTCTTTAGCATCACAGATTTTCTTGAAGTTTCCTTGAGATGAATCAGGCTAACCTTGCAAAAAACTGGAACCTGGTCTGCCAGGTGAAATTGATTTTTAAGAGAAGTGTTAGCAAGTACCTCTCTGTGTACGCTGCAGGAGCTCTGCTGGTTTGCCCTCATGTGCTGCACCTGCTGCAGGTGCTCAGGCTGTGGGGCAGCCACGCTGTGCCCTGCCTTGCAGCCTTGGGGCAGCACAGCAGAAAGCCAGCTCTCTCCCAGTAGCTTCCAGGCCAGCATGGGAGGCGAGGGAACAGAGGTTTCTGTGCAACTTTTGACTGTGAAGGTGAGTTCCTACAGACTGCCTAAAAGGCAGCAGTGATTCAGAAGCGCTGTAATGGCACATTGCATATTTTAGTGTAACGTCAGTAGAATCAGAGGCTATTGATTGATTTTAAGGCTGCATGAATGCTGCCAGCTAGACTAAAATTTATGGCAGGCCAGAACTGAGTTAATGTGCCAGTAAGACAAAGAGCCTTTGCCAGCAAGGAAATATAAAGCTCTGAATTCCCCAAGGCTGTAACTAGGTGAAGCAAAGGTATGGCTGGTTACCTATGGTTATGCTGCTGTGGCTTGTACAGTTCACACAGCACATGTGAAACTACTAGAAAAATGTGGATGCCTTGGCAGTAGCATGCTTAGCTCTTTTGAGAGTATTGTAAGGGTTGTTTGCCTTTTCTTTGCTTGAAGTAACATTTATCATTGTTTAGAAAGTACCAATGGCAGGGAGTTTTGGCAAGCTTCTCCAGTGTGCTGTCCTTTATCTCCTTCTGTTATTCCTATCCCTCCTGACAGCTAGTCAACACACTTCTTTTTTGGGATTAAAGTTTGTGTTCTCTCGACTAGGGACTGAATTTCCACTGCAACTGAGAAGTTTGGGGAAAAAAAAAGAAGTAACTGCTTTCACATATATTTATTTTAGGGGAAACATTCAGAACAAACCACTTGAATTTACTGGTTTGTTTTCACGTTGTCTACTACCTCTGAAATTTCATTTTGACAAAATGTTACAGGTTATTATTCTAATTAACTTCCATCTATTCTTTCAGATATCAGTTACTAATGTGTTATTGACAAGTTTCCCATTCAGCACTGAAGCAATGTACTTAGTGGTGTAGCAAAATTACATTGCAACCTGTGTCTTAATGAAACCACCTCCTGTACCCTTACCCAAAACTGGCTTCAAAATTTGAAAATACTCTCTGTCATAAGGAAAATAAAGTTAGGGTCATAGAATCTCTCTCCAAATGAAAATCAAGATGTGCTTGATTTCTTAGTCTATGGGAACCAGATGCCTCAAACCACAGAAATCTCAAAATAGTGCAACACTTTTTTTGTTGCTATATAGTTAATGGGAGAATAGGTTATTATTTATTTGGTTATTTTCAAATTTATTTGGTTATTTTCAAAGCAGCACAGAAATTGCAAAAAGATCCTTCAAAAAATGTGATGGTATAGTAGTATAATGGGTTTTTAACTTTCACTTCTCTGCTGCTGATAGTGCTGATACCAACAGTAGTAAGCACCACTGCCTACAAACTAATTAGAAAATGAAAATTTATGCTTAGATGATCATTCTGCTTGCATTTTTCATAACTGACTATAACAAAATCATTGTTTGATCTTGAGTATTACATAATAAATGGTACCAGTTACTTTTAATTTATCAGCCAAAGAATTTTGGAATAGAAGATATTTTTTCAACTATTTTTCTGTTAAAATGAAGAGGTATGTCATTAAAATATTACCATGCCACTGATGGGTCTTAAAATACTACATATTACTAGATATTTATAAACATGAGGGCAAGGATTTCATTTTTTAATAGCTTAACCATGATAAAGTGGTCCTTTCAGTGAATGACTACTACTCATATTTCTTTCAATATGAGGTAAAAGACTTCTTTTTTTTTTTTTTTTTTTTTTTTTTTTTTTAGTTTTTTTTTAATTAGAACAAGTTGATCTGTACGTGCTCAAGTTTGATATAGTATGCTAATTGCTAGGTTACCAAAAACTGGTGACAAAAGCTTTGGTCATAAATAGAACTCTCATACAAACACATCCTAGTGAAATTGAAAAAAATACTTCATACATATATATACATACACATGTGTGTGCATGTGTGTGCACTTTTTTACCTGCTTCCCCCACAAGAAAGATGGAGAGAGGCTTCTTACAAGGGCATGTAGTGACAGGACAGGGGAATGGCTTCAAAGTGAAAAAGGGAAGGTTTATATCAGATATTAGGGAGAAATTCTTTACTGTGAGGGTGGTGAGGCACTGGCACAGGTTGCCCAAAGAAGCTGTAGATGTCCCCTCCCTGGAAGTGCTCAAGGCCAGGCTGGATGGGACTTGGAACAACCTGGTCTAGTGGAAGGTGTCCCTGCCCATGGCAGGGCATTTGGACATAGCTGATCTTTAAGGCCCCTTCCAAACCAGTCCATTCTGTGATTTTCAGTGTATCAAACAAAATTTGCTTTGATTCTGTTCTCAGTGTGGGGGCAGGGGGGAAATAAAGTCAGATTGACTTTTTGGGAACTCGCCGATGGTGCCCAGCTGGTGGCACTGACTGCAGAAGGTGGCCAAGGGCCGTACTTGCTGTGAGGGGACGTGGTGGCACCTGGTGGCAGTGTGGGTGCTGGAGGGGTCCCACAGGAGCTGGCTGCCATCCCGGGGGGCACAGGGCAGCCCACAGGGGAGGAGGCCACCCCTGCCTCCCCCAGTGCCAATAGACTGGGATGGATTGCAGGGACCTGCTAAATATTGATTCTGCTAAGGCTTGGAATTACAGTTAATTTAAATAATACGTGTAAAGAGTTTTATGAATTGATTTCAAATGACAAAGAAGTATTGAAAAAGCATTAAACCTAAGTGCCATTTTAAGCAATAAATTTAAGCTTATGGTAAATGAATGATGTGTTTGCAGCTGGCAGGGCAGGCCAGGGGGGAACGCACCCTGTTGCTGCTGAGAACAGGAGCTCCTTTGGAAGCGTTCTGGAAGTAAAATGCTGCCCTGGCTGCAGACGGGCTGCGGGTGGGAGAGCAGCTTAGCTGCCCCAGGCTTCCCCCTGCCGAGGGGACCAGGGTGTTCTCAAGGGCGGCAGGAGGAGAGCCCCTCACGGGACCCCGGTGGGCTGAGGGTGTCTGGGCTGCCTGGGCTGCTCCTGCAGAGCTGGCTGAGGGGGCAGGAGGGAAACCAGCGGGACACAAGAGGCAGATGTGGCACAGGTGGAGGGGTGGAAGGTTGCCACCAAGTCAAGGGAGATGATTGTCCCTCTCTACTGCACTCTGGTGAGACCCTGCCTGGCATAGTGTGTCCAGCTCTGTGCACAGGAAAGGCTGGGACCTGCTGGAGCGAGTCCAGAGGAGACCACCAAGATGATCAGAGGGCTGGAGCACCTCTCCTGTGAGGAAGGGTTGAGAGAGTTGGCGTTGTTTAACCTGGAGAAGAGAAAGCTCTGGGGAGACCTTATAGAAGTCTTTCAGTACTTAAAGGGTGCTGGAGACTCCTACAAGAGAGATGAAGAGGGATTTTTACAATGGTGTGTAGTGACTGGACAAGGGGGAATGGCTTTAAATTGAAACACAGCAGGTTCAGATTGGATATAAGGACAAAATTCTTAGAGGGTGATGAGGCACTGGAACAGGTTGCCCAGAGAAACTGTGGTTTCACCATGACTGGAAGTCAGGGCTGGATGGGGTTTTGAGCAGCCTGGTCTCGGGGGAGGTGTCCCTGACCATGGCAGGGGATTGGAACTAGATGATCTTTCAGGTTCCTTCCAACTCAACCCAAACCACAGTATGAGAGCAGGGCCAAAAGGAGCTCGACCACACAGAGAATGAGTTTCAATGTTTCAGGCTGGGAGGAGTTGTGGGTGTTTTCCTCCATGTATCCTTGTCATTTCCCACCAAACTGACTGCTAAATAATTAAAACTTGAAAGTTGGGAATAACCCTTTCTCCAAACCCCACAAGCACTTTCCATCCCAAGGCAAATGAGTGCTGCTGATGGAGAGAAAATGTCAAATTCATACAAAGAGGGGTTTATTGGCTTGCTTTCATGCCTGTTCAGTGATGGCACTGCTGCCAAAAATTGCATATGTGATGTTTGGGTGCTGCAGCACCTTTGTTATGGGTTGGTTGCCTGTTGGCTGCCCCTGTATCCAAGACAGAAGGGAAATGAGAAGCCTTTCTTGTGTTGTTGTAGGAGAATGTATAGTTTAATGAACAGCAGGTCCAGACATTAAGCAAACTGCAGATTAGACTGCCTATTAGGGAAATTTAAGAGCAGTTAAATGTCCTTGGATCATCATTTATCAGTATATTTTGTAGTGCCCTGTGAGCAGGAGTTTAGCACCGCATCCTCTGCCTGTACCTGGGGCAAGAAGCTGTGTGGTCAGGCTGAAGGTCCAATGCATGCCAATTGTCTCTCACACTAGGTTTTGAGATGCTCTGGGAGGTAAATCAAATCTACTGGCTGCTGGAGAGTTTGGAGCCAGCAACAAATCATTGTCCGTAGTATAATGGGTGAATAACTCTGTGAGTGTACGGTCACAGCAGCTGTCAAAATGTTCTGGGTGGAAAAACGAGCAAACCAAACACCTGAATGCAATAAGTGCTTAACCTAACCTGGACTAGGTTAGAAACAGCACCCTAGAGCTGCTGTGTTTGCAGGGAGCTAATAACTTCTAGGAGGTGCAGGCCAGGAATGGTAACCTCCTCAGGTGAGGCCACAGCCAGAAGAACGTACATAGCTGCTGTAGCTGAAGATAAAACAAGCTAATGAAATTAGATGAAAAGTCTCCTGCTTAAAAGGTGTTTAATGGATAGGATCTGCACATACTGCTTTATTTTCTTCCTTACATTATGCTATGCAGTGTTTTGGTTCTGTGAGTTGCCTTTTCTAGACAACTTGTGTTGTGAAAGGTTGGCATGTCCTAGGCTGATAAAAATGCATGAGCCACTTGAGGAACTGAATGAGCTGACATTATGGAGGCCATATGCTACTCTCATAGAATACATTGGTCATACATCTCAGTGCTTTTGAAGGGGCAGCTTCACTGATATTTAAAGATAACTCTCTTTACTCAAAAGACCCCTTGTAATAGAAAAGCTGAGGAAGTTACAGTAGCTGACTGGAAAGATTGGTTATTTAGGCTTATTGTAAGTAACATGCCCACCTTATGAAGGTGTACAATGTCAAATGTGTAACTTGAAGTTTTTTCTCTTCTTTACCTGTCCTTGGCAGACTTCAAACACCTCCACACTAATGAGGCTGGGAGCCCAATATAGTTACTCTTCCCTGCAGGATAAGAACCTTTCGGAGAGGCCACTGTCTCAAAAACTGGTGACACAATCCAGCACAATGAAGAAATCCCTCTGTACACTAGAAGATATCATTAACAGACAAACCCTAGGCTACTCCATTATTAAAAAAATCAGGACTTTGTGTTTGGTACTAATGCATAGGGGAAAGGAAGAAAGCAACATGTGAGGTTTAGGGGAGTAAATAATAGGAAAAAAAAGGAAGAAAAGAACAACTCCTGCACTATGAGACATATGTCAGTGAAGCATGCATGACTATATAAAATGGATGGAAGTACACCTTTTTTGGGTGGGTTCAGGATATTGACAACAAATAACTTGTTGTTACAAGTCTGTCTTCCCTAACTGCATATAAAATATATAGTGCTAGTTCTGCAGATGAAGCCTTATGCTTAAATCTCAATATTTCTCAGTCAGTGTGTTTCATTATGTACAGAAATTAATCTTCCATAATAGAAAACAAAAAAAAAGAATCTTCTATAAGGATTCCACGGTAAGCTTTAGTGGTGATGATACAGCCAGTGGAACATTGTTTCTTTCCAAATTCTCTTAGAGGGAAAGAAATTTTAATGGTTGATTTTGCAATTTTGTGTTATGATTTGACAGTAAAACATGTACTAGATTTAGCTATTTTTCTTCTCATTTGCAGATGTATATGTAGAACTGGTAAGCAAATGATTACACGTGAAGTAGCATTGCATCACAGAGTACTGTAAGCTTTTTCTGGCATGTGTTTTTCATATTAGGTAAACATGTATCTTTCTCCTGGCATGATAATATATCAACTTGCCTTTTAAAAATACTCTATAGTGGAGCAAAAGTCTGATTGTTTGTCCTTCAGGAGTATCTTTGCAGACCTGAATAAACATTGTAGAGATGCCTGAGTCATTAGGGATTTGTTCTGCTAGCTAGGCAATTCCACTGCATCACCCTTTCAATGTAAATAACTATCCTTAATTAATGGAAATGCAATATATACTAAATAATGACAGAACAAGTAAATTAACAAATGCAGGGGAAGATGCAGCTCTGTTGAAGGCATCAGATGAGGACCTTGCTACTTCATTAGTTTAGGCCAGTTAAAACAAATGTGAAGTGTAAACCTACACTTTTTTATACTGTGCAACAGCATTGAAATGAAATACATTTTAGCTTGTGTTAGAATTAGTAATTAGAAGCACAATCGAGTCGTTTAGGCATGTGACCAGCTGTATTTGGTATGCAGTCCAGAACAGCTGTCTTCTGTATCCACAGCTACTGACAGTCACAGAAAGGATGGCCAGACTTTGCAAACCCATTTCTGACAGTGCACAAATAAACAACTGGGGGTGGATTTAACGATGCAGACAGTATAATCCTTCCCCATTCCTGCTGTCTTGAGGATTTGAAAGGTGAATGCAATTAAGTAAAAATTGAATTTACCACTCTACATTCGGAGGCTCATACTTTCCTTCCCTTGCTCCAACTACCACTTTAAATACTTTTTTTTAAACTTTCATTGTATTTATACCAGCCACCAATGAAATGCCAATTTCCCCTGACTTGGTTTAATTATTTTTTGGAATGACCTGAACATAAAAATAGAGCAAAGGATATAGGAAGCTTTTTTTTCAGCCCTTTGTGTTTTGCCTCCCTTTTTCCAAATGACCATGGCTTTTTACCCTTTCTTCTGTCAGTATTTTTCTCTCTCATTTTTTCATGCTCAATAATCCTTAAAAACATCTTTGTAAGAGATGGAAGGAAAGGAATTTGCCATGGGAACTTCAAGATTTCATGAGGAAACAAGTGGGGAGCACCCTGAAATTTCACAAATTATCCTGAGGAAAATTTAATTTGCAAGTAGCATGGGGCCATCTTCTAGACTTCTGAATTCCACTCTGCTGCAAGAGTGGTAATTGCCTTTTCAGTTTAGTGTTGCTTTTGTTTCCATTTTCTCATTTTTTGCCACCTGCAGTTACTTGTTCATGACTTGGAAAATAAGCTTTCTGCGGCAGGGACTGCTTTGTGGTTCTCTCTGTGAGCACGGTTTCCATGTATTTGATATTACTAGGTCGAAGGTGATAGAAGTCATCTTTCTCTGGAGACCTCTTGACTCACAATTCAAGACTGGTCCTAGCTAAAAGTCCAAGAAGACTGACTTCTGTGATAGTGTTATTACACACCTATTGCCCAAACACTGTATTATTTCTTGGGTATGTGGGTATGTTAGTACTACTGCCTGCAGAGTAAGGAACCTACACACAGCCTTTTGAAAGGTGAATTCGCTGTGTGCTACCTCAGTTCTGTGCCCCCATTTCAGTTCACTTTCAAGTTGGCTCGAGCACGTGCATTATGAATGCTACAATCCTCTCTCTTCTATAGGGGAGAACAGTGAAGGTGATGGTATTTTTTTTTTTCCTTTCAGTTATATCTCTTCATTACTAAGATGTTTTTATGTATTATTTGTAAAGTAAGAGGTATGGCCTGCATTGCACTGTGAAAGTGTTGTATAGGAATCATTAAAGTGTAACACATGTATATGCTTTTCCTACAGTATTTCTCTAAGAAAGTAAATTTTTCTTCTAGATGTATTCAGGCCAAAAAGATAATGGTCTCATGGTAGTGATGGCACAGACTGTGGTGTGAAACAGCAAAAGAACATGGAAGAGAAAGTGCATAGGTTTTTAAACACATGACTTTTTCTTTTCCATCTTTCCTTTTGGGTAATCGAAAACACGGAGTTTCTGAGCAGGATGTTTTCACATGCTGGTTTTTGTTTTGTGGGTTTTCTGAAAGAATAGTGTAGGAAGTAAGTTACACTAACAAAAAACAAAATAATTTTTTCCTGCCAAAAGGGATAGGCATTTAATTCCTGAAGTGATTCTAGAGGTCAGTAAAGGTTCATTGATGCTCTTTCAATCTGCAAGTAATTAATTGCTCGGGTCTGCCAAAGGAACAGGTAGGTTTATATACATTAGACAAATATTTGTGGTTGATTAGTGCCTAAAATACTAATTGGCTGCTTTCCCTTAACTCAAATATTCCATCTTCTTGTTAGTACTACTCTGAGTTTCACTACAGAGTAATCACATCAGCATAAAATGTAGAATTTGCTTCTTAAACTGAAAACCAAAATACCTCTTGTAAAAACAATACCAGCAGCTTAAGCTTGGTCAGGACTCAGTCAGAACATGCTAAATGCACAAGTCTCATGAGTGAGTAGTCTCCAAAGACTTAAGAGAACATTGTGGGAAAGATGAAATCACATGAAGACAAGAGAGGGAATTGGAGTTCTTATGTGTCACCTTTCTTCTGATAAATGTGCTGTAATATTAACCAGTGATTTAGATTGTTCACTCTTACTGTAACAGAATAAAATCATGTTCAGGCAGAATCTGTCCTGTTAGCCTTGTCCTTTCACTGCTGTGTTTCCTTAGCTAGTTCTTGGCCCAGCTGGAAAAGTGGCAGGAAATGTTACCTACATACGGACATTATGTGGCTGACTGGGTGCTTTTTTCCCCCATGTTGTTTAAGCAGGCTCAGAGTGGTCTAGAAGAGCATTAACGTGCTGCCTCTGACAGCTGAGATTGTTTTGCCACAGGTGTAGTTTTCCCCAGAGGACTCTGGGTCTGAATGCTGAAGAGAAAAGAGAATAGATGTCCTTTTTTGTCCTTGATCAGAAGGGGCACGTAGCACTCAGCAGAGGGTTTATTTAACAGCTTGCTTGTATCCATGAGGTGATATCAAGCAGTAAAATGTTAGTAAGAAATAAGTTTAGCAGGGGATACTACTTTCACACTGCCTGGTAATAAGCTGTAAAAATCATCCCTGAAATATGCCTCCTTCTGTGATGAAGAGTTACAAGTGGGTTATAATTCACCAGACATTTCTAAAAGCAGTGATATGCAAGAGGAAGACAGACCACTGCAGCAGATCATGTAGGAGTAGAGAGATTACTGAACACGAAAAGCTAGAAGGAAAAATTACTTCTCATGACACTAGGGAGGCACATTTCAAACTTGGCTTATAGTATGTACTTTACCTCTCTCTGAAATTCTCTTACATATATTAATGTTACAGCAATCTATATATGAACAAAATGGGCAGTATGCCAAAGGGGGTTGTAATTTTCAAGTACCTCCATATTGTTATTGGAGAGGGGAGGAGGATATCCACTAACATTGTAATTATGTGGCAATTCCATGGAAATTGATTATTATTAGCTTTTTATGATCACACTAACAAAGTCAATGATCCAAGATAAAATAGCAAAAATTAGTGCTTGGACAATATTCAGCAACAAGGTGTCACCAGCTGAGAATGTGGATGTATCTGAAACCAGATTAATTCCTGAAAGGGAAATGGCCATCTCCCACCAGTTACAACGATGGATGTGCTCTATTAAAGCCTGATCCACTTTAATGGGGAACTCCCAGCATGAGAGGCCCCGTAAGTATGCAATGACACATACAGTATCGAGAAGTGGGTGGGTGTTTATTCTAAATACCCACATCACTGGGGTATTTGCACCTTTAACCAACAGAGAGAGTTACAGGTAGTGAATACAGATCAATTTCTTCAAGTTGGTTATTGCTTTAACAAAATGTTTTGTCACTTTTCTAACATCCGTCTTCAGTCCCCAAACACAGCATGGAGACTGGGTACCTGCACAGTCAGAACTATCACTTGTCAGCCATGTCTCCCCCTTTGAGGCTTTGTGGTTTTATAGATAATAATTAAAAACACTTCTCTGGGATGTGAGAAGGCTTTTCTAAAAGGAGAGCAAGTTGCTGCAATACAACAGTGAAATATTTTTGAAGGTCATAATAATAAAGTAGGGGAAAGAGAATAATCATTATTGCTCTTTCTTGTAATTAGTTTGCTTTCTGATATCCCACACTGTAACTAGAACATTATTCAAGAACACCCATCACAGTGCTTAACAAGATTTAATGTACATTTATTCTTAACATGTGGAACATATAAAGATTTTATACTGAATAAATGAAATTCATTAAGCCAGAGGAAAAGGAGGAATTTACATCAAGTTTTTTCTTTTTTAACTACATTATCTTGAAATACAAATGCAGATTCTTGTCACTGAAAAATCTTTGAAGTTGTGTTTCTTCCTTTTTTTTTCCTGTATATATTTTTTGTCTGTAGACTGGTAACCATTTTCTTAAATCAATCCATACGTAACCATTTCCACACCTTGATTTATAAAGCAAATTGTGATCGGCTGCTCTCCCGAAATAGAGCATGACTTTATACATACAGAAACTTGTACATTACCCTCAGTTGTTGGTTTTCTGTGTTGGGTTTTTTCTTTTTTCTTTTTTTTTTTTTTATTATTTTTTGGAGATATGGCCCAAATGAAAGAAAAGAATAATTCTACTATCACTTTGTAGATACCACATCATGAAAAAGAAACTAAAAACTTTGTACTAAAAAAAAAAAAAATGAGGGTATGTTTCATGTACAACTTCTATATACATCACGGCCCTTAGGCAATAAAAAAATATTTTAAAAAATGATTAAAGGAATTGTGAAGAACTGTCATTGTGGAAGGTCAAAAAAAAAAACACAACAGATGTAGACAAGACAGTTCTGGTGAGGAAGCAACTGATGTTTAACTTCAGGTTTTGTTTAAAAATCTTTTAACTTGACTTGTTTTGTTTTGTTTTGCTCCTAGCCTAATGTAACCATTTCTCCCAAGGAGAAATCAGTATCGTTTTGGATTTTGACTACTGACTGACACCCTCCTTGATCCCCTATACCTACATCACTAGAATCTTCTATTGCACAGAGCTTTGGGTGATGGTATACAAGTTTTTTTTTATTTTTTCCTTATTTGAAAAAATAAAACACACAGGAACTTGGTATGTTGGTTATTTTTCACCTTTTCGTTTCAAAGTGGTGAGATTTTTTTTCCCATCATACAATGGTTTGCCATAACATTTTTTTTAAAAAGTCACTAGTTCGCTTCCCAAAAAATATGCAATACAAACATGGAAAAGAACATTGAAAAGGATAATCTATGGAAAAAAAAAGTGTGACCTTTGAATGTACTAGACAGCAACTTTGGTTAAAAAAAATAAAATAAAAAGATGTACTTATACACATAGACAGCAAATATTAATTTCATAACTGTTCAAATTAATAATTTCTTTAATTCCCAATTGGTAAATAGTGAATGGGGCAGAGGAGCAAAGATTCTTTTTTTTTTCCTTCTTCCTACGTTGGATAAACAAGAACAGAAAACAGCCAGTTATATGTGACCCTCTAATCTCCACTCACACATGCTTGGCTTCTCACTTATGTCATAACTGCCCAATCTGAAAAAGTACATCACAGATGACAGATGCAACCAGAGAGTTCAGGACAGCAGATATTGAGATATCCAGCAAACGACCCTCGTGCAAAAGGAACTCGGAGCGGTTCTCGTCCACTCTCGCCATGGCCAGCAAGGCCTTGGCTGCCCTGCACATCATGTCTACGCTAGGCGGCTCCAGGGGCGGAGGCTGCATGTGCATGAGGTTATGCTGGCTCTGCTGGTACTGGGCCATGGTGACCCCATCCTCCAGGAAGCTTATCAAGTTTCCGATGCTTCCCTTCTGCACAGCTATTGCCCTTGCTGCTAATGTGTCCCCCTGGGCAAGGTTCGATAGGAGCGCCATGGACATTTCTCGGCAGACCGGGTTTTTGCGGTCCCCAACGTACCTAACTAAAGTAGCGTAGAGTTTCTCCTGACGACTGAATGGGGGGGTGGCCAAGATAAGGTCCACATTATTGTCCTGGATACTGAGCTTACACAGGGTCTCCAGCACAAGTCTCTGAGGCGAAAGAACTGAGTTGGGCCCCACGGTTGGAAAAGGATCCTGTGCCTCTGCAGACGGGCACACCATCCAGTGCAGCAAGCCATCCAAAATTGGCAAACAGATGCTTTCTGTGTAAGCAGACAAGTCTAGCTGCCCAGAAATGTTGGCTAACGTGACCAATGTATTATCCCTCAAGACCTCGAGGCAGTCCCACCACCACTCATCCTTGCTGCAGGCCACCCCTTTGTCCTCCTCTTCCTCTTTCTCGTAAGTCTGCGGTGCTCGCTTTCTTTCTGGATGCTCGTGGTGAAGAAGGATCAACTTTCCCAGAATCAGCACCAAGCCTGGATGTTTGGACATTTCGGTGTCATTGCCAGGCACAAAAGACAAGCTACGGACGATATTTGACACACAGATGCAGCGTTTGGCCAAGGAGTCTTGCCAGTGAGTTATGGTGCATAGAGGAGTCTCATCCCGGCTCCTTGGCTCATCCTCTAGCAGTTTAATATTTCGGTGGCTTTTGGCTTGATGGATCCCAAAGGGAAATTTACTGCTCTCTGTTTGGGAACCAGAGTTTGAGTCTTCAGGTAATGCTCCTGGCCGAGCCGAGAGGACATCATCAATGGTTGCTGTTATACTCTTTTCTTGTTGTTCCTCAGATTCACCCTTCCCCTCGAGGTCCTTCTTTTTGCTTGGAGAGTTCAAGGGAGGAGGGGCTTTCCTGCGTGGAGGAATCTCCATCTTGCTTTCAAAGTGAGTCTGGATATGCTCAGTTGTGTCACCACCACCAAGCTGCCAGTGGAGAAGTCCACTATCAAATTCCTGAACGCGTCCAAGTTTGTCAGATCGGTCAACAACAAATAGATTATTTTTCTTTACAATCTTTATTGGCAGCTTGTCAAATTTACTGGCTTGTTTTGGCCTCTCACTTGGATCAGCAATGGCACCAGGAGTGGAAAAAACAATGCTCTTTTCTTCTCCTTCAACCTTTTCATCCTCCCCCTCCTCCTCATCCTCATCAAAGTAGTCAATACATTCGTCATTCTCATCTTTTCCAGTATCCTCTGCCAAGGACTGACTATCATCTTTCTTGGCTGCTTTATGATCAAGTGCTTTGTGGCCTGGATCTCCCACTTCATATTCCATCAGGATTCCAAAAATGTCAATCAGGCATTTTCTAAAATATTCTACTAAAAGCTCAAGAAATCCAGACAACTGAGGGGAGAAGAAAGAAAGAACATAAAAATCACATAAATGTTTTTGTCTCCATGGAATTTTATTAGGAACACTGATGCATACATGTGTGAATATTTCCCTCACACTGCTGCAGACTTGTGACTAGATCCTGCATGGCAGAACTTCATCCTAACACATTCTTCTGGAGTCTGTCCAAACAGTATATAATGTCAAACTACCATGGCTCCGTTTGCTTGAACTGTAACATCCATGAGAAATACAGACCTTTGTTAATGTCTCCTTTAAGCCATAGCAGATATCTGGCTTAGCTGTTCTGTCCCCTTGGAAGTGCCTATTCCTTTTCTTTTTTTGCACAGAGTACTGAAGTTCCTAACTTGCCTACTTTTTCTGATTTTCTGATTTGTACTTTTATTAGATATCTAAAGTTTGCAATTCTTCCTTTCCTCCGCTGTCTCTGAAACCAACTGTCTTGTAGGAACCTGCAGTTCAGGGTCCAAGGACCGATATCCTAGATTAATATCCCATCTCTACTGAATAGCTCAATTTTTTGTCTGGCAATAGTTAAAAACTGTTTTTGGAGCCTGGTGCTGTAGGTCACCTTTCAGAAACAGTTTTCATTTAGGTTTAATCTTCTTAATTAACTTGTAATCACTTTCTCATGGAAAAGCAGTAGTTGGACTTGGTATTAATTTACACTCAGTGGCTTTATTATTAAAAATTCTTTGCTGTTATGCATTCAGCCTGATTGTCTGGCTTTTAATGTAGTGGTTTTTTGGTATTTTTTTTTAATTGTGGGCTAATAGGTTTACAGTAAAACTGTATTTTGTCCATTTTGTCCTTTTGTCCATTCTATATTCTCTTATGATTGCCAATCCCTTAAAGAACTAAGAACAAACTGATGCTTATGAACCGCAGGAGCTACCAGTCATCATTTGGTCCTGGCTGCCACTGGAAATAGAGTCCAAGACAAACATAACAAAAGAATATACATATTTATAATTTGCCTGGTACTCTGTGCAACTTGCATTAGGTGCATTAACACAATTTCTGATAGAATTCAGAGGAGACTCACCTCATTTAACTTCAAACACCCACACTAGTCACACACCTAACCTAATTGTCTAGATTCCTTTTATAGTCAACGGTCTTTTAAAGGCCATTTCTAGGGTATGATTCATCTGACCTATTTTAGATCTCTCCTTCTGGGTGAGATAAATCATGCTATAGATATCACTAGTTCTGAAGTTAGGTGGGATGTAATGTACCATTTGTGTCTGTATTTAAAAAAAAAGCCATTATATTTAAAAAATGATGAGTTACACTATTAGTAACCAAGGAATGAATGGAGGAGAGAAACTGAATATTTAATTTGTACAAATTTTAGATGATGTGCATTATCAGCATGCCATCTATTACTATCACCTAACAGGCAAATTATTAGAGCAGAGCTGAAAAATGCTGGGAGGCAGTGAGGCAAAAGCACACACTGTTAAATCCTGTGTTACTTGCATCCTACGGATAGACAGTGGATTTTAGCCTTTACGTTTTCAATTTGGTATTCCTGTGAAAACTTAATTCATTGCAAGAAGAAACCAAACAGAAAAGAAGCAATTAAATAAAATCCCACAGTCTCACATGGAACTACTGAATAGGACAAGTTGTCACCGGAAGACAGCTTTCAAATCAGTTTAATATAGTTTTGCAAAGTCTTTTATGGAAACCTAAACTCAGAAAGATTCCTAACATACTGCTGCTTTGTGGGATAATACTATCGTGTGTGAATTTACACATTAGTCTTTTGGAAGTGCTAAAATTCTTATATCTCTACATATTCCTTTATACAATAAATATCCTTCTTTCAGGCTTATTAATTTCTGCTATTTGACCTATGTCTATCTCTTGTTACTCACTGTTACCAATCATAAACAAGTGGAACTTCTGCAGTATTAAAATTTATGTTAATTAGAATAAATTGTAAAAGCCGCCAGCATTTTTGTAGGTATCTTATTTCAGCTTTCCTTCCCTGCTTTCCCACTTACCTGAGAGAGATTGAAAGTAGCAACAGTGCTGTCATCATACAGAAGAATATTAATAGTGTCTAGCGCCCAGGTACTTTCAGCCAAAAGACCAGATTTAAGAGACATCATCACTCTCCAGGCCTCAGGAGTTACTGGAGAAAGAAGAAGGAGAAGTAAAACAGTATTAGGGCATCCCTGGAGTCTGTTAATGAGTTCTGAAAGATTAAACTGTGATGTTCTGAGGATGCAAATTTAAATTAAATAGTTACTGAAATACTGGTTAAGACCCTACTTTCACCACTTAGTTCTGTTCAGTTTTCTGTAACTGCTGCTAAGCCTTACTGCTGGAGAATATCCTAACAGGACCACTCTTCCTGACTCTGCTGAACCTGAAATAATTGTGTAAACTTAAAGAAGTTGACTAAACCAATTCATCAGTAAACAAAGGTAGAATACTCTGTCAGGAGTGCGGAAATCCAAAGTATGAGAACTTGAATGGATGAAATGCAGCTGGAAATTAAGATGAGAAGAGACTCAGGAAAGAACAGGTGGAGAAGCAAACAGGACAAATACTGTGGAATGATTCGGTGCATCATTCAAGGAAGACAGAGACTGCAACTACACAGCAAAACAGCATGAGCTTCCATGGAACAAGAACACGGAAAGCTTTGCTAAGCTAAATGTTGTATTGGTGACTTAACAGATGTTCTGAAGGACCTTTCAACACATCTCATTTTGAAATCTGAGGCAAACTTCATTTTTAATGCATTTCTGGAGACCACAGGTCTCCATATAAACTATTGCTTTCATTTCAAGTCAGACTGTCTGGAATGAGTTTTACCTATCATCCTCACTGACTCACACGTTATCACATCACATTTTTATTGACGACAATCACATTATAGTTACCAAAGTTCAATATTTGTCAAAAGACTCCTAAAATGTGAAAGAAAATCAGAATCAAAAGTCCCTTTCTCACAACTTCTTTTGGTATTTAGTTTTTGTTTAGATGCTTACCAATATCTTTTGAGGTAATCTTTCGTCTTGGTTTTAAGACTGGTTGGGATGCTTCTACAGAGCCTGGGGGGAAGGTAATTTCTCGCCTAATTGGTGGTGGTTGGGGTGGAGGTCCTGTGACCTGTGACACTGGAACTGTGGGTATAACCTTTTGCATCTTCATGGAGGGTAGGAAAGGAGACTTGCTTGGAGACATACGGTTTTCCAAAGAGCGCTGGAAGGATGCTGGACTTGGAGCTCTAGAGATGTGGTTTGGCATAGAGGGTGGTGTCTGGTAGGATGACTGAGGAGGTCTAGTGATAGGCTGCATGGAGGCTGAGGATGACATATAAGAAGGCTGCCGTTGGTTGACATGAGAAGGCCACTGACTCTCGTGGTTTATCCTCTGGTCAGGTACCATCATATCATCAGTGCGATTCATCCCTGGATACGGAGGGGCCTGTGCAGGGCCTCCTGGACCTTGCCTATTCTGGTAAGGGTAAGGCATATCATTTCGTGTTGGCCACATGTTCTGCTGAGGACCTTCACTGGAGGATGATGACTGCATGGGGCCACCAATCATCTGGGGAGGTATTCCATGCTGCTGCATTTGTCCTGGGCCCTGCATCCTCTCCCTGTTGTATGGATATGGATACTGTCCCTGCATAGGCCTTCTGTCAGGCCCTGTGTAAGCATTGCTGTACTGGTTATACATCTCCTGCTGCTGGTTGCCATACTGCATGTTATACATATCCCCTTCATGGCGTTTGGCTGGAGGCCCGTACATGCCATCCATGTGTCGCTTGTAGTTCTGAAAAAAAAAATTGGGGAGATGTGTCACTTTTGCTCCACACACAACACAAATACACTGTCTGAAAACTCATTGAAAAAGCTGAAGGCGTTTAGTTCTAGAGGGATTGTGCTCACTCCAGAGTCAGGAATGTAGTGTTGTAGTTAGGTTTGATCCAGTACTTTCTTTTTAAGCCTGTCTTTTGCTGTGCTTATAACTGAATACTAAAAGGAAACTTATCCTTGGGCTAAATTTTCTTATGCTTGCTCTAATTTTCTCCCTTTCCCTTTCCTTTCCCATCTGTCAGACTAAATTCCACTGGTCATTTCAGACATGCATGAAGAGACAACAGTCCTCACCAACTAAAACATTTTCACTTCTTTTTCAGTCTACTAAGAAGAAAAAACTTAAAAAAAATTCAAAACCACCCAGTGAATTTTTTCAAGAGAAAAGCACTGAATAAACTCTTGAAGTAACAAGATATGCTGCAAGGATGCATGTCTGAAACACTGAATCTTAAAATAGGACACAGGCTACACACAGTAAATGTATTAGTAGGAGAAAACATTCTGCTGGATTTGATACTCTGTGTAATTCCCAGGAATATGGTCCTATTTGGGCAACTGTCCTCTTTCCAAATCATCTTAATCCAATTTAATTTACTGTGAGATTATTACAGCAAATGGTCGCATCCAAATGTTCTGTTCTAGCTGATGCAGGTTCTTACCCTGCTGTTCAGTAATGAATTGAGCAATGTAACTAACAGCTGCCACCTATGGTTTATTCCCTCTTTGTTTCGCACCCTCTCAAGTGGGGAATGTTGTGTGAGGTAAACTGTTTTACCTCGGGGAGAGCTGAGTGGTTTTTAAACCATACAAGCTCGTATGTATTTATGTTTAAGATGGCAGAACAAAAAAAAGACATGTTGCTCTTCGAGGGGAAGGTGGTAACGTTTGCAGCGGTCTTTAGTTCCTGTGGGAGTTTGTTCCACAGTTCAAACCACACTGAGTGCTCTGAAGCAAAAAATGTGAATTAAATGGGTGATTTTTGAATATGTGATCTATGGCAAATTCAAAGTTACAGCTCCCCCAGAAACTGTAGCTCAGTAACACTGCACAATGTATACTAATGTACTAGAGTTTAGATCAGATAAAATTCTGTATGTATTCAATATGGCAAAGTTAAAACAGCTCTGGGATTCATAAACTCATCTTCCAACTTTGGTGCACATAAAACCACAACTACTGTATTGTACACAGGTATTTGTTTTTTAAACTTGCTATAGAGCTTTCTGGCTATCTGAGAAATACATATTTCCAGCCTTACATGAACTACTTGCTGTACTAAATTCCACCCTTGGGGCCAATTTATACATTAAGAAATGACTTGGCAGTTGCCACACCTAAAAAGGTGGTGTTTGTTTTGCCACAGTGACTCATCGCTTACAGCAGACACTTGGGAATGAAGCATGTGCCTTTTTAAAAGCCCTCTGGCACTCTGGTATATGCAGAGGAAACGTGTCCAATGGTCCCCAGTGCAGAAGACAGTGACACACCTGAGCTCCTCCCTCCTGTGTACAGGCTCAGCAGGAGACTAAGACTGCACATTGTGTCTCTCTCTCTCTCCACTGAGATGGGGAATTCTTAGATCTCAGAGAGGACAAAAAGCCACCAACACAGGTCACTTGCTGCATAATAGCTCTTGGGATGTAAGCATTCGTTCAGGAATTGAAAAACCTGGCTCCAAGTGTTTCATTAGCCCCAGGAGTTCATGCTCCAATCACCTCCTTCGCAGGTCATTCCCTGGCCTTCGGGTTGTAGATACAGCTTTGAAAGGGTCATTTTTCACATTCCTCCTGTACCTCTACAGAGTAAGATTGAGGAAATTGTAAATAAGCTACTGGCAACCAAATCTCTAGCTAAATGAAGATGTGGAGTCCTCTGGGGATAAGAGGGAGAGGCCGAGGCCGGTCAGGAACCTTGTCCTTCATTCTTCACTGCTTTTCTGCATTAATGAATTTTGCATTCAAGAGGCATTGTACCAAATATATAAACAGCACTAAGGACAGGGACAAACTTATTTTTACAAATTCTAGCTGTCTCCTTAAATGAACATGTAGTTAATATATTCCCTGCACATGTTAGCATTGAATATCACAAACTGTTCTGGTATATATCTTTGCAATTTCCCCACTAAATCACCTACACTGCTAGCATATGCTCCTCATAAAAAACAACAAAACAGTTTTTCGATTATGCTATTTTTGAGATGTTATGAACCAAAAAGATAAGCAAGAAATTCTGAAATTTATATAAGCTTTTAGTACAGTGCAATCTAAGATCTTTTGGTTTCTCCCCACAGCACCCCCACCCCTGACCCCAATTTCCTAGTAAAACTCCATCCCAAACTGAAAAGAACTATCTGAAATTGGCTGAAAACTAGTTCACATTTTAGTTTTTTTATAATAAAGAAATGCTTTCTATTCTGGAAGCTAACTTCACGTATTGCATGACTAGAATTGAATTAATAACACACAGAATGAAACTAATCCTGTTGAAGTTGGTGCAGTTTTGCTATTGACTTACAAGGTGGGATTTTGCTCACAAGGTATTAATCACACATGTAACAAAAAAAATCTTATTAATGAATATAATTTGTATTTTTGAAGTTATTAGAATTGGGGAGACTGCAATGTACAAATGTTAAAACTATTTTTAACAGCAATAATGTTCTCTCACGTATTTGTACCATATTATTACTAGAGATAGCAAGTGGGAATATGCCCTCTGATCTATATTACAGACAGGTATCTCATATGACCCGCCACAGAACTGTAAATAATTGAGAGTGCTGCACATTTTACTTTGTTCTAGTTTTCTGCTGGGCTCACTTGGCTGCAGGACATTACGTTAAGACCCTTCAACCTGCCAGCCAAGTGGCTTTTCTATTTGTTCCTGGAATTGAGGCAATGTCACTTCACTTGTCTATGCATTATATACTCTCCCAGTTTGCTGGTTATTAACTTGGGACAATCACTTGATGCACATCCAAAGTCAGAGAACATCTGTTAGAATTTACACTCTTCCAGTGTAGCAAATGCATTTTCCTGCAGCTGCACGTACATTGCTTATCCATACAGGCTGTGATTTTGACCAGAACTGCAGTGCTTCTCTAGGCCAAAAGATATATACTGTATAAACAAATTTTTGAATGTATACATTCAAATGTATACAATTTTGGGGTGAATTTTATTAAACAAATGTTATGAAAACAGCCACTTTCCCCTCTTCTACCTGCTGCTGTGGATACATTCCAGGTTGATGTCCTCCATATGGTGGCTGTCCTGAGGGAGGTCCTTGTCCTGGATACTGCTGCCCATATGGTTCATGCCTAAAATAAAGCATCCAAATCAACATTTAGGGCTGCTGGAATTTTCAAGCCACCAGGAAAAGTAAAGTACTCTGACGATCTTGAACCTTGAAGGTATCTGACACCTGGAAACAAGATGAAGTCTGGAATGGTCCTGAGCATGAGGTAGTAAGCTCTGCTGGAGCTGCTAGTGGGAGGAAGGATGTAAAGTAGATAGAAGGAAGGAGGATCAGTGGAGATACAACAGAGAGGTTTCGAGGGAGCAGTCAGGTATGAGAGGAGGGTATGGTCAGCAAAGAGGTAAGAACTGTAGCTGCAGATGCTGGGAGCCCATCTTTGTTGGAAAAGTATCTGGTGTACAGCTCAAAGGTTGCAGGTAAAAATTCTTGTGTTTTAGCATGCCAGTCTACTAGCAAGCTACTTTCTGGATTATTCAAGAATATATCAATTTAAAGTGAGTAGAAGCAGTACTCATAATTTTGCTAATGTTCATGTAATTTTTAATTAAAGCTACATAATGAAGCATACACATAAGAGACAAAGTTGTGTTGCACTTGGAAACTTACCTGCGGCCTTTAAGACCTCTGAAGAGCACTACAGCGTAACTGCAATATTTTTAGCACATCTGAATGAAATTTAGGTTGCTGAAACAAAGTGCTTGGAAAGCATTAAGATTGATAAATAACACTGTATTACAGGCTAATATGTCAGTAATTCTTCTCTGTACACTACCAGTGAGAACACATCAACAATTAGAGGATAATTATGGAAGTAATATATCAGGGAGAGTCACAGAAACAGAGGACTGGGGAACCTGACATGTTAAAAGAACTAATGGACCTTACTTTCCCAAAAGCATAGCAAACTAATTTGTTATTTTTGAGAGATGACCAGAGAGAAAGCAATAGCAGTTCTGTATCTCCTAAAGTTACGATGTAGAAGGACAGAAATTATCCAATGAAGGTTAAAAGAACAATGTACCTGAGGCGAGTTGTCTGTAGTTGTCCAAGACAGTAAGATAAAACTGAGCAAAGGTAGACATATGTTATACATAAGGGAAGACTTTCTAAACATTCAGTTTGTTATCCACAGGGTAACTACAAGCCAGGTGAAACTGTAGAAGCTGCAGAAGTGGTGCCATTTAATGCTGCTCTGTGAACTTAGGCCTGTAAATTATGTCCTAGTCCAGTGCTGACAAGCAGATACACAAGGTAGGATGTACACTCCTTTTCTAACATCTCTGATTCTACTACTACAGAAAGTCAACTGATTCACCCAAGTCTCTGCTCCCCTGCAAAAAACTGAACCAGCAGTAAAAGCCTAAACAAGACCAGGCAGAACAGAAGTAACACACCAAGAGACCACATGTTCTGTCTGTGCGCTCTCACAGATGCTCTCACTAGCTGCTTATTGTGAGTTTTATAAAATGAGAAATCAGTGTTCACCTTTGCTGGCCAGGGTAACAATTAGGAGAGCACATGCTTGGGTCACTGTTTGAAGGCACCACGTTGCTTTGACCAGGTGGTGCCATACTGCCCTAAGGACCCAGCCCATGATCCGACCTAGAAAAATGACAAAGGAAACCTCATTCTGTAAAAAGCACTTCACCAAAATTGTCAACAAAATAAAATAAATCATGCCCCTTAAAGAAAACATTCTCTTGACTTAACACCTTCCACTGGAGCCCTCACTCTGACCAACTCCCCGGCAATGTGACCTGTTGAACAGCATGATTATATTTGTTTTAATCTACAGATCTACTACTTGAAACTACTGACTGAAAACTACTCTGCCCTTACACCTGAAGGACCCACACTGCACCACTCTGTCTACCATCAGGAAACAAAAAGAGAAGCTAAAGTACACAGCCTAATGAAAATAAAAGCAGGAATACAGCCAGAGCAGCAAAACCTGCCAGAATACTTAATATCATCCAAACATTCCAAAACATTCTGCTTGCTATACCAATGCTTAGAGATCAGAGATTTTACCTATTTTTTTTTTTCCAAAGCCTTTCCCCAAATAAACAAAACAGGACCAAATTTATTTTGCGTACTTCACTGAAGAACGCACTTAAGAGGGTCCTATTGGACACACTGCAAGACTGATGCTGCTACAGCTCTGACAACAGACTCCAGACTCTCCAAAGGCAATTCACTAACAGACCACCAACCAGACACATTTAGACTGTGCATTTTGTTTTTCATAAAAACGCAGCCAGCAACTGCTTAGGTGAGAATACGGCCAGAAGACCAACTCAAGTGCTACTTTATGCCATCACAGCCCAGCCCAGCCCAGCCCAGCCCAGGCTGTCAAAGTGAAGGCTGTCAAAGACACTCGCGAGCGGATCTGCTGCAGTCTGAGTGACTTCTAAGGTGTGACAATTCCTCCTTTTAATTTCTGTGAGCGAGCAGCTAGACTCAATCATTTGCAGTGGTTTGACTCCCAGCCATTTAGTAACATGCTGTAGGAAATGTAGGCTGCTATGTTCTCTGCAAGGTGCAATGGGAAAATGAGAAGGGAAGAGAGAGGATCACTTTCACTAATGGGCTTTGCTTTTTCCTAAAGATTGACTCACCTCCTGTCATAGCCACTTCCGTAAGAGAACTGCTGTCGCTGGCTCATGCTCATGTTGGACATTGCTCCAGATGGACTCTGGTTATACATATCTTGTATTCCACTGTTAGGCATTTGTCCAGGGGTCATGAAAGGCTCATTGCTTCCAGGCACTGCAACAGTCAGGGAAATTAAATTTATTATTCTGGGTGTTTGAAAATCTCTTGCTATTCAATGCAGTATTTTAGAAGAACGTTCAGATCCCTAACACTGCCAAGGAGAATTAGCTGGTGTCTGACAAGCTCTCTGGGGTCTGATGAGAACACATGAAGCAGCACCACTACCAAGATGATGGGTATAGTATTAAGGAGCTGCAAATGAGGAAAGAAATCTCCTCCTATGGAACTGAGCTGATCAGGCACCAGACAGCTTCTTCCCTCTGGTCTTCACAGCTGAAGATGAACTTTATCTTGTTCTTTTCACCCGAAACAATGCTAAATATGAAAGCAAACATAAGCTTTACAGAACACATGAAAGCAACTCTCCTAGTCTGAATCACAAAGCTGTCAGAATCAAGCTTTTATTTCCCCCCACAAAACCCTCCTCATACCCACATAAACAAAAATGTAGTTATGGAAAGGATATGCAGCTTCTCAAGCAGGATGGGCATATTCTATAGGTCCAAGAAAAGGCACATTGGCTATTATCAGATATAAATCACCAAGCAAATAGAAGAGACTCTAGTCTTTAGTCCCTCATAGTAGATACTGAACAGAGATACTTCTGTTTCAACAGCATAAAGTGAAATGTATGACAAAGTGCAATACACCCACTTAATCTCACAAGGATATAAAACCTAAAGTGAATCTAAGGCAAAGAGGGTTTTCCCTTCCTTCAGCTGTGTTATATATTTGTATCCAAAGTCCAGGCATAAGGATTTAAAGGAAAAGCTTTTAAAAAAAAATCACATCAGATTAACTATCTCTTTTAAAGCATCTCCCCACTTCACATCTCTCTCTTTCCCCAGTTTCTGAGCCTCTTCTTGCCATTCGTCCATTTCACTCCATTTCAGTTTACACTTCATCTCCTCCACCTGCTCCTTTTTTTACAGCCATTGTGAGCCCTGCTTGTATTCTTTCCTCCCACCTTCCTATATGTAAGGCATGCAAGATTGATTCATTTTAAGGTCACTTTACAATATTCACAAAACCATCTGTAGTTTAAGTGCCCAAAAGGACCAGAGTCAGTTTTGACATTAATTTTAAATTCCGCTTTCTAAAAATAAACAAACTCGAAGTATGTTTATCACCTTTTGTCAGGGGCTGCCCAAGTGAGAAAAACATTAGCTTTACTATTCTGAAAAATATGTAAACTGAGACAGAGAGCTTTAAGAGACTTGCTCACTTTCACACAGTGAATTTTCCCAGTTCAGTCCTACTACAACCAGGCATGTTGCTTCACCACTTCACATTCTAACACTGAAGTCCAGCATCTGATTTGCAGAGTGGCGAACCAACTTCAAGAGACATAAAATCTATCCTTATGACTAATGCCATTTCCTGAAATGTATTCCTACATTTTTTGGATTCTGTTAATTCCAAAATAAAGGGTGTGACTCAGAGTAGGGAAAATACGACCAGACCAGAATGTGACACAATTGCACCGCACCTCTCTTTTTACTACAAGGATACCAATGGCAAAACCAGCAAAGTGCAAAAGCTCATTCCGACTAGAACATCTTGATTACATAAGGCACAGGGAAGACTACATAAGCTCCCACAAAGAAAATACCTTTTCTCATTCCACCGAAAGGATCTTTATTCGGCTCATATGGCATCCTTCCCATCATATCTGGCATGTTTATTCCCTGCTGGTATGGTGCATTTGGCGTCATGGAGTTTCGCTTTGGGAATGCTGAGTCGCTGACATCAGAAAAGGGATCATGCACACTAACTGCACTGTTCCTAGCAGATTAAGAAAAAAGAAGCATTAACATCATCATGTATTCGTAAGAATTGTGAAAACAAAACAGACTAGACTACAATAGAACTAGTCCACCATTCTGTGGCTGTGATCAGTGCAGGATACAACCAAGGACGGTGCAAAAGACTTTGACAATGGACAATCATAAGAAAGAACCTATCCACTTTTTCCCCAAGCTTCTTTGTCCACTTACCTTAGAGATCAGGGTTTTCATCTAATTCTAATGTTTGTGCATTCCTATTACTCATATAAATAAGTCTAAACCTTCCTGAAATTTCACTAAGCTGTTTTGTTGGTTTTGACCTAGCGAAAGCAAGCTCATCTGAATTGAAGCTGATTAAAAATGTGCTTGCTATCCTTTCTGCAGCAATATAGATGGAGAAAAAAGAACCAAAGTAAATTAAGTTTGCAGTGGCTCTGTACACGGTTCAGAGCTCAGTTGTGTTCCTGCTGAAGTCATAAAGAACTGTTTTGCTGGACTTGGGTGGACTAAGGATCCTTAACAAAGGGTGTGGTGGCTTCATTCAGATTAAGCTGGTCTAAGTGACTTACAGAACACAGACCTGAAAGGATCTCTTGGTCCATCCAGTTGAATTCTCTGCTACCTCAAACACTGTTACTGTATATGCTTTTCATAATTTGAATTTAAGTAGCTCCTTAAAACCACACATTTCTCCTTCCTGAGCATGACTGGACCTGTCTACCAGAGGTGTACAGGATAAGCAAGGAAGGGAAGGTTGTAGCTCTAAGTTTATGCTGTTGGGTTCCACTGTCCTCCCCACTATTGACATATTCCCATGCACCCCCCTTTGCATGATCCTTCCCTGGTGTTTAGAAAGCTAATGCCCCTCCTACTCCTTCCTCCCTTTCCCTCTTGCTCTGACAAAAATAAATAATTTTCCACCACTTTTCAGGCTCTGACTGGCTCACCACAAAATCACGTGAGTGCCTAAGCAGTGGGAAGGACTGGATTAAACTGCTGTAGAACTAGAGCCCAAAAAAATATGAAGCATATACCTGCCACCCTGCATAGGTGTCATCTGTCCATGAGGTGTGGATGCTGGTGTTGGGGGCTTCAAATCGCCTGGCACTTCTGTCATGGAATTACTACCAGTGGACTGCGGAGTCTGCGGGCCTTGCAAGGAACCAGAATTAGCTGGGAAATTAAAGAAAAAAGGAATTATTAATAGGTAGCGGCCAAATTCCTGTGGAAATAATAATCATCAAGGAAAAAAAAATGGTTCTTTCCTCCAGAAGCCTGTGTATATCTTAATCCATCTCAGTACTTTATAACTTCCCCAAAATCCTCTGAGATCAGGATATGCTGTGCAGTAATAGCCATCATCTTTCCTAGAACCATGAATTTAATCTGCTGCCTGAAGCAACATGAATAGAAATCATGTAGATGAAGGATCATTTAAATCAGAGGTCAGAGATACAAAGTTAATTGTCTGTAGTTTACAACAAAGTAAATGAAGGTTGTTCTTTGGTACAATTTCTTCATAAAATCACTATCACAACACATACGTTTATAAGAAGAATTTCAGCCAGAAGCTTTTAATCACGAATTTAAACTGCTATATTAATATAAATTTATGATTTCATTTAGCACTAAAAGGCAAACATTTCCATGGTGAAACATGGCAAATGATAACTAGCATGCTGCAACCCTATGTCATCTTTGAGATAGCATGGCAAAAGATGGTATTTAAGAAATGCAAAACAAAATCTGGGATCCAAATAAAACAGTAACTGAAAGCAGAATTTGAACAGGAGGCTACAGCTAACACTCCTAAAAGAATTGTAAAAATAGCAATGGACATCTTAACAAAATGCAGTTAGGGTCAGTCGTTGTAAATGTAACAAGACCAGGTCAGTTCTGCAAAGCATCTGCTTAATCTGCAAAACTTATATGTTGAAATCTCAGAAAGCAATAGAGTATCTGCACTAGTGTCCTCTTTAATTGAGGTAAATAGCTTGATATTCTTGGTATGACAAACGTAGAAGAGCATTTACTGTTGTGTTCCAATGAGACTGGGCAGCAATAAGGGCACTAAATGAATACATCATGTAAGCTAATGATAAAATACATCTAGACCAGTCTTTTAGAGTAGACACTGCAGTTACTGTTTCCATATGCTACTGAGGAGAAACATCCTGAGCCCAAAGCTCTGATGAAGTAGTTCTATGATTTAGAAGGTGGTAAGTAGGGATTAGTAACAACATTTAAGCCTTGGATCTGACTGGCCTTGCAGCAGAAATTCTACACCAGGAGAACATGTAGGATTCAAATCTTTAGATGTAACTGGGAAAAAATTACCGACAGAAAAAATTCACAAATCTAACACACTCAGAAGGCTTGAGAGTTCCTTCTTTTTGTGAACTGTCATGCATGCATTTTATAGTACCTGCCTATATACGTTCAACAACCAATTAACAAAACTTTATAAATTACTGTTAGAGGGAAAATTGGAACAAGCAGTATGGGCTTTTCTTCTGTATGTGAAAGAGAGTAGTTTATAATTGACTCAGAATCCTAGAACACTCATCATCTTGACAGGCAGAGCTTGTTTTTAACTGAAGAACACCTTTTTTATATGTGTTTCATTTATATCTGTAACACATGTTCCCCTATCTGGAAATCAGTCTCAGTAGCAAGTGCATATGTAAAATCCACATTGTGTAGACCACATTGTTCTTGTCCTCAGCTTTCTGAGGCATTTTTGAATTATGCTTACGTAGTAATGAGATTAAAAAAAAAGTTTAAGAAAAGCTATCTGATTGCATTAATACAGTAACAAGAACATTTGCAACAACCAATGCTACAGTTAGCTGAAGGCTTTAGTGCTATAAAACAAATCCCTGTGAAAATAAAAAAGAAAGTCATCATATTCACATAAAATGAGCTCTTTATACATATGACCCCTGAACAGGTCAAGATCATTTTTCTGCCCTTGAGCTTTAAACATAATTTTAGATTCCTCTAAAAAGCCTGAAAGCATTTCTGAGTTATGACACAGATTGTCACATACTGTCTTGCTATATTAGAAACACTGAAGTAAACATCTTAGTGTACCCATATACTTACTGTAAATTCTGTTATTGCCTAACCCTGCATATTTCTCTTATGGTGAGCTATTAAGCAGGAATTAAGTTTTTCCCTATCCTACTGAGCAGGAGCTTAATTTGTATCTCAAGCAAACCTAAAGAAAACAAGTAAAAGATTTTTTAGTATTTATGGGCCATAGGAGTAGAGAATCTTTATTATTAATAACAATGTGTTTTATATAATCTTCTATAAAGAGAGGTTTAAAAGGAAAAAGAAGATACCCAACTGAGAAGCTACAAGTCCAATTTCTGTCTTCTGGGTGGCAGTTATAAGGTTGGTTATTTTTCCTCAAGACTCATTCTAAATTACTGATTATAAACAACTGAAAATTGGAAGGCAAATGCTATCATGAGAAGTGCAACATTTCTGGTACTGCTTTGTTAATACATTTTGCCCTTGACCTCCATTGGGTCAGGGACACTACTACAGAAGAGGAACTGCAAGTGTTTCAATCTCTGGATTAGGATACCATCCACCAAGAAAAGCCTGTATTTCATATTTCACCTCAGATGTTACATTTACTAGGCTGCACTCTGAAATTTTTACATCTATCTTTGCAGGGGTTTTATTATGTTAGAGGTTTCATTTGATTGTGGACATCCTGAAATAGAAACTGGATCTTTTACCATGCTTCAAAAGTTTCAGTATAAAAAAAGAACTAAGAAGGAAGACAAACACCAGTCTTCTTTTGGGAAAGGTAATCTTTGCTTACATGATTCTGCAGCTATCTTGGGGATGTCCAGGAAAAAATCTGTGGGTACATAGCTACTAAATTCTTCATTTCACATCCACATCTAAGCTACACTTGTCTTTCAAGTACCAATATCATAACAGATTGTTGTAAGAATATGCTTTTAACAATAGAAAATGCATCAAAAATTAAATACAATTGACATCTTGGTTAGTGAGAAGGTGAGGTCTTCCACAGTTCACTGTGGAGCACGTGTTAGTAACACATGATAGCATATTAGTTAGTAACACATGATAGCATATTAGTGTTATTCTCTGCAGCATGGAATTGTAGTACTGGCATGGCTTTTTCCTTGCCTGCATGGCAGTAGTACTGCTTTCAGGAAAGACCCTTTATTTACCAGAGAAGAAATATGGAGATAAAAAAAGATAGAAAAACTTTCTTTTGCCAGCAGTTTTTTTCCCTTCAGGAAAAAAAAAGAAAGGAATAAAAGAATGCAACCTCTTGAAACTCCATTACTGTGAGGCCTGACGTGCTCTCTAGGATATCCCTACCTTTTGCCAGAAGCTACAAATGTATACTCTAAAGTAAACAATGGAAAGGTTACTGAAGGTTAAGTACATTCACATACTTCAGAGTGAACAGCCAGCCACCATGCTGGGAAGATAATTTACACAGCACGAGCCCCGTGCCCCAGTTAGGCCGGACTGGGGGCTGCTGGCTGCCGCAGGGCCCCCCTGGGCAGGCCTGGATGCAGGCACGGGGCGCCTCCGCCCGGACCCCGGCCGCCCCTCCCATCCCCTCACCCATCCATCTTCAGCGGGGATTCCCTGGCTGGCCTCATGACACGCTCCATGACATCACCTGCCTGCTAATAATAGCACTTCAGTCAGCCACCCGCCAGCAGAGACGGATGGGTTTGGTTACAGACGCACTCACTGAATGGCTGTGTCCTGTGGTGCTGTGTCCCCCCGCCATCCCCCTCCCCAAGTCTCCTTCCTCTGCTGCCAAGGAAACGCAGGCAACACACTCCTGGTGCATTCTCGCTCCCTCTTTCCAGCACAAGCATACATTTTCCCAAGTTTGCTGTAATGAAATCTCTATTGACATCAGGGCCAGCTGCTGTTGCTCACGAGCATCCTCAGCTGGACCATTCTGCCCATCCTGTTCATTCAGTACAGGATAAACTTTGAGCCTGTAACTTTGAGAGTAGTGCACACATAACTGCACACTTCAACTAAGAATTCAGAGTGCCAGAGTACAGCAATGGAAAATAACTCCTTCACGCTGATGCTCTTTTGGAATTTTTTCTCCAGCATCCATTAGTACTTACTGTAATGGTGTCCAGAATCCTTCTCAGTTTAGAACTTATCACATCATTTGTGTGCAATTTGGTCAAAACTATCAAACACACATGACAAGAAAAGCATTTTGGTTTTGTATCCACATCTGGAAAGCACTGGAGCATTAGAAGGATGCTTAGACCTACAAAGTCCCTCTCTCTAACGGGATTTTTTGCACAGCCAAAGTCATCAACAATTGACATGGACCCTGGCACAGACCCAATGATCAGGGGCCCGCCAACAATTAGCCAGTCATTAGGCATTTGCTGCTGGTCTTTGCTGCTGATGGCATTACCTGACCCAGACAGATTCACTCTGGGACACAAAGGCCTCAGCCTACCACAAACATGCCACCAACTTGCACAGCCTCACAGCAGTGCAAGGCACACCAAAACATTCAGACCCCACTTCTCCCCAGGAGCTTTATACAAGAGCAGAAGAGGCTCTGACAGTGGTATCAAATCAGAACCATTAAAATGGGCACCTAATCTTAACCCTAACACCTTGGCTACTGTGCAAGTCTTTGCTGATCATGGCCAACCAGTCTGTCACTTTGCTGCTCTATGCTCACTCTTTTCTTCACCTTCTTATAATTGCTGAGACTATCACGAATTGCACTGTATGTAACACTAAATTATTCACTCCTTTACGTACCATTTACCTCATTAATAATGTTGTAAAAAACAGAAGTGATGGAAGAATCCCAAATACAGTGCTACAAGCAAGTGGACAAACACACAAGCCCAGACCAATGTCTCGCGGTCCCATAAATTTGATTTACACATCGCATCCTTTCCTTGACTGTGTTCTTCCATAAGAATCTCCTTGCCATGACTGTCACACTGTGTTTCTTAGCATTCCCTCTATGCCTGCATTCTAAAGGTCATCTGTGAGGCAGTCACATAACCACCCCTTGGATGTGAGACATCTGCAAGACAGATTTGCTCTAAGCTGCACTTCAGCCTGCTCCCACCATGTGTAACCACCCACCTGGGAACCACAACAACACCAGAACAGAATCCGTCTCTGTACCAAAAAGGCTGCCAGTCCTGGTGCATTCTTACCAGCAATTGAAATATTTAATTTTGAAAGTTTTACAAAGATAGTTGACTTTTAAGATCCCAGGACTTGTTTCATAGCATCAGCTTGTTAGAATTGGACAAAATACAACACCCTCCCATCTGAGAAAAGTCCCTCTGCTTTTATATCAGATTAACTTCAGCCCTAATACTGTAATTCATTCTCTGCACATGGATTTGGCTTCAAAGTGGCTCTGCCTACACTGAGCTAACTGTACAAGAGAGGCCAATAGTTAAAGCAAGGACCTTTGGAGGCTGCTGTTTCTTGTTGTATTGGGCTCCTGTTCCCTCTGAATGCCAAAGTGACAGATTATCTAAAGTATGTCTACAACTCTGCTTCTTTTGTGCAGTTAAAATGTTAATGTTGGTATATACTAAAGGAAAATGAACAAGAAAAAAAGCTTACTATTAAAGAGAACAGGCTTGTACTCTCTGAGGCATCTATACCTCAGCGGGATTTCATGTACTAAAGCTGATACACACTGGGAAAGCCTTTCTCCGCACAGAAGTGCAGTCCCATTCAGTGACACGAGCTCTTTTCTCTCCAACAAAACAAACCTTGAGATCTTTGCTTGCTTCCTCCTTTTCTAGTCTCTATGTCCTGCTGTGTTTTTATTTTAGAAAAATAGTTTCAGTTCTCCTCAAAGACAGCTTGCTTGAATGTTATGATAAATTTAAACTTGGACTTTGCCATTTTTATTTGCAGCATCATGATGCAAAAGACCTTGTAAAGTGGTACATCTGACATTTCCATTCCCTTGTTTCATGTTTACATATTTAAGTAACAATTCTTCATTTCAAAATTCAGCTGATTTACACTGATCATCCCCAAATCAACTTCTGAAAGCAGTGTTGGAGAGAGAGGGTAAGGGAGGAGAAAACAAAGCATAATACTCTCTCATTTTTAGAAACAGATTAATTTTCTCTTCACTGTCCTTAGTAAGTCTAACAGTTTCAGCTTCCCTTCCCAGTCTTCTCAGGAGGTGATGGGCACCTCCAACATATTTTATTTTTTGCAGCTGTGCATATTCAGGACACTCTATGCTCATTTCAAAGAGATAAACATTTGGAATATGGCTTTACTTCTAGTAACAAGTGTTCTTCTCCATCTTCTAAACTTGCATTGCAAAGTAACCTAGTCTTATCCTTTCTATTAAACAATCACCACTGGATACCTGATAACCCTAGGTTTTAACAATGTGGAGGAAATATTTAAGTTATTACACTGAGATGTATTCAGGAAGATTTTAACTAAACACTCCCTCAAATCCTTACACTGAATAAATCAGTCTGAGAAAGATTTAAGCCTTATCGCTGTTATCTTCTTCTGTACTGACAAAGCGCTATTGTAAGAAATAATCTTGGAAAGGCCAGAACTTTATTATGTGATTATAAAGGTCTGCAATTTTCTAGTATCCACGATAGGTTACTGAAGTCATGCAACTGCAAACTGTCAGCAGAGTTTGCTGTGTCTCTGACTTTCCACTTCTCATTTTCAGCCAGTGAACTGCACTAACAGCAATTAAATTACTTAATACTTTCCTAGAACTGCCTTCTAATGCAGGAAACTGCTGTAAACATTCCAGAAATTATATTTGCTTGGCAATAACTGACAGTAGTCTGCTTAATAGTAATTGTGGCAGTAGTTCACAGATTTTGTCAAATTATTTTGTTGGTCAGAAAAGCTAATCACCAAAGGAATAATCCAAAATAATTAAAGGATTTTTTTTCCTCTTCCATGGGTAGTCCAGAAGTTAACACCTAGACTAATACTATGACTCTTCCTATGGTCTTAAAATGTTTCTACTTAAGAATTGTCCCGCCTTCAGTATTAACAATGACTATTAAGAGAATATTAAGTTAAATGAATTTAAAAAGAAAACAGTGGTTTCAAACAACACACTGTAAATGCAAAAAAGAACCGCCAAAATAAAGCAATCCCAGTTCCAATTTTTCAGATGAGACAATAAAAACAGTGATCCTAATGACTTATCTGGCACACAGGATTAGCAACAAAAGAACAGAGAGCGTGCCTCCAAACTATGATGTCTGGCAGTGGGGATACACCGTGCTCTCAGCTCTCCATCTGCCACACATTCAACAAGAGCTGTATCAGAGCAACCATCCGAGACGTGCTGAGCAGTCCAGCATCTGCCATCCTGCTCCCACTGAAGCCCTACTGATCAACAGTTGTGTTCAAAATGCAGCTTCATTCACAGCAAGGACAGTGCAGGCACCAGTGCCTGATCTTTAGACAAATGAATGCTCCTTTCAGAACAGGCTGCCTCCTGTCTTACAGCAGCAGCACATCCGTGCAGAACACTGTTCTTGTTATTATGCCCATGTCACTGAATATCAGGGCTACACTGGCACACACGTCCTTGTATGCTGGAGTGAGCAAGGGCAAACCAGACACATGACTGCAGATGGCCCTTCAGAGGTAACTCTGATTTCACTTAGATGCTGGTTCCAAGTTTGAGGACAAGATGCCAGCAACAGATACATCCTTGTTGTTTGTCCAGCATTAGCAAGATATGCTTCTAAATAGATAAGGTGCAACAAACTAGCACCCTTTGCATTCAAAAAATGGTTGTGTAAGAGGCTGCAGTTTATTTGACTTACCAGGAGATGGCGGCTGAATCTTAGGTTGTTTCTTGGTATCTCCAGTGCTGAACACTTCTGGAGGGGGCTCCTCCCCTCGCTCAATCTTGCACTCGAAGGCAAACAGGTACTGAATGTATTGTTTTTTCAGCGAGCTGGCTGCACTGCTCGAAGTGCCAACGTTCAAGGTGGTTGCCAGCTCACGCCACTTCTTGTTTTTATTAACCTAGCAAAGTAAACGGCAGAATCATTGGTTTGCAGCAAAGCATTTTGTTTAAGTCAGGAAACAAAAAAGGGAAAAAAAAGCACTTAATGCCTTGGTTTACTTTTTTTTTATTTTCCTCTTTTAACTAATGCTCATTACTCCCACACGCAGTAATGCACAGACAGCATTTACAGTTATAAACCCATTAAGGAACCTGCTGATAGCTACATAAAAAGCTTTGCTTGTGGAGTCTTCTGCATGGTGCATCCTTTAAATGTCTTACGGCCTTCCAGGGCCTATGCTCTTCACTTAGCAATCTATCTCCAAGCAAATTCCTGCTCATTCTCTCCCTGCCTCATACCCACCTACACCCACCCGACTCTAATTAAAAAGCAGCTTCTAAAATAGAATTTAGAAAGCAATAACAGCATTATTCTGCAATTTAAGTGTTTGAACAGATATGAAAAAAAACATTTTCTCCCAAATAGCCACCAGCTGTCAAACAGTTCAGCTCGTAATTCCTGGTTCAATTCCTTTCACTTTAGTGCATCTTGCAGGGACAGATCAATGATCCTCTGGCTAGATGAGAGGCAGAGTGAAGCCAGGCCCCTTAATTAATGAAGGCAGACTTCAAACACACATGGCTAGTCCAGCAATACTCTGTATTACAATGCTGACTGCACAACTCTGCTGTGAGTCCTGTTTGCAGTGTACGGCTGAGAATATTGAAAGACTCTACTCGTGAGTTCCTCAAACACAGCTGATCTGTAATAATAGTGAAGTTCATTTGTCATCCTGGATGATGCCACTGACTCACTCAGCTGTACCACTCATAGCAGCCACTTTGCTGCTAATACCTGATGCTGCTAAGTTCATTCAACTAGTTATGCAATTGCTAGGTATGATCCAAGCAACGGGATCAGCACCAAAATAAATGGGCTTTAAACATCTGAGAGTCTCCATTTTTGTGGGTAAAAATCCTGATTCCATGATGTCTGTTACTTGCCCTAAGGCCTGAGATTTTAATGACTCCAACTTAACTTGTATAGCTAGAAAGATTATCATTAGCCATACTATTCCTTAGTATGTGTGCCAGCAAAGAAAACATTTTCTAAAGTTTCTCTCAGTGTTTAATAACACTGTAACTGCTGCCAGTCAGCAAAGATCTTTTGAGGATGGCATTAAACAGCAAGCAGGTTGGCATGGCTATGCTAAGTGTTTTTATTTCTTTGGTACATCCTGCAAGAACTCAGGAGTTAAAGGAGACCAGATTTTCATAAACTGCCCTTGTTGAGGCTTGAAATCCAGTTACACAGCTCTTTGTGCCTACTGGCTTACAGCTAAGTGGTGCGTAATGAACACATTGCATAATGCAAACAGAAATGTTCATGCCTAAATGCCCAGTATATTGGCATTTAAAAGAAGACTGCCAACAGCTGGTCTGTTCATGTTGGGACCCCATCAATTGCAACTATTCAGACAGAGAATACGCACTGCTGCTGCACAGCTCCACTCCCTGTCACTCTCTGGGCAGAATCACGAGATGTGGAGTGCAGCAGTTGGAGTAACAGCTTTTTAGGAGGGCATCACACAGATGCATTTAAATAAAACTCAGCAAGCAAAGCTCTGTACCTCTCAGTAGCTCTAAACAGATAAACACAGTGAACATTCATGTGGGTGCACCAGCAAAACCAGGAGCCCTCATTTCAAGTGTAAATTTTCACCAGTATTGCAGCACACGCATTTGTAACTCAAGCTCTTTCAAAAGTCAGTCTAAGTGAACAGCATCTATTCTTTGGCAAAGCATAATGTCTGTCACTGAAAATCAACACTGAATGTCCCAAAATAAAATAAATTTCCATAATAAGCAAACATGAATGACTCTCTAGAATATCCCATCTGCCCCCCATCTTGCTCAGTTTTGGATGCTAAGAGTCACACTGCGGGCACAATCACACTGTACGAGGCAGAGCAGCTGCATGATACGATTTACCTGTAATAAAGTTTCTGAGCTAAAAGTAATCAAATCCCTATGATGCTGAGGGGCATGAGCTGCTCACTAAAAATGTCAATATAACATCTCTTACCCATATACAGCATTTAACAACTGGCAAGATGAACTATATTAGGTTTCTCTGCCCTCCTTTAATAGCAAGAATAGCTAAAATCCCTGGATTTGAAGGGCCAAAATCCTATGTTGTGAGGCACACTATTAAAAATAGCTTTGCAAGTGGTACTAACTGATGTTGAACATTCCTTTCTTGAACTAATCACAAAGATTACTAAAATATGTTCTCTTTTTGAGAAACTGACATATTTTTTCCTTCAGATTTTGTAATTACTGTAGAATTGTGTCTATTTTAATATTGTGTTTTATATTAACTATTGCACGTACATATTTATCTACATGTTAGCTATGTTTAAGACCTCATTTTGCAAGGCACTGAACACCCACAATGTTCTTAAATCCACAGAACTCATGGATCGCCACACTTTGTAATATTTTCTAGCACCTTGCCAGAGTGATCCCCCAGATGCAAGGGATGCTTTGTACAAGCATCAGGCAAGAACAAGTGACTTCAAATTCTGAATCTAAGACTGCAAATACTGTTTTCTCCTGCTTTCCCTTTTGATGCTAGACAGTGAAACATTTCATTTCGCTCTCTGGTGGGCAGTCTCATAGAACTCTTGAGTGATTTTCCAGCATCCCTTTGGAAAACTTCCCGTTAACTGGTGAGAACACAAACGAAAGCTTCTCTCTCCCACCTCTGAGTTTTTTATTCTCAGCTCTGCCTGCTTTCATTTTTATTCACTCATTTAGGTAATTCACCTTTTCCTAGCAATTATTATGTTTGTGAGGGAACCCAAAATACCCTGTAAGCATTTTCCAAGCACAGGGAAAGTAAAGTCTGTGTCCAAGAAACAAATGTACCATATAGAGACACTCAGAGAATAAAGGTTTGGGATGAAGGCCTGTGTTTTAAGAATCTGTCTGCACCTTCTCCAGAGAGATGAACTGAATTGTCCTACAGGCTGTGTGCCCCTTAAAAATGTCCTTTTCCTTTTAGCTCTATCATTTGCTTTTTACTTGTAACTTTGATCCAGTGTCCTTTTCCTCTTTTCTTCTCTCAGCAGCATGACTAGACTGCCCTAAACAGGTAACAATTTCATCTGTCTACAGCAATAGTTAATCTTGATTCAAACTCTAAAGTTTTAGGGCCATTATGCAGCCCAAAATGAACTCTAGACAGATATTAAAGCACTAAACAATTTTCCTCTACAACACTGTCAAGGCTGAAAACCTAACGGTGTAACCAGCATGAAATACTCTAGATATGAAATAAAAAGAGCATTGCCTTTTTGAAGGTTCACTTTCAACCATTCTTCTCACCTGTGCTAAACCCCCAATCTCTTTGACGCAGACATAGAGCCTGAACAGGTCCAAGGGCTTCTTGCCCACAGCTGGCAGACTGGCCACAGGCGTGCCCCTCTCCTCCATGAACGTCAGGTACCGATCTACCCACATCTTGCGCTCCGGCTCATTTCCTAGCTCATAGACTTTAGTGATCTTCTCTCCAGTTGTGGTAGAGGAACTTGATTTCTAAATTGCAAGAAGAAAAGAAAGAGTTGGGGGAAGGGTGGGAGGGGAAGGGAAAAGAAAGTAAGAAACTCACAACATTGAAAAAGAGAAGATGTCAAACAAACTAAAGCTATCACACAACAGTCAGGAATGAAGGCTACTAGTTCAGGCACAAACAGTACATTCTGTCCATATGGAAAAGTCAGCTTTTTAAATAAAGGGCCCAAACTCCCCATTTTTGTATTTCTCTTACTGATTTGAACTTTGGATCCCAGAAGGCAAGTTTCTGATGTTGCCTCATGTCATTTTAGGAAGAGGTAGCTCTCACACAGTGCTTCTCATCCACTTATCTCTAAGTGCTTTGCAAGCAACCATTTCAATAAAATTTGAAACAAGTTTGTCCCACACAAGTTTAGAAAATCCTAAACCCAAAACAATCCTCTCCTCTTTGCCTTCAAACAGGAGCTAGAAAACCTGAAAGTGATCCTTCAGAGGAGGAATTGCATGTGAATCACGGCAAACTAGTACACGGAGAAGTAGTCCTCTCTTCAGAGTCACAAATGGTTATGCTTTATTACCACTTCACACCACTGATGGCCAAAAAGCAAGATGAGCAAGAGTGCCTACAGTACAAGGAGACTGGTGGCAATACTCTTTGTGAACTGCCAATTAGCTGCCTGATCCAATAAGCCTTATGAGTAGTTACTACTCTCCTTCCTTGACAGAGGACAGAAGATACCCATCTCACTTGTCCTACCTTGCAAAGGGAATGTGTATTATGACCTGGGGAAAAGCAAGGATGGACAGCAACCATGGCTGAGCCACTACCAGGAAAAGCAAAAGCGGTGCAAGATCAGAATTCTTTCTCTGTGGTAGAAAGGCAGAAGTGAACCTGTCTTCTTGCTGCTCTTTGGGTTTATAGCTAATGAAAGCTCATGTTATGTTCAATTCCTTTTTTTTTTTTTTT